>MU624261.1:0-456749 GCA_025201745.1 Xylariaceae sp. FL1651 | reverse complement strand
AAAAAAAAAAAAAAAAAAAAAAAAAAAAAAAAAAAAAAAAAAAAAAAAAAATAAAAAAAAAAAAAAAAAAAAAAAAAAAAAAAAAAAAAAAAAAAAAAAAAAAAAAAAAAAAAAAAAAAAAAAAAAAAAAAAAAAAAATTAAAAAAATTAAAAAAATTAAAAAAATTAAAAAAATTAAAAAAAATTAAAAAAATTAAAAAAATTAAAAAAATCAGGAATAAAACTCACCAGTCCCCGAATTCCCCACAAACCCTACCGTCCTCCTCGACGGACACTCAAACCCGCTCAATTCCTGCGCCCGCGCATACAAGCTACCCACCACCGACCCCGGCTCATGATGCAATGCCCCACTTCCCAACACGTTCGCGAACTCGCCCATAAGCTTTCTCGCATCGCTCAGCGCGCTCTGGAACGGCGCCGCGTTAAATCGGTCGTTTGGCGGCGTTTCGTCGCGGACGTTGTGCGTTTCGGCTGCTGCGCGGCCGCTGCGTCTGTAGCGGGAGCTTGGGCTGGGAGTCAGGAGGGCGGCGTCGTCGTTGAGGGGAGATCGAGATCCGAGGCTGGGTGTTAGGAGGCCTGATGCAGAGCGGTCGCTGTCTAGGTTGTTTAGGGCTGCTGCCATGGCGCCCATGTTCATGTCCGTTTTTGTGTTGGTACTGGTGTTTGAGCGTCGGGGTGTAGCGGCGGAGGAAGAAGCAGAAGTGGAGGCAGAGAGGCGAAGTTGTGCTAATTCTCTGTCTACGCTGCCCATGTCGTTGAGCCCGCTTCCTCGGCCTTGTTCCGGGGGCGATAAAGATACGGAGGGGATCCGGCCATGCGCGCTCGGGGTCTGCGACGTGGACGAGCGGGTCGTCCGACGCCTGTTTCGGAATGATACTGGTGTGGCGGGTGCATCGTCTTGTTGCTCGATGGATTGCTGGACTCGAGGTTGGTCGACGCTGGGGCTTAGACTCGCGGGGCCAGGTGACGCGTTCAGGTTGAGGTTACTTGCGGATGCACTGAACAGGCTTCCAGAATCGCTCCGTAGAGTCAGAATTCCGGCCCCACTAGTTGTCGTCGAACTTGAAGCTAGCCGCGATGGGGAAGGAAAAGGGGAACTTGTGTTCGACTGTGGGCCGAATACGTTGGACGGACTGCCGTGAAACCTAAGGCCCCTACTGCTGCCGGCATTTGCGGAGCCGGCCCCGAATAGCAGGGCTCCGGAGGTATGGGTGCTGGGAGTATTGGCTGCACTGCTGTTCCGCGGGCTTGATACCCGACTGGTGCTAGAATCCAGGGAGGGTTGGGCGAATATGCTGGATGAACTGTTGTTCTGCGGGGTTGTTACTCGACTGGTATTGGCATTTCTAGAAGTTCCGCCAAAGAGGGCGTTTTTATCCGGAGGTTGAACGCTGGGCGATAGGTTCTGGAAGGAAAATATGCTTTCGGCCCGGGATGAGGATTGGCCAGACAACGCAGCTCCCCCGCTGCTAGAACTCGCGGAACTAAATAGATTCGACGTTCCACGGCTTTTTGGGCTTGGCCCCTGGCTCTGACGGGCGTTCGCGGAGGATGCGCCGAATAAAGCGTTCCCTTGAGCCGGTGGATGGGCAGGCGAAAGACATCGGAAGGAAAATTCTTTTGAGGACGGCTGGCCGAATAAAGGAGTTCTCCCAGAACCAGAATTTCTCGCGCCAAATATATTTGACGGTCCGCCCTCATGCTGATTTGATTCCCGACGGCGGGTAGCACCTGAGGAAGACGCCCCGGGCGAGATGCTGCCTCTCGGCGTTTGGAAGATGCCATCACTCGGCGTCGAATCAAAATTCTTACATTGAGTCAGCGACGCAGTGTCACCTAGTAGCTATGCGCATGTGTCCGTGAGAACTTACGAATGGCATTATGAGTTAGTCCTACCGATCGAAACGTACGACAAAAGGTCTCGGTTCAGAAGCACAGGGTTCAGGTGTGTAACGTGGAATGAATGATTCTCAGAGACAGGGTGTAACCGTCAATTTATCACGACAGTTAAGCTGAGTTGCAGGCCCCTGAGAGGTGCCTGCGTAGAGCAGAGGCAGCCGGCCTGCCAGGCATATTCTATCTATTAATTGTCCAAAAGGCAGACCTGACAAACAGACGGCCAGGAAAGGCTACATTGAAACCCTCCTAGGCCAGTAAACATAAGTTCAGCGCTCGTCAGGTCGAGCTCCCATTGGTGAGTGGTGCACTGCCCCGCGTTGAAAAGTACCAACATGCATTTGTTTGTTGCATTTGCTGTCAGAGAAGCGAGGTTTTGTGCGGCGCGGTTGCCGTTTAGGGGTTCTGGCCGATGAGGGTGAATGAGACATTTTTCTCATGGTGAGGTAAGGTGCAGATTTAATAGGATGCGTTTATCGACACGCAAAAGAAAGTTCTAATTGTCTGCTGGATTAATGAGAATGAGTGAGAGTAGACGGGCCATCTTTCTAGATGTTGGTTGTTAGTTGTTGGTTGCGTAATACCCAGTGGACGCTATTCAGGCACGGCCAAGGAAATGGGTCCGAATTACACTTGTTGGTCCTGGCCAGCTAGAACTTTGCATCCGGGAGCCCCGTGCAAAAGGACAGAGAAAGCTCAGACGAGTGCGATCACATGGGTATTTGATCGTTCTGTTGACTTCATCGATGCTCTGATAAAGCCAAGGGGTCAACAGAGCGGCATACCCACTCCAGGGCGGTCGGAGAGAGCAGAATATCTGGGTACTTCTAACGTATCCACCCACCATCCCGGTCTCCTTGCCATCCCGGCTGTCACGGCCCGGAAGTCAACAGTTAGTTCTGAGACCAAATTTACTGTATATTCCTTACGAAATAACTAAGATGAGGAAGAAGGGAAAGTATCTATCTAACAGCTGCAGTACAGAAATATATAGGCAGGGATTAGTGGGGTACATGGATACCTTAGGTATTCCATTCACCAGGACAATGAACAACAGCCTGACGGCTGGTCAATCTGTTTGACAGCTGCAAATAGAACACCAGCCGTCACAATAGCGCAAAAAGCCCCAGCCGAAAATGACTTTAAAACCCCGATAATTTATTGAAACTTTAATCAAGCTTTTTAAAAAGTATTTAGAAAAAATCAAATATATTACTAAATATATAAATATAGCTGAGCCTGAGGAAAAGCGGCAAGTGCGCTAAGCCTAGTTCGCTGCATACTTGGCATTTGGTAAAACCTAGAACCTTTAATCTAGGTTTTACTGTACTGAATCACAATAGAACCTCTTTTGAGCCATGCCGCTTCTATCCTAGATAAGCCTGAACCAAGCAAGTCCCGCTTTTGTATAAGCTAAAATTAACAAACTTGCATAACCTTCAATACCCGCCTAGCACGGTATTACCATAAGTACACCGAATACATAAATAGAAAATGACCGTCTTATTCGAAAACGAACTTTATCTAGCATATATCACATGGAGTGAGCGTTTAGAGCGACTTCTTGGCTTCCTACAAAGCCACTCCAGTGGTATTACAAATAGAGTATCTGAAGTCGGACATAAGTAAGCGTAAAGATCCAGAATTTAAACATGACAGCAAAGACAGTTACAGGGAATACAGCTGTGCTACGAGACCTTCAACTTGATGTGTCTTGCCACATAAGCAACTAGCACCCCCGAAAGCCATGTTATATTTGGTGAAACGAATAATGCTATACGTCGACCTATGAAATACCGGTAGATTGCTTTCGGTTGATGGTATCAATGGTGCAACGCCAGCACTTCTATCGTGCTCTGTTGCCTATAATTAAGTCAGCTACATTACCATAATTAAATCTACAATATTAATATTTTAATATTAGAACATAGCTATCTCAGCTAGTGCATAACTTTTTCATAAGTGCTTCCCAGTAACTGCTAAGGGTAGGGTGAGCCGAGGCTGAACAAAAGCAGCAAGTACGCTATCTAGATAAGCCCCCCATCTGTCATTGTTTCAAAAAGTGGTGAAACTTAAAACCAGTTCCCCCCTCAAATAGGCTAAGATCTCTCCAGCTTCTGCGGATAACATGGTGCTTATAGTGGAAAAGGGTCGACTTATACCATTATAATTCCCGTACATTTCTGCCCATCGCAGTGCTCATGAGGCGAAAACTAAATAAAGCTCTTAATGCAGGAAACGTCGCGATAAAGTACGGAAATCCAGTTGCCGGGTGACATGATGCCTCCAACCCGGCCGGCCGTGCAGAGACGGGCGACCACCCACGACAATGTATTTACGCCTTATTTCACCGCCTCCGTCTGCCACATACTAGACTAGTGACAGTCTACCCCATTTGCCTTGAATCCAAGTGCCATACGAGAAACACAACTGGCCTCTTGGCCTTGCATCTTACCAATCTAGCCATTGTTGTATAAAGATTATTGCAAGGAATCCTGCATCCGGCGGCCTGTTATCCATCATGGTGTCTCCTCCGTGGGCCGGAGCTTCGAGCGACGAACTATACTTTGTCCTTATCACGGGAGCTAATAGGTACTCAATACTGCACCTGATATACTTAACTGTGAAATGCTCCTAAGAGTAATGGCACATGAGAGGCTTTTGTCACATTTGAAGTATAATAGGCTGACAGAACGCATCTGGCTAGTGGTGTTGGGCTGGGCATCGGCCAACGAATTATCGACGAGTTCCTAACCTCGCGCTCTCTCTCCTCCCACCTGATCCTGATACCGACGACCCGCTCCAAAAACAAGTCTCGCGATACCGTGCTGGCCCTGCGCGAACATCTGCACAAGACTGCCCATACATCGAAACAGCTCAAGGCTTATGTTGGGGTTAACTATGATCCTCAGACTGTTATTGCGAGGGTCCACGTCCTGAGCGTGCAGCTTGATCTGTGCAATCTCCGGTCGATACACGCTGTTGCCGACCAGTTGGTCAATGGCAAGGTGACCGACCCGACGGGCGTCATCGACGACGTGAGGATACCTCGCATCGACGCCGCGCTCTTCAATGCCGGACTGGGAGGCTGGGAAGGGCTGGATTGGCTGGAATTCGCCCGGCAATTCTTCGCTGTCGGGCTCGTCCAGAGCACCACGTTTCCTTCCTTCAAGAAAGCGCTGCCGGCAGCAGTGCTAGACTCTCAGAAGCTAATCGGAGCTGAGGGCGCCAAGTCCACGTCAACACCACCACCTGCGCTTGCTGAAGTGTTTTGCGCCAATGTTTTCGGTCACTATGTCTTGGCACACGAGCTTCTGCCGCTGTTAAGCCGTGCGAACGCCAGCGAGGCGCCGGGTCGCGTGGTGTGGACGAGCAGTATAGACGCAGGACACGAGCACCTCGACTTCGACGACTTTCAGGCCACACGGTACAAGCCCCCTTACGAGAGCAGCAAGCGCATCACCGATCTCATCGCCCTGACTGCCGATCTGCCGAGCGTGCAGAAGGCTTCCGCCCCCTATTTCTCCTCACCTTCGACGGCCAACAGGCCGGTCAAACCACGCTTCTATCTCTCGCACCCCGGCGTAGTCTGCACGCCCCTTTTCCCCCTCAATTGGTTCCTGTTCTTCTGGTATTGGGTCGCAATGTACGTGTCTCGCTGGTGCGGCTCTCCTTGGCACCCCGTCGAGGCATACCTCGGAGCCTGCGCCACCTCCTGGCTCGCTCTGGCCGACCAGTCGACACTGGACGCCCTGAATGCCCAGCACATCAAGTGGGGATCGAGCGTCACTCGCACCGGCTTTGCGGCACCCAAGAAAACGGAGGTGGAAGGCTGGGGCTGGGAGGGCCGTGTCGAGGACAACGACGCACTCGAGAGAGATACCGCCACGGGTGTTTTACGCAAGATGAAGGGTCGGAAGTGGGACGCTGTTCCCCTCACCAAAGCGAAGAAAGCTGAGTTCGAGGCGGACGGGCGTCGATGCTGGGAGGAGCTGGAGAGACTCAGGGCTGCGTGGGAGGCTGCGCTTCGTCAGGGAAAGTCATAAAAAAGTGGACAGCTCAGATACAAAACAATTCAAAAGAGAAGCATATAAGAACTGATCGTATAAGCATCTATTCGCAAAAAAAAGGGTATATAATGCCCGACAGTGCCCTGCGCAAGGCTATCATGTGCATTCGCATGACGACACGTCGACAAAGATAGACAATGAACCAGCATATACAATGCCCTCATAAGTCCTTACTCGTCCTGCTATAAACAGCCATTGTTCCCTTCCACCCCACCCAGTACCCATCTCTTGCATTAATGCCTTGCCTGTCCACTCGCTTTAGGACGAACCGGTATATACGTCTTGGATTTATAAACGAACCGCTAATGCCATAAGCATAATAGCAACAGTGATCAAAATGTTCAGATCCGCTATCACAAACCGAAAAGGAAAGAAATCACAAGCGCCTTCTCATACAGCAGGGGCCTGCCCGCCATCATTATAACCATCGTCGCTACTGGTACGGGTACCGACGTCACTACGTACCCGCCTCAGAACAAGTTTATCCTTACGTCCGAAGAGGCCCAGAGAGAGGGGTAGCGGGACGACCGCCAGGGCCACCACCGCCGTGAAGATGAGCGCACGGCTCAGGTTCATGGGCGGGTCCGCGTCCGGGCCGGCCTTCAGCGCGTCGGAGATGAGGATGAAGACGCCGCCGAGCAGCTGACCGCCGGCCCAGGCGATGGTGGACGCGATCTCGGGGCTCATGGGGTGGCCGATCTCGCAGAGGAACTCAAGCGCGACGGGCACGAGCGAGAAGGAGGCGGCGCCGAGGACCGCGAGCACGACGTAGGGCCCCGCGAGCTGGCGGGTGGGCGGCACGAAGATGAAGGCGAGGTAGGAGAGGCCGATGACAGGAACGGCGATCTTGACGGCGGGCAGGAAGGCCTTGGTACGGTCGAGGACCGGGGACGCGATGGCGCTGGCCACAAGCCCCACGACGATCAGCACGGCGCCGGCTATGCCGGCATCGTCGGAGCTGAAGCCGTAGGGCTGGAGGATCTGGTTCAGCAGTGAGGATATGCTGTTGAAGAACCCCGTGTACACGGCGAACGGGACCAAGATCAGCCACAGCTCTATAGATTTCAAGAGCGGAAGGGAGGCCCGTAGGGCTATTTTTGGTGTCGTGCCGGATGGAGCTGGGGGCGTAGGGGGTTTAGCGGGGATGAAGAATGCTGGTAGCGAGAGGACCACGGACTGGACGTTGGTTCGAGTGTTAGTAGGTCTGTTCTGTCTTGCGTGTAAAGCGGCAGAAAGTAAGCAAACACAACATACTATGATCGTCACATATAATACGGCATTTGACACCTCCGCGGGCGTCGTCGCCAGGAACGGGACAACAAGCTGGCCGAGCGCGGCACCGAAGGGATTCGCAAGACTCGTTAGCGCTGTCGCGGCCACACGCCCACGGGTCGTGAACCACATATCCGAATAGCGCGTCGGCGCGCTCAGCACGAACGGTTGCGCCAGCCCGATCAGGATCTGCCCGAACATGACGACGCCGTAGACGCCACCGGCGCGCGAGTGCGACCCCGCCACGCGCACTATGTTGCCGATGATGGTGAACACGGCGGCTGTTACGATGGACGGCTTGGGCCCCAAGTGCAGCATATAGATGGTCAAGGGCGAGATAACGACGAAGGCGAAGAGGAACGCCGTCGAGAACCAATTGATGTCGGACTCGGAATGGCCGTAGTAGATAGCGGCGTATTGGGACACGGGGGAGAAGGTGAGCCACTAGATATTGGGGGAATACGTGTTAGCAGCCTATTGCCTTTCTGTTTTCTCACTCCTCGTATCTTGCCGTGTCGCGACATATGCCATGTTGATATGTATTCTTATTCTTCCTCCATGCAATAAAGAGACATCCAGACTCACATCCCAGCTCACGACGATATTCAGCAGCGTTAGCTGCACGACCCCGAACCACCTCCTCTTATAGACCTTGTAGACTACGCCATCTCCTTCCCGCACGCTCGCCGCACTCGTCACATCCTCAACGACCTGCGTGGTAGCCCCCACGCCGATGTGCGGCTCAAAGTCATCGTCGGCGCGCGACCCCAGGCGCTGGTGGCCATCCTTGCGCATACCCTTGAACGACGAGACCGGCGAGTTCTTCCGGCTCCCGCCCCGCATCGCGCCCAGGGCGTACTCCTCGCGAATCTTGTCGTCGACGTCGTTTATATCGCCGTCGCCGTCGCCGTCGCCGTCGGAGTTGGTGGTGGTGGTGTTGCGCAACCCTAGTATCTCCCCTAGTTCCTTTGCGTCGGGCGATGGCGCCATCACTGGTAGGGGGGGTTATCGCACTGTTATCGGGCTCTAACAATAAAAAGAGTGAGTCGCACGCGCGCACGTGCCGTTCGACGGACTAGAACGACGGACAGTGTTGTCCTCTACTACCGTCGTGGAACCTGCCTCGTGGAATGGAGTTTCGGGAAAAGGGTATGTCTAGAATGGCAGCTACGAGAAGGAGGTCACCAAAGGTTAGATATTGTGACTTGAAATCTAATTGGATATCCGTTCAGCCACCTCGATCAGGTTGCTCCTCCCGTCGTCGGGGTAGGTCTCGCTTTCCTTGCGTCAAGTATGGAAATGCATGATGGCGTTCTTGGCTACAGATTACAAACACTACCCAGGCTTCTCCGTTGACATTGCACCCTTGGACCTCCATGTCTTGTGAAGCGCCTGATACATAAACCTTTTGCGCATGATGCAACGCCTATCTACGTAATGAGGGTAAAAGAGATAATGGATTGACTCTGTAACCCTGGTCCCGGTTTGTTACACGTAGGCCGCAGGAAACGGTCCTGTGCCTGCTTGGTGTGGTGTCGACTGGTCATCCAGCGTTGCATGTTCTCCTCACCAAGGTTTCCCAGCTGCCAGGGCTGGTCATGCAAGAACAAACGACCCGAGGCAAAGAACAAAAGTACATGTATGCAGGTAGCTGTGCTACGTTTGTTTTACCCGACAATCTCCTCAAGGGTATCCTGCCTCCCCCTCCCCCAAGGCTCCCCCTCTGTCCTCGCTGAAGCACCGGACTGATCCGAGTAGGTCTATGTAATACAGTAGAGATTCCCGCTACCAGATCTCAGGGCGTAGATAATCTCCCGAAGGTCTGAACTTCCCCGTCAGCCCTGCACTTAACCGTAATTACTTATAGTATCTTAGTCTGACTTAAATGGCGTTTCAAGTCGCCCGAGTTACTATAATGCCGAGGCTCGCTTTTCGCATATCGGAAATCGGGTTACGGCTGACAGTGACACGTTCTTCGGCATAGCCTCCAGCGATGCTTACTCTCTATTCCACGTACGCTTAAGCGTAGATCTAATACGCTACTGCGCAAGTGCTGCCAGAGACCGGGTATATGGTAGAGGGCATACATACATGTATGTATGTATGCAATCCTCCACAAGCAGCCTACCTAAACCAGATGCTTCTCAGCTGTCACGCACCTTAGCGTTTCACGGCACGAAGATGCTGAATGACAATTGGGTGAGCCATTCCGAGGAGATCACCAAATTGAGGCCCCTCTTTAAGCCATAGCGTTTATGCTGCATATGCGTAACGCTGTGCATCCAACCGTTCCAGTAGTAGCGAGACACTAGCAACGTCGCATTAGTCTCGAAGACAAGGTTCTCACAACCTGACATCTTATATCCGCAGAGGTGCGTGTGCTCTCCCGCGAAACTCCGGAATGCATACGAAGTTTTGCATATACGGTGCCCGTTGAGACATACATATAGTGCTCTTGATATCTTAGTCGGCAGTGACTAAATCTGCTCCGGGAGGTACGTGCGTCGATAGCTAGAACGCCTTGCAGATGTTGTATGACTTTATAGGAAGTGTGGATGAGTACGTATAACATCTAGGCAAGAAGATTTGGAGATTATCGCCTACAATATCCTATAGTTCTTTCTCTCTCCCTGTCTCTGGTTGTAAGTAATCATCAACTTGCGGCAATGCAGCAAGGTTATGTACATGCGTACCAGTGAGAAGACGCCGGCAAAACAAATGTGGTACATGCATGATTAATTTGACCTGAAGCAGATAGTTTGAAACGACTGTAGCTTTTGCAAGATGATATAGCTTTATAATGCTTTATTAAGGTTGGTTTCATGTAGCTAACGTTGAACTCAATTATTGCATTTTGAAGGTAATCCTCCTACGACAAGATCTGATGTCGTGTGTTTAATCATTTTAAAGATACTGGTATGTTCCTGCAAATGACATCTTAGAGATTGGACTATACAAGACAGCTTAACGAAAGTTGTTTTTTTACATTTAGGTCTGTTGCACAAATGATAGAAGACCTAAGAGTCCTCGTGGGTGTAGCCTTGCGTGTCTATGTTAAGTAATGATTAGTTACAAGGACTCGAGTTTGGAGACGTCTTAATAGATACTTTAGTTCACCGTGTGACATGTCATATCGCCAGCGCAGTAATTTACCGGCCTAATATAAGCTTACCTGCGAGATAGATAGTATACTTTCCTTAGACTAAATTAGACAGATATATTTGAGTCTTGTCGTGTCACAGACGGGCATACAGACTGTGAAAGAGTTACTTAATACTCAGTAGTATAATCTTAATTCCTTAGGTATGAAGGTTTGAGTAGTAAGCCTCTGAATTGCAGTATCTGTATTCTGAAGATAGCATCCTCCTCGGTAGCCAATGTAGTCTGGGATATTCAAACGACGTTAATATCAGCTAGATGCATACTAGTATATAGCCCCCGTACGTTCCCTGCCCTAGAAGATCATAGTAACACGTCGAAGCTAAAGAACAGAGATCTATTTAGGAGGGTGAATGCAGTGTTATAGTACAAGTGAGGCAGCTGGTGCTGAGAATAAAGCACCGCAAGAAGCTTTACTTGTCATCCGCCAAGCCGCTGCAAATCGTATTACACAACCAACCACCGTCCAACCAGTTGCTGGCCAGGCTTTGGCCTGTCAAATTCGATCCAGTCATTGGTACTCGAAGAATGTCTATGAGGTAGAGAATGCTAGGTGTCGCCAACGATCGATTTCGCATGTCATGTCGCTCATTTGAGGACGGACCAGAGCTTGGGGGCGGCGCATTGGCTGGCGCAGTGGGCGAGATGGAAGACTGTGAAAGATGAGCGTGTTAGCTTCTGATACGTTGCGACCTGAATTTCGGGAGATATTTCGGGTGGTGCGGATCGATTTCGGCTAGTTAAGCTGGGCAGCAGACACTTACATTCCTCGACACAGTCCTCCTGGCCTTCATCATCGCCAGAGGCGTTCGTAACCCGCTCGACGCATTCGTCAAAGTGATGCTTTGCAGGGGCACACTGCTTGGAGTTCTTGCACTCTATCCCCATTGTAAGTAAATATTCCATGTTTTGATGGGTACGTGTATGTGTTCGAAGCGGAGTTCATAGATCGGAAAGGAATCTCATGACGCCGGATATCGCATCGTGCAGACCAGGTTTTGGTATTTGTATCCAACTTGTACAGACCTTCTTCAAACTTCTCCTTGGGGTCTTCAAGCTCTTCTTCTTCTTCTTCTTCCTCCTCCTCCTCCTCTTCCTCTTCTTCGCCTCCTTCTTCTTCCTGCGCTTCTTCCTCTTCGGGAGCTTCCTCCTTAGCTGTCTCTTCACCCGCTTCCTTGTCCTTGGACACTTCGGATCCCTCGTCTTGACTATCAGTGGTCTCCTGTATCTGATTAGCCGTCCTGCTAATGTATGCTGAAGGCAGAACACGAGGTAGCCGCCATAGTAAGGTGCAGTATGAATATGTGCTATAGGGCAATAATTGCATAGTTCACTGAAGCTATAAGTAGCTCAATCGGCAGATCGGTAGTGTCGTACCTTTTCGTCGGCGGGAGGAGCCTCAGCCTCGGCCGTACCCCATGGCGTGGCGGCCTCAACGAGGTCGTTAATGACGTCCCAGACACCCATGGCGATTTGCTTAGCACTGCACGGGTCCAATGGCTAATTGTGATCAGTAGAGTGATGGGTGATGGATGGAATGATGAGCCCCGACACAGTTGGCTTTGAGAAAATTACGAGCATCAGCAATTGAGCCTATCCCATTGGCTGTTGGTAGCTCCGTATCACGTGATCGTCGGCCTTTACTGACATGGTACATAAAGCTCCACAGCTCCACGTCTATTCATTTGGCCTAGCAATTAACCTCGGAAGTATTTATTATCTAAGTTACTATGCGTTTTGATTTTGTGACTACTACATCCATACGTCTTCAAGTTGGTAAATCGCAAAGCAGTCTGACGTAGTCACGTAGTAGAGGGCTACAACGCTGGATATTTTTTAGGTGTCATCAAAAGTGCTGCGTTGCCGACCTTGACATAACTGACAAGGCTATCATGCCGGCCTTACATCTTGCATGAAATTGCTTCCTACTAAGGTCCACAATGCATGGTGCTTATCCATGGCAAGTTGGGGCGTTCTAGTCACCAGCAGTGGCTAAAAAGTTTGACGCATTCTATGATAACGTAAGTACGAGAGCGATAATTTTCGTTGGCCACCGCTTGACTGCTTGCTCAGCATTTCGCCTCGGAGAGGGAACATTGAAGAAGTCACGCCCCATCAAACAAATATCGTACGCTCAGGTGATCATCAAAGTGTGACTGCCAAGCTTTCTGATGTGAGATCTGCTCGTTTCCAGTGCATAATACCTGGGCAAATGAAAAGTTACACGCCGCATGAGGACGCAAAGATTGGTGCAGCTTCACTGTCGTTCTGCCTCCTCTCGCAGTCGTTCGTCAAAGCGCATGCTAATGGCCTGAGCTTGAGCTTCGTCGTAGTCTGGTGGGGGCTCGTCAGGCATTACCTGGCTTCCCTCGGCTTGTCGAACAGCCTCGTTAGCCTGTTGGGTAACCTCGTCGGTTGTGGGTTGTGCTTGGTCGGAAGGGCCTTGTCCTTGAGACGCGGTGTATTCTGGAAGCTGTTCGTCATGGACGGTAAGAGCCCAGTTGCGCTGACCCGATTCCTCTGCAATCTGCGCTGCATGGTGGAGGCGCGCTTTGATTTCCACAAATTTAGATTCGAACTCGCTGAAGCCGCCGTCCTTGAAGGTTAACTTCAAAGTGACTCTAGGAAAGTCCGGCGGAATGTTGCCGTCTGGCACGGGCCGAACGCTGGCCTCCCAGTACCAAGGTCCAACCCAAGACGAGCGCATTCGTCCGTCCTGACAGGCCAGGATCTTGGTTGAGAAAGACTTGAATTGTTCCGTGGGAGTGGTCGGTAGATATATCAGCTTCACAGATACCATCAGCCTTGTGCATTCAGGGTCTTGCAATGCTGCTCACCCGTTGGTTCGTTATATAGGCTGTGCCGCTCTCGCTCTTGATGGAAAACGGGGGGACACCCGGGGGCTGGTTTGGTGTTATTATGCTAAGAGCTATACGACCCCTAGTCTTATGTAGTATGCTTTCATGTGGCAGAGGCTCTATTTCCCCAGTTCGAGACAGCATAACCCAACTAGCATCTAAGTCAGTCTCCTCTTCGTCTCGATTGCTCTGGCTCAAAATATATGAGGCATGTTGGTCGTGGAGCCCGTAATCCATACTAGTGTTCGACACCAAGCCTTGGCTCGGCTATCCAACACAAGGTAGTAAAGGACGAGCCCGTTGCTCGTAGAAGAGAGAGGGTTGAGGTCGAGTATCCACCACATCTGTCTTATACGAGGCGAAGAGCAGGCGACTAGCTACAGCTTGAAATGGCAGGAGATGAAGGAAAGGAGAAGGGACCATACTTGATTGACATTTTGACAGATTAGACAATGGTCAGTCAGCCCGGTCTAGGCTAGGTGGATTCTGATGCAGAAAAGTTCGAGCAAGGCGTCAACCGAACTCCTGGGATTCGTTCGGCAAGATGAAACGAGGCAGGGTTCACAGTGGGCAATACTAGCTGATAGCATAAGGCCCGGGACGGTACGACTCGCAGTACGGGTCGGTCGACCCTGAACTACTGCCTAGACAGAATGAATTGATGGATGACTAGTACTTAGTATGTATGTTGGTTGTGCTAAGAGCGAAAATGTGGGCCACTAAATGGTGTGAGCCTGGCGGACGTTGGTGGCTACGACCAAAAGCGGAATGGGTAAAAACAAGCTACCAAGCTGCAAGGCCCTTCGCAGATGTGCAGATGTGGGTGTGGCAAACACTCGGCGGGCAAGGCAAGGTTGACAAGATGTGGGATAATTTGTCACAGCGGTATGTATGTCCTATCTGATGTAAGCATATGTATATATATATATATGTATGTATGTATATATATATATATATATATATGTGTGTGTGTGTGTGTGTGTATGTATGTATATATGTGTGTATGTATGTATATATGTATGTATGTGTGTATCAAATGGATAGATGTACGGGTGTGTCAGCAGTGGATGGGTGATTGGTGAAGTTAGGGCCGACGATGGTTGGCCCTGGGCGGTGATAGAGGAAAGAGTCTCAGCGTCCTACTGATTGGATTGGCGCAGACTACCCTGAATATGCGCAGCGATGCGCAGCGTAACGCAGCGCAACGTTTGTGACGCCTAGGGATAAAAAGCGGGTGACGTCACGTTCCCTCTGCGTCTCGCTGTTGGCATGGTGGTACTCAATCAGGGAAGGAGGATTGAGGCTCACCGTGCTCGTCGGAGGAGATTGCCGCAACGAGTGGTTCGGACAGTTCGAAAGGCAGGCAGACGACGGGACAGTGACGACTGAATTTGCGCATCTGTGGTGCTGGTGATTAGTGGTGCTGGTACCTACCTAGTAGTGGTGGGGAAGCAGGTCCAGCAAGTTTGGCAGGTTTGGCGAGTCTGAACATCTGGTTGAAGAAGGCCCCATGGTTAACCTTAGCGGACTACTGTTTTAGGCAGGGCAGAGTGGGCCCCGGTCGGCGGCTCCCTCGAGCTTCTGGACGAATGCAACCTACCCGTTTGAGCGCCGGTGTTGAACAAGAAGTAAACGTCCCTTCCCAGAACAAAACCCTACAACCGGGCCAACGAAACGCTAAAATGTGGGACATGGCAACAACAAAGTGTCGATGGTTTAATTACACAAACTACTACGACTTCATCATCTGACCTCATCGCGCGCCTCCCGTCTTTCCCCTGCCACTAGTTCCTGACGGACCGCTCGGTTTCCGTTTCCGCTCAGTCGGTCGGCTTCAGATGTTCTTGCCACTATAAGAGCTCGTATCAGGTACCATCAAGTATGGTTTGTTACGCTGTACCTACCCTTGCTTATTTTTGAGCTGAGGCTATTTTGACCGACACGGTACCAGCAGCGTCTTAGGCCTAAATAAAGCCTAGGCAGTGCTTGCTGACACTATCCAGTGCTCACCGGCCCCAGGATACCCGGGACTTTGAACCTATACATCTCTAAACCTACGTTTAACTATCGGACTACCAAAATTCTTTTGGGAGGTGCTTGCAAATCTGATCTAGGCCTAATAAAGGGGCCTTTCTCTGTTCTCTTGCTGAGCTCTCTAATGGCTTTGTAGCGGTATCCAAAGACAGAGGCTACTGTCAACTCGGAATGTGGGCGACTAAAATTGAGATGCAAAAACCTGGTCCTATTAAGCCTCCCGGTTATGCCGGTAAGGATCGGGACCCCGGACTCAGTGATGAACGGTGAAGAGACAGAACAATGGCGGCGAGCAATACCACAGCAGCAGCCAAAAATCGCCTTGAGTCGATCTGAAGCAAGATCATTCGGGGAGCACTGAGACTAGGTATCTCCAGTTTTTATTCGCACGTCAGCTCCACCGAGTCTGCATCTGCATCACATCCGCAGATATCTTTTCCGAAACGGAAGCAGTCATACGAGTAATGCACAATGGCCAAAGATGATAGGCTAGGTCTTTGGATTCGATACAAGCTCCGAGCTCAAACAACACCAAAACCAATGGTCCCAAGGTTACTACACAAGTTTTCAACTAGTGACCTCAAGATAGGTAAAGGGCATTTTTCAGATAGTCGACATACAGCTTCGCCCGGTCACAGGGAAGTTGTTGACGAAGGAGTTTAAGATCCTTGATAAACAATATGTTGGTACGTTCTGACATTCGCCAATCATAACTGTGAGCTAGCAAAACTTGGTGTATGCGTTAGAAGATAACTGCAACTCTCATGGTGTTCTCATGCGGAAACATGGGTCGAGAATGTACTTCAAGTTCTGTCTTGGTGCCAGAACGCGTTCCACGTCAGGTAAGCTTCACGAATGTTTTGCAGCTCTGAAGTCCTTGGAGACAAAAAGCAGTGCCGCAAGAAACTCACGAAAAACCCCTAATACTAGACCGAAAGGTACTACATTAATGGACTTTTGTCAACTCGCTGTGGCGAGTCTACGCGCGTCGGCCATGCAGAACTAGCAAGAATGTTGCCAACAGCATCGAGACCCAGAAGCCGCAGGAAACTAGCCGTCTTTGGCCAACGAGGACACAACACAGGCATCCTACATGGCATGCCTTTCGCCAAGCTACTGATACCACCTCAACTTGGAGCCAAGAACCAGGTTGCCGGAGCATTGTGCCCCCGTACGTGAGAGCCTAGGAAGGCTCAATTTTGGTTAGCGGGTAGCATTTCATAAAAAGAAACCGGGCCTGTTCAGCTCGGTTAAATTGGTGCCTACATACCCATCGATACAGCCTGCGGGCTACCAACGAGACAGATGCCGACGAAGAGACTTTAATACCCCTCGCTGGTGTCTCGTGCTCTTTGGTGTGGAGGGGTGCTTCTACGTTGCCATTCGCTGTTGGCACCCGGGAGTATCTATGCTATGTATGCAAAAGTTAGGAGGCATACAACTATCCTTACAAGCGCTCTTGGGACCCATGCAGCAATAATACCCCAGAGAAGGAACCGGGCGTGCATTAGACAAGCTGAGTGATGAACCAAACCGATGTGTGGCTGCCTATCCCAAGTACACTTTCAAGTGCATTCTCAAGTCTAGCCATTAGCAGGCCGGCGTTTGAAAAGAAGACTCATTCGGGATAGCCAGATTACTAGGATCCTACATTCAGCGGCTGTCTGCAGTGTGATGAGACCGCATCTTTGTGTTAGAATACTCTTATGAGTCAAGGGTGGGTAGGTCGCTGGGATCGAAGCGGGAGCAGGATGAGAATGGAGGAACATAGTTGAGAGGTGAAATATCGTTAATTCATTATGCCATATGCCATGTAGTAGTCATAAATTTCCATGACACTAGACTCTAGCCATGCGCTGCCTATGCTGTGCTATGCCGCGCCGTACCATAAATTGTGCAGAAGTACTTTTCAGCCTCGATCCTTATCCCTAAGGCAGTGACAGCAAGAGGGAGTGCGATGTTGAGGGAAATACCAAGCAAGGAGATCAAACAAGAGAGTGAACAGCTCTCTATGGTCATTACCACGTAAAACGAATCCCAACAAGCCACTCCAGCCAATGAAGACACCATTTCCGAGACAAAATACACTAACAAGAAAAGAGTTTTTAGAAACGATCATCCTGATTCTCTTCCTAGCCCCAGTCAAGTTCATTCGACAAGGCCATATCAAGTCGTGGCTACTAATGTACTAGTAGACCCGCACGGCTTTGGACAATGCATACTCACAGATGTTTCATCTTTACAACATAAGTCTTATCCTTCTCTTCTTTTTGCAGCCCGAGCTCGCGGTTACAAGAGCACCTCTTGCTACGAGAGCCAATTATCGCTTGGTTTGACGACTGCGCTCGAAGGGCCGTTCAAATCTTCGAAGCCGAAATCGAGCTTAGGTATCTCAATCCTCGGTGCAGGCTGCTCGTCTTTCTTAGTCTTGCTCTTTGTGGGACTCTTGGGTTCGGGGGGCGGGCCGTAGCGCACGTCCTGCACGTCCCAGCCGTCCTCGGCGGCTGCAGCAACCCAGGTCCGCAGGCCGTCATGAACGCTAGGGTAGAATTTTTCCTTGCAGAGCCGCAGGCTCGCCCCCATACACCGCTCCCACCCTGAAATGCGAAAAAGACTGCGGAGCGCGTTGCGCTCTTCAGCTGTCGGCGTACAGGCGAGGATGGCATTCAGTAGGTCGAGGTGTGAGGCCAGGTAGTTCGTGGCATCCCACTCTACACCTCCAACATAGGGGGCAGCTGGCACCGGTGGCCGCTCCTGGGGAAAATGAGTCTGCATATACGTCATACTGTCGATGCCCGAGGGGCTATGACCCTCTTTGGGCTCTTTGTCCCGCGGCAAATAGACGACATTGAGGTGGTGCAAGAATATCCAGAATACCTCCTTGGTAACGTTGATGGATTCCTTACTCCACACGCGGTACGGGCGATCTCGCCGCATCTCAAGCACGAACCCCACAGGCCGATCCTCTTCCTTGGGTTCGGGATCTCGAAGGTGATTAAGGACCGTCTTGGCTCGGATGGGCCGATCCTGTGGTGAGGCTGACTGGATGTAGGTGAATAACACGGAGGTGATGATACTGCGAGTTGTGAACTCGCTTGGTCCCTTTTTCTCTGGATCAAAGAGCATGTGCAAAAGGGCTGGGAACAGTGTCGCCTGGATAGAATGGAGATATTGAAGTGCTAGAGCTGTCGTACATAGAGCTTTGAGACACAGCAGGTTCTCATGTAAAAGGGCGTCTTCGTGCTCCTCTCTGCTGGTACGTCAGTGATAACATCCACTTCAACATTTCAACGCCTGAGGCGTAGAGAACTTACCTCCACTCGACATCCATAATACGATGGAGGAGCCCAACAATTTCTTGCATCCCACCATGGCGGATGAACTCCTCCGTCCACGCTACTGTCTCGTTTCGCAATAAAAGCCTTAACTTGTGCAGTTTGCCTACTTCAACTAATTCAGGTTGCTTAACCTTGCGCAAGTAGCTCACATAATCCATTGGTCCTTGCTGTAGCTTCATTTTGGACAGTATACCGCTGCCTGAGTTAGAGCCAGCCGAAGAGGGTCGGTCACTGGCCAGACTCTCTGTAGACCGTGTTCGGAAATGTCGTCCAAGAGTGCCTTCTCTTTTTGATTTTTTTGTGGGCGAAGTAGAATCGGACTTCTTCCTACTGCTTCGCGACAGGGTGAAACTTCGGCCTCTCCAACTTTTTGATTTACTGCCGTGATCCTGGGACCCAGTCATGCTAGAGTCGCTGTCATGGCTATTCGGCCGAGTCGCACTGGCCCCTCGACTCTCAGCCCAGTCTTGCCGTATAAATTCCATCTTGATAGTGTCCGCTAGATTTCGCATCTTGTATCTCTGATTTTCAGGGATATTCCGCCGATCTAACATGGCCTCAAGGTGCTTGTCGATATCTTTTGGATTGACAAGAAACCCGGAGGATTCCGTAATCAAGGGTTTATTTCCAGACCCAGTCCCGTTTGTGAAGATCTTTAGCCCCCTTTGAACTTTGGATGGAGATGCTTTGGTATACATAGGGTTATGATCCGTGTCCGCAGTCTGTTGGGTATCGCGAGTGGCTGTGAATTGAGCGTGATATGATTTTGGCCGTTCCTTTACCCTGAGGTTGCTTGACCGATCGCTCGAAGAGGCGTTACTGGCGAAAGCGCTACCGAAGTCATCGTTGCTCGCAATTGATCCGTTTTGTTTTTCTAGGGCTCCGCTAGAGAACTGGGCGTAGATGGGAGGCCGCGAAGTTTCCTGTGGGGTTATAGAAGCAGGCGGTGTCTGATTCTCCTTGTCCTTCCTAGAATAAATGTCGTCCTCGCCAACCAGCTTATTTAAGTTCTTTGAGCTCTTCGAACGGCTAAGGAGGGCCACTAAATTTGTGGTGGATTTCGTCTTCTTCGGATTTTTGGGCGGTAACGAATCGTCCTTGTTCTTGGCCGCCTGAGCTACCTTACTGGACTCTTTGACTGCAGCAGATTTGAAGGAACTGGGAATCAATCCACGCTTGGTTGGTGATCGAGGAATGGCCTCAGCTTGATTCTGAATCTCGCCTAGGGTAGTCGAGTGCGAGAAATTGGGAAAACCCATGTCGGTTTGGACTGGAGGTTGTGTGCCGGCGATAGAAAGAGGCCTCAACCCAGCAGGCGTCAGGGCTGAGCCGTCCGAGTTGTTACGTCGGTGCATGAAGGATACTAGGACGTTAGACCTGGAGCGCTGGTGATGGTGTGGGCCGGCATTGCTTGCAGGAATGCTCTGGTTCACAGAAGCCATATCGTCGTCAAGAAATACTGGGCAGTATGAATGCCTGGGCCAAAATCGAAGAAATGAGCAGTAAAATAAGAAATGCCCGGTCTACCAAGGGATGGGTATGCGCAGTGCTGCAACCAAATTAGATGACCAAATGCGTTCTTAGGACATGTCTCTAAACCAGGGTCGAGCCTTGCGGGAGAATTGAATGACTAGAGAATACGCGTTCGATGCAATGCTGGGATGCTTCATACGTCGAACACCAAACAATATTCCCCCTGAGAAATGATCAGAAAAATATTGCTGTTAAGATTTCTGGCGAAGAATAGAACGAGATACCTTGCAGCAGCCGGCAAAGCCGTGTACGTGCATGCGTATTGGGGGATGATGCACGAGTCGGTCAACAGTTGCAGTTGCCCCAGAAACGGTCAGTACAAACCCCTCCATCCCTAAAGCCGCCCCCGCAGTTAGCTCTATAACACCCACTCTAAAGTAGTGTAGGTAATCTAACCTAGCCTAGCTAGTACCTCATAGAAAGGTTTTACCAACCTGTACCGAATTGGGAATGACACTTGAGCCAAGCCTGAGCGGTGCCCACATTTGCATAAGTAATCATGACTTACCTCGCATAACTAGAAATAGAAGAAGAGTAGTAGAAGAAATATATGCAGGAAGGAGACGGGAGGTTCTCCAATGAACTCTACAAGGACGAAGCACAATGGTATGAATCGTATGATGGCCTCTAGAACACTACGAGATCCGTTACGCTGGCCGTTACTAGGACTGCTTTCTTGTGCATAACTTTTTCATAAATGTTTCCCTCAGTCAAACGACTGAGTACTGAAGCCGAGCCTGATCAAAAGCGGCAAGTGCGCTAAAGCCACCCCCGCAGTTAGATTTGTAACCCCCACTATGAAGTACCTTCAATTGCGCCCTGCTTGCTTGGTTTCGGTTGGTGTAAAGCTATCACATTCTATCTTGGTGCCATTACTTTTATTTTCTTGCGACAGCTCCCTACCTACCTACCACAACCCGGGCGATCTCCAGCATTTCTACGAGCCCTACCAGGACGGCCGAAACAGAATGGCCGAACCGGCTAACAAGAAGCAGAAGAGAGCACACTACCGTCAAGCTCAGAAAGAGCATGGACTTGCCGAGCTGCCTAAGAAGAAGTTTTACCGCCAACGGGCACATGCGAATGTCTTCTCGGATCATAGCTTAGTCTAGTGCGTGTAACACGTATCTTAAATCGCACGCGCTACGGGTTCTATTGCTAATCCCCGGCGTAGCCCAAAAACCCCGGAACACATGGATTGGTCTACCTATTTCCCTGCTTTTGTTGCCGACGGAGATTCTATCACCCCATCTCAAACCACCGAACCCGTCGAACCCGTCGTGGCGATTGCGACGAAGCCATCTTTAAGGAAGCTGACCAAAGACATTGAGGTAGTCGATATTGGATGTGGATTTGGAGGATTACTTGTAGCGTTAGCGCCTGCATTGCCAGACACCCTCCTTCTCGGCATGGAGATTCGAACTTCGGTAGCCGAGTATGTCCAGCACCGCATTGCCGCGCTACGAACGCAAAACTCGGACGGCAATCTCTACCAGAACATTGGTTGCCTGCGGGCGAACACCATGAAGTTTCTCCCGAATTTCTTTCGGAAAGGGCAGTTGTCCAAGGTCTTTATATGCTTTCCTGATCCTCACTTTAAGCATCGTAAGCACAAAGCCCGAATTGTGTCTACAACCCTCAATTCCGAATACGCCTACGCACTGAGACCTGGTGGTATCATATACACAATCACAGACGTAGAAGACCTCCACGATTGGATGGTCCGACACCTGGATGCGCATCCATCTTTCGAGAGGATACCTGAAGAAGAGCAAGAAGCAGATCCATGCGTTGACATTATGAGAACGGAGACCGAGGAAGGCAAAAAGGTCGAGCGGAATAAGGGTCAGAAGTTTGTCGCCTTGTTTAGACGCCTAGAGGATCCTCCGTGGTAATAAGTTGGATACACAACCAAATGCTAGCTTTGTTACTCAAAACGACGTACATTGTGATTATCCAATATATTCCGTGAGCAATTTTGTTAGAACATGGCTTCTAGACCCGAGCAGCTGCGTCCTTCTGTGTCTTCTAGAGCGACATCTCGGTTTTCCAGAGGATCATCTTCGTAATATTCTAAAGCAGTATCAATGGTATTGACTATATTGATTCAGTTGGGAGACAACAAGCTTGCAATCTCGAGAGCACGGAGTAGTAGTGCTTATGGACTAGCCTAAGGCGATTGATCTATAGTGTAGGCAGCCAGGCCGAGAAACATTAGACAAATTTTCACAATATTAAGAAATCGAGTTATCTAATTGCCATATGTGTAACAGAGATGATCTGTTAATAGCCCCCCTAATCGGGTCGTTAAAATCATGAACGTTCACCCCCGTGCTCAACACGAATTTAAGGGGAGCAATGCGAATATATGAACATGTGGAGCTACCGATGAAATCCCCCCAAGTACCTCGTAGGTAGGTTTTACCAATCTGCACCGAAATGGGATCACACCTGGGCCATGCCGCTTTGGTCTGAGCCCAGCCTGAGCTTCACCCCACTTTTCCACAAATAAATGTGACTAAACGTGCAGAATCTTTCGTATGTTACGCCGTAACAGATACGGTTCTAGGTTTCTTTTATTCTAAGCGCGACTTCTTAAGTCGCTCATAAGTCGTAGATGGTAGGGTGTGGACTTATGTAAGGATAGTGTAGCGTATGGCCTGAGAAATATTGGTTTCACCGCTTACGATTGGTTACCGAGTAAGCGGAACACTTATCTAGGTAAGCTAACGAGGCGAGACTGCCCAATTGGGAACTTTCTCCACTTTTGGAGGCTCAGAGGAACAGCTGCCTAGTAGATATCTCTGCGTCAAGCACTTGTTTTTGTTAGCAAAAATTCTCACTGGAATTAAATGAAGTAATTATGACTGCTGAAAATGACTCGTGTGATTAGTGGACTTGTGCTACGCTCCAGCTACGTGCTTAGATAGAATGAATCAGAATGGGGTCCGAAAACGCGCGGCTGCAGGCTGGGTGGTGGAAAGTTTCCCAGTGGTTGAATATAACGGGTCATCAGTTGTCACGGTCACATTCTGATGCATATCTGAAAGACAGTGTAAGGAGAGCTTCCCAGTTTGTCCTTCCGCCGGCTTGTACACTTTCCAGTAGAATCACGGATGGCTCAAAGTTTTCACAATGCTTATATGGACCTGCGATGTCGCCGATTGTACCAAACCAGCTGTTCGAAACCTTGGTAATTATGTGCTTTGCAAGCGCCATTTATTCTCCACCCACCTTCAGCCTTTGTTTCATCAATGTCCTAAATGGGAGGTTAGTCTCGCTCTCTTTGAAATATTCATCTTCACTGGACCAAAGTCTTACGTATAGGCAGGACGCAAACAAATACCATCCTGCTGCCCGGGTTGCTCGAAATGAAGAGCTTCGAAAATTAATCACCAAAATTAACATGACTAAACTTAAAACACGAGCAAGTCATTTGAGCGGATAGATACGCTGCTCGATTCCTCCATTAAAGCATAACTATGTGAAACGTAGCTCTATAATGGGTGGTATAAATTATCATATCGAAATTTGCTTTAATAACGGCGTTAAACAGATCGCCCAAGTCCGCAGGTTTAACACTATATCGCCGCCATCAGCTTTGCGAAATTATATTTCTAGAGTAAAGTTGCGGCTTTAAAATTTCTTAAAAGCATTAATTTCCCCGCCCCAAAACTATTTGACTTTGCGCTCAAGAGTTAGTCAAACCGATTCGGAGTAGGCTACATACTTATAGAAAAACTCAAAAGAAAGTCTTTACAATGGTCCGTCGCCACATCCAAGCAGAAGAACAGGTTAATAACGGACCTAGCGAATATTTTCATTCAACTAAGCAAACACCCGTTTAGACTGCTCGGTAGCCTTAATTGCCCGGCCGATCCTTCCCGGGTCGGCCCATTCGCGCGAGAGTCTCTCACCGACTTTACTACGGCGTCTAAAATACGCACCATAAGTCCCCTTTCGTCGTAAGAACAATACTATAAATCTTCGTTACAACTCATTATAGACCTAATCCTTCGCGGAAAGATATACTCGCAACGCTCAGTTAACGCTTACCTCATACACCGTTTCCTCTTTGACCTAATCCCAACCGTACTGTCGTCAGCATCATCACTAAACGACGATGGCGGCCATCCGCGCTTCTTCTTAAAACATGCTAACGATAAGGGGGACCACATTATGGTGGACAAAGACTTCAACATCACGGGCATCATTAACTGGGAGTGGGCGCATACGGCCCTGCTGTCCCACGCCTTCAAATCCCCACATCGGACTGTTGCCCGTGGGCGACTTCTACGACGGCAAAAATGACCTCGGTGATGACGAAGTCGCCTTTGCTCGCCAGCTGGAGGACAATAATGCCAACGGTAGAAACGGCGACGGTGTTGACCTGGCGGCTTGCGTCC
Source organism: Xylariaceae sp. FL1651 (assembly GCA_025201745.1). Taxonomy (NCBI): domain Eukaryota; kingdom Fungi; phylum Ascomycota; class Sordariomycetes; order Xylariales; family Xylariaceae; species Xylariaceae sp. FL1651. The sequence continues at coordinate 432,183 of MU624261.1, read as the reverse complement.
GTCGGGGTCGGCTACAGCACCGCTTCGATTTCTGCTCCGGGTATGATCTCGAGGACTGGAACGGCTTCCTTGGGCTCTTTCGGGGACTTCGGGAGGCGATCAAGGCTGATGACGGCCTCGATTGGGACGAGTGGAAGATGACTGTGTTACATCAGTACAAAGACGATACCAACTTGCAGCAACTCTTGCTATAGGTCAATACTTTAATAGGCTGGCTTTTTTGACGGTGTAGGAAAAGGAATGAGGGGAGCAGATGAAGCTGCAGTGAAAATTTGAGCGGGAAGACTAAATCTGATAGTATCCGGGCTCTCGTGCTCGTGCACTTCTAATTCAGCGTAGCATATTTACGATTACGCAAACCATTAATACATCAGGTCCAGCATCCTTAAGGAAGCTAAGAAGCTGATGTAAAGACTGATTAGATACATAATGAAAGCTATGGTTTATATAAAAAGGGGATGGATACGGTTGAGGGTGTCGGGGAGACTTGGTGATCTATAGATCAGATAGGTCAATAGATCAAACCAGGTCACGTGCCTGTTTTGGGCTTACCTAACGAAGTATTAAAAGAAGAAAGATAAAACAAAAGAGAGCGCTCCACCGGGCCGGCGGCAGGGGATCGTGTAATTAGAAGGTGTGTTCATCGTACTCTTTCGAGCCTGTATTAGTCGGGGCTGTACTGGTACGGCGTCATCACCCATACTAATATCGACCCGTACAGGTGCGGAATTATACTGGTGCGGGCTCGTACTTGTACGAGACACACAGCCGTACTGGTTCAAATATGGTACTAGTCCGCGGTCTAAATCCGTACTGTTACGAGGTTTATTACAAGGTCTGTTACAAGGTCTGTTACGAGGTCTGTTACGAGGTCTATTACGAGGCCGTTATTGGAACTATTTCCTTATGCATAACTTTCCATAAATATTTCCCCAGTCACCTGACTGAGTATTCACTGAGCGGAGCCTGAGCAAAAGCAGCAAGCACGCTAAGCTTGATCTGTTGTGTTTTAAAGAGTGGTAAAATGTACAGTAGAACCTGTATTGGATCATAGAGAAGCTGCTAATGATTACATGTGCGTACCAGCCCACCATTGGCTTTCATTTGCGTCTTAGCTGCCATCCGCATCCCCCAAATACACCATTTCAACGAGCCTTTCTCCGAGCAAATCATGACGCGACAAACACGGCACTTTGAATCAGACTATGGCCCTTAAGGGGAGAGATGTTGCTGTCGCCGGTATAGTCTGCTTCGTTGCCTGGGGCTATGCTGTCGCCTGGTTTCCCAGCATACGATGGGCTGGCTATGCTTTCGTTGCTGGTGCTGTCGTAGCCTTCGTGGGCGTTCTATCGCTTATACTCCTAACATCTCGTGGCTCGACGTATACCCAGAGAAATAGATCGTCACGGCCCAACTCTGTTACTTTCGCCGACCCTGACTCCTGGCGCAAAGAGATCATTGCCTTACGAGTCCGACAGACCTATGTCAAAGCACCGCTTTACGCCGAGTCTCCCACGATATCGGGTGCCTTAGACGACTTACTCGAGCTTATTATCCGAGACTTCGTAAAGTCGTGGTATTCCAATATTAGCAAGAATTCTGTCTTTGCCGACGCTGTAGACAAGGCTATACGTCATGCCCTTATCGCAATTCGTGACCGTTTGTTCGACATTGATTTGGTCGAGGTGGTCACAAGCCGGGTTATCCCAATATTGACCGCCCATTTTCGGGATGCTTACGATGCCGAGAGAGCAGTGCGTGGTCGGAAACTAAGTCTCGATGTCACGGAGTCGGAAGAGTTGGACTTGGCTATTGCCGCAAAATACAAAGATGGGAAGATACATTCTGCTGCGTCTTTGGCATATTCAGATACGAAACTCGTACAGCAAGATCACTTGCGGCAGATGGTGGCAGGGATTCTACCGAAGGTCCTCCCGGAACGCCTACTTGATAGTCGTGCCGTGTCTAGCATTATACGCGAGGTCGTCGCCTGCGCGGTATTCTTCCCGGTCGTACAGCTGCTCTCAGAACCAGATACGTGGAACCAATTAATGGAAAACTATGGCCGTACCATGTTGCAAGATCGTTCGACCGTCCGTAAGTTGCGGGCTGCCTTGGATGCACATGCCGTCCCAGCACCCAGTTCTTCTAAGTCAGTTGCTTTTCCACGACTTTCCCCTGGAGATGGCGAGCGTCGATTTGAAAGATTTATTCGAACTATTCGCAAAATAACCAACTTATCCGACGCACGGCGATTCCGCAGTGAAGTGGCTAGCCAGTTGAAGAAAGACTCCCAACGGCAAGAAAACGATCAGGTATATTTACGCCGATTGGAAATGGGCAAGAAACTTCTGGATCAAAGAGTACATCAACTAGCTGCAGGCGGCGACAGACGTCCCGTGCCCATTTCGAGCCATTCTCTCCCTAGTACCGGGGGTTCTCGACTGGAGCATGCATCTCTGGTTGACATCTTACACGACACATCCGGCCTCTCATATTTTATGGAGTACATGGACAGGCAACGCCTTATGCCACTAGTTCAGTTCTGGCTAGTTGTGGATGGGTTCCGAAACCCCCTTGAAGATGAGACGGTCGACGATCAACTGCCCTCAACCCTTAGTCAATGGACCGAATCTGATCGTGTCGACCTGGCTCAGATTGACCAGGCGTACCTCTCCCGTCCAGAACTTAGAGTCCCGACCAGCATGCGACAGCCGATCGGCGAGTTTCTCGATGCCGGAAAAGCAGCAACTCCAGCACAGTACTATAGAGCACGCCGGGCCGTATTGAAGATACAGAGCTTGGTTTTAGAGGACATGCAATCTAGATACCTTCATGCTTTCAAGAAATCTGATCTGTTCTACAAAGCACTGGCCTCTGAAGAAGCATCTAAACAACTTGCCTTACCTCAACCAAGCCAAGCAGGACCTTCGACAAGCTCACAGCCTCACGGGTCTTCTCAAGCATATTCGTTGAAGCCGAATTCCGTAGCCCGTCTTAATCCGAAACTTAGTACATCTGCTACTCATATTCGGCAGGGAACATCTGCCCTGGACTTGAGGAATACGAGTGCTAACGGCACTCATAGCCCTGAGCTACAAGGTGGACAGCGGAGGTCCATGGATGACAGCGCTGTTTCGCCTCTGTTCGATGATGATGACCTTGAGAACGACCCTTTAGGAGACTCGGTGCAAAGTCTAGATCAAGACCCACCGAAAACTGTGCCGGACACTCAGGTCGTTCAAGCGATGGAGGCAGCTTTGATTGGCATTATGGAAGATGAACGCCCCCAGACTGCTAAAGACCTACACGAATCTTTATTTGGCAATAATGATGGCGCTTCGAGCCTGTTCTCTGGCCAAGACAACGAATCAGCTAGAGGATCCGTCGATGTCCTACAACCTCTCATAGCCGGGAAAGAGGCTGAAAAGCCTAGCCTTGCATCGCTTGGCCTGGTTAGTGCGGCGTCCAGGATCGGTGTTTTCATGGATGACGATCTCTTTAACGATGAAGAAAAGCTTCTTTCCGATGAACAGGATGACAACGATGCTGATCGTCATTCTGACCTTGAGAGCGAGGTTCATGAAGCTGCGCCTGGCGATTTGGGTCTCGCCGAGGCCATTACTGTCCTCACTAATGACATTGACCGACTCATAGCTCAAGAAGCAGTTCTCGAATCTTTGACAAAGAAAGCGGAGCTGACAAATAACACAGCGGAACTGCGCATCTTGCGTAAGTCCAAAGCCAGCCTACAGAGAGAACTTCGACGGAAAGAATTACAAAGACAACAATATGTAATACAAGAAAGCGATAATAGTCTCTATGGACGAGCTTCTATTCGGATCAAGTCGATACAAGTTGGTCGCGAGGAGGATGGCAAAGAGTTTGCCGTGTACACTGTAGAGGTTCGGAGAAATGCAGGAGAAAAAATGCCTGCTGCTACCTGGATCGTCACGCGACGCTACAGCGAATTCCACGAACTCCACCAGAAGCTGCGGCATAGATACCCCTCTGTACGGAATCTCGATTTTCCACGACGAAGAATGGTGATGAAGCTCCAAAGCGAGTTCCTACGTAAGAGACGTGAAGCTCTAGAGCGATACCTGCAAGAGCTCCTCCAGCTACCCGACGTATGTCGCAGCAGGGACCTGCGAGCATTCCTATCTCAGAGCGTGATCCACCAAGGGGAAGATCTGATGAGCCGCGAAGACAAGAAAGACCTGATAACGCGCCTCTATGACTCGGTAACTGATGGTATGGAGGATATCCTAGGAAATATCCCAGTGCTGGATCAGTTATCCCTTGCCGGCCAGAACTTAATTGCGGCAGCCACGAGCCAGATGAGTACGATACCTCTCAATGTTAACGAAGACGCCATGACAGCGGCGGAAGCGGAGGCCGAACTAAACGCGTTTGAAAATAAAGAGCTTGAACCTTTTATCAAACCAATTTGCGATATATTCCTCGAAGTATTCGGTCTCAACCGAGGCAACAACTGGCTTCGTGGTCGAGCTGTGGTAGTAGTCTTACATCAAATGCTAGGCGGTACTATCGAACGCAAGGTACGAGATAACTTCAAGATGCTACTACAAGAAGATGCCATTCTTAGGTACATTGGGCTGTTGCGAGACAGCATGTGGCCTCAAGGACAGCTCAATAGGAACAGGGTGCCTCGCACAGCATCAGAAAAGGCGAAGACCCGCAAAGAGGCAAGTTTGATGCTAGCTACATTGGTGCCCGACCTTGCGGGTAACGTCGTGGGACGCGTCAACGCGCAGGCTGCCAGTCGGCGAGTCTTTGCTACGCTAAATAATCCGAGGCTAAAGTAAGTGGCTCTTTGACAGTTATTGATGTTACCTGCTAATGTTAGAATCAGCTCCCACTTGGTTTTTTCTATTATGGATGAATTAATTGACGTACTCTTCCTGGACCCTTGATATTGGTTACAAAATACAATCAGGGGTTATACTCAGTATTTGACATGTAGTTGTTGATGGCGGCGGTAATAGCATAGCATGGAGTTCTTTAATATATTTCTCAGGTGTTAGGGTGACGAAACGAGAGGAGGACTGCATACCTAGGTGGCGTTACATGATAGAGATACCAAGACTGCAGTGTGATCCGATAGCCTTGAGCGAGGCCATCTCTTGCAGCACTGGTGGGAGCGCGTTAAATAACTCGACCCTACATATATGAAAATAGATAATCACTGTGCTCTGCTTAGAGCCGACCGAGTCCGCGCAAATTACATTTTATATAGGTAGCCAGACGCAAAGGCATATATGTAGCCCCAACCTTTTCATCTAGCATGGTTACATTGGCCTCTTGAGGTTTCGACAAGCGTATAGCAAGGCGGGCGTTGCTCGGAAGTTTCCGCCTATTTAGAATGACGCTACGTACTTAGGTTAGATGTTTCAAGGCAAATATATGCGAAGCGTTTCCGAAGTGAGAGAGCCCAAAGGGAGACCGGATTTTTAGGTACCTAGAGGGTGTGCTTTGGAAGCCACTCTTCGATGAGTACCTACCTACCTATACATGTATTTATTATTGTTGCACTGCACGCGGACGGTCGGAATTTCTCTGGAGGCTGTTTGGCTGCACCAGGCAGGCCAGGGCGCTTCGATAAGTAATTAGGTAAGCCTAAGCGGCAGGCTCCGCTTGCCCGACAAGCTATGTACCTTAGTCTTGCCCCCACACAAGCCCAATCGACGATCCATCCTGCCTTCTCTCTCGCAAGCAACTTCAGCTTCGTTCTTTCTCTCCTTCGCTCATCGAGGGTATTAGTGTGGTCTAAGACGTCTGGCCTTGCCGCCTTTACTTTATTGTCCTACTGGATATATACCGTCCCCTCCTAAACATCCCAAGCATCCCAAACATCCCGGCCAGGTCAAAACGAGCTACCGCATCATTTTCCGTCCGATTTAAGGTTCCAACTTGGAGGTCCAAGCAGGCTGAGTGGTACCTAAATTTTACATACCTTCGCCAACCTATCTAGCCTCTTATGCATTAAGCGCCACCATTTAACCATCCGCATCTGTCGCATCGCAACAAACTCTCGTACTCTCATTCTTCTCTCCTTCCCCTCACCAACACACGAGCGCCAGCCATCACTGGATGCGCTATTCCACACATCTACCTACTTAATATTAGTCGGCGCATCTCAGCTCATTTCTCCATTCTAGCAAACTTCATCGTCCAATTACCGTTGGTTTGAATAGCGGACTACCTCCGCTGCGGTTGAGTGATACTTGCAAGGCTGCGCGTACCTCCTGCTTTTCCTCATCAATACTGGACCTAGCCTGGGATACAGCTTCGACGACTCTTCCGGATTGTTTTGGACCCCAGATAACTGACTGCAGCAATCATGGCTTCCACGGAGGTTTCTGCCACTAGGCTATACCTCGGCAACTTACCGAAAGGTGGTAAGTTTGCCACGCCCTCCTCCAATGACCAAGCATTCTTCACACCTGTGCCCGGGTTGTGTCTATACTAAGCCAACCTTCTAGCCACTAAGCAAGATGTCGAAGCGCATTTCGCTACTCACGGTACCGGCGAGATAACCGAGATCAAGCTGATGAATGGCTTCGGCTTCATCGAGTACAAGGACGCCATGGATGCGCGAGACGTGGTTCCAGGTACTACACGGCCCATTCACAGGACTGTAGATATCAAAGGCTAACCTTTAATGTGCGCTTTAGCTTTCCGTACGTCATGGACCGTTCCTGGCCACCGTTTTTCCTGATTTTCGAACTTCCCCGTTGTTTCCTGGCTAATATGGCGACAAGATGGATCGGACTTCATGGGTGAACGTCTGACTGTGCAATTTGCACGCGGCTCCCGTCAACGTGAAGGTTTTGGTGGTCACGAGCGCAGCGCTCCGCGACCTCGCCGCACCCCGTATCGTATGCAGATTACCGGACTTCCGAATGATACCAGCTGGCAGGTCTGTTGTACTTCCGTTTTCCATTGCCGCCCCGGATTCTGGCGTTCCCATCACTTCCTTTTTTCGACGTAACGGGATGTAGTGTACGGCACGCCGTTGCTGGCGACATTCGCAAGGATGCCGATCATTAAACAACCTGGTTCCCTGTGTGCGACGTCTTAACTATCTTGAGTATTTGCTCCGGTTCGTGGATAGGCCCCAAGAGCTAGACAAAAGACGTTGGGATGTTTTCCTGTTTGGATTGTACACCAGGTGTCTGGATTGATTTGATCGACTCCCTTTGCTGGTTCTGCATCTGGATACAGAAAATTTGGCCTCTTCCGCAAATGACTTGCCGCGCCTTGGACCTCCACTTACATGGACTCTGGATATAGGACCTCAAAGATTTCGCCCGACAGTCAAGCCTTGACGTTGTCTACTCAGAAACAGGCCGCGATGGCAACGGCCGAGGGTTCGTGCCCCCAGACAGTTGGCCATGATCCGTTATGCTAATTTGTCTACTGCAGCTTTGTTGAATTTGAGACCGCGGCGGACTTAAAAATGGCCGTTGAAAAGCTCGACAACCGCGAGTTCAAGGGTCAGCGAGTCAATTGCGTTGCTGATGTAGGTGTCTACTGTCTGTTACCCTAATGTAAATCCCATTGACCTCAAGAAAACAGACGCAGCCAGAATTTCCTACACGTGGAGAACGCCGCTCTCGCTCTCCTACAGGCCGTCGACCCTACGGAGCACCTCCCGATGGCTACGATCGTCGGCCCCCTCCTCGTGGCTATAGTCCTCGAGGCTACCGCGACGATTATCGCGACAGGAGCCCTCGCCGCGACTATTATGACGACCGCCGTTACAGGTCGCCTCCGCGTCGTGGCCCAGTCGATGAATACGGCCCACCTCGTGGACGTTATGATGAACCCTATCGAAGGGATTACCCACCTCCTGACCCGTATACCAACGGCCGCCCTTACGGTCGCCCCCCACGAGACTTTCCCCCGCGGGAAGGTGGTTATGGGCCACGTGAAGGTGACGGATATCCTCGTGAGGATTATCGACGAGGGGGTTACTGGTAAACATCTTCATTCTACTTATCTGAATGCACCCCCTTACGTTATCTAGACTCTTAAGCCGAAACCCTGAATGCAAAGATAAGAGGTAAAGAGTAAACGAGAACGGAGGGCAACGACCGTACGACAAAACAATTACATGTGCTAGGATAGGTACCTAAGCTTTCAAGATAAATGAAAAAAGGCGCTGAAGAAGTGCTATGCCCTGACGATGGTAGTAAGGGTGTAGTGGTGTTCAAGAAAAAGTTTCTCATCCGCTCTTTGCGAGCGAACATGTACAAAGTTTCTAGTAATTTTTGTCGGGTGAACTAGCAGGGCTTGTATAACGAGGCAACACGACATGATCTTCTCGTATTCCGAGTCCTTGAACAAACCCGTGCTCTATAACTTAAGGCCCAGCCCCTCTATACGAATCTGAAACATATTGTTAGTAGACTACAACAAGCTCGGTGTCGTTAGTGTACCTACTAAGACGGTGATTATTAATATCTCCCAAGTCCGCATTTAGCGTATAGGTAGCCGTGTGGTATTTCAACCCAACAGCTGTTGATAGTCATGTCATACTTCAGTCATGGTCTGGGGGCCCTGATCAATCCTTATAAGAAGGCTATTGATGAATTAAGCAAAGAATTCTTGTTGAGGACACGCCCTTCTTTGTGTGTTGCCAGTTAATCTGCCCAGATGAGACAGTTTGCTTAATAATATTATAAGGCCGGATGAATAGGCCCCCCACTCTTACCAAGCACCGGACAAGAAGTAGGACGTCAGCTAACAGGATTAGCTCCCCCTTTAGACTAACCGCTAAGCAGAAGGGTAGCTCTCGGGAAGCTGTTAAGTTCCTTGAAGTATGCATTGATTTATAACCAACCACATGCTGCAAGTCAAGCTGTCGCGATTGGAGATTTCGTCTGGACCCCGCCCTACAAGTGCGTTTGTTGGTTACAATCGCTGTTCTAAGTTCGTTCTGCATATTACCAAGCTTGGTCTCAGATATTGCACCACATTCATGTCGCTCCAACGGCCTGTCTTGCCTTTGCTCCAGCATATAAGAAGCATCTCCACCCATCCCTACACCCGTAGAATTACAGCACAATCCATCCCCAAGCTTCGTTTCTCTACCCCTCAGTCTACATTAGTAATACCCTCATCGAGAGCTCTAAACTCTACTTCAAACCAACAACCACCTAGTCGTCTGGGATCACCACAGATAGGAGACGAGATGTCTGAGCCAACTGGTCTCATTGCCAAGAGTGGCATCGAGCTGCTCACATTCGGTATGTGAACTAACCCTGCGTCTCAAAATACCATATCACGCCTCTACGACGTCATCTCCTTTCATACTCCGAGTCTTCCGTCCAACCCGTGCATCTGAACTAACAGATTTATAGGCACACCCAATGGCTACAAGATTAGCATTCTGCTTGAGGAGTTAAAGGAAGCGTACGGCAAGGACTACACCTGGCAATCTGTAAACATTATGAAGAACACGCAGAAGGCGCCGTGGTTCACGGCCGTCGGTGCCAACGGCCGCATCCCGGCCATCGTGGACCACGACCGCGACGGCTTCGCCGTGTTCGAGGGCATGGCGATCCTGGGCTACCTCACCCGTCGCTACGACCCGGAGCACAAGTTCAGCTTCCCCGTCGACAGCAACGAGTACGACGAGGCGGAGACGTGGAGTAAGTTATATTATCTGTATATTAATATTCTTTCTACTAACAACAAGACGTAGTGGCTTGGCAACATGGAGGATTAGGTCCGATGCAGGGACAGGCGAACCACTTCCTGCGCTTCGCGGCCGAGAAGATACCCTACGGCATCCAGCGGTACGTCGGGGAGACGGAGCGGCTGTACGGCATCCTCAACAGCCGCCTCGCGGACCGCGAGTACGTCGTCGGCGGCAAGTACAGCATCGCCGACATGAGCCTACTGGGATGGGTCAACATGTCCCGCCTCGCGGGCATTGATATCGAGGAGTCGTTCCCCAATGTGCAGAAGTGGCTAGACCGCTGTCTCGCTAGGCCCGCCACCCAGAAGGGCTTTGCGGTCCCAAGCGCGTCTACCATGACCAATGCTGCGGTCAAGAAGGCGATTGAAACCGACCCCGAAAAGAAGAAGCAAGCGGAAGAGACTGCGGCTCTGCTTAAGGCTGCCAAGGAGAAGTACGGGTATAAGTATTCGTCTCCCTAAGCCTAGTGAGGGAGAAAGCTGTGGCACATATACAGTGTTGTAAAGTTTAATAGTTAGCGTAGCGGGAAAAAAAAAAGGTCCAAGCAGGTGTTAAAAGACTAATCGTAATGTCTTAGGTGCAAAGTTTTATTAATGCATGGTCCTAGAGGTTGGTATATATACTATGTGATCCCCAAGAGAGTCCTGTGTTGTCAGAGGACGATTCAGTCTTCCGGGGTTCCTGTCTAGAACTGTCTAAGACTTTTCGAGTATGTATTAAGCTAACAACCGAGTTTAGATTCGAGCCATAGCCATTGCACAAGCGCTCCTTTAGGAAGCCATCCTCGAAACTTGTCATTTTCAAACTTACTCAGTCGCTCGATGTCATCGGTTCGACTTCCCCCGAAACTCCAACTATTTTCCCCGCAAATTCACTTGCTACTTGGTTTCCACATTTGACCAAACCCCTCGTTGGGGAAACTTCTTTTCCGTGTCAAAGTAAACGATGTATCAAGGCGCAGAAGAAATTAAGAGGTGGCAAGATAAGGATTGACTCTAAATGTTTACTTCTCTACATATACAGTGCAATGAACTTGCAGTGTTTATAGTATCGTACTATTGGCAGTTGTCATATAATATCCTGATACTTGGGACTGACTTCGATTTCGTCTACAACCATGACATGCTAAGGGAGCCAGACTACCAAGAATGAACAAGGTATTGAGCCCGCCAAGATGCATTTACATCGTGGGCCCAAACGCGGAGAAGGTACATGGGATATAACCGGAATATCGGTTATTTCGGTGGTGTAGGATATGAGATAGGGGACTTACCCTTCTCTTTAACTCCAACTTTTCTTCCAAGTCGGTGCAAGACTGGGTCAATAATGGCTCGGGATAACCTCACTACTCTTCACCTTAGTTAGTGAGCCCGTCTACTTCATACTCGGAAGAACCGGGACCAATTCAGCACAGAGAAGCGCTTGATCACCATCACTGTCATTATGGCGTTCATATCAAAGGGCTTCCTTGTTGCCGCACTCGCCGGTAGGGTAGTAGCTCAGAATAAAACTACAATCGCCATATCCGTACCATCGGACCTGAGCACGAGACCTCTAGTGCCCGACGTATATGGTTACTCCATCGAGCCGATCTGGGTCGACGCATATATCAACACCTCATTGGCCACGACGCTCCTCGCCAGCATCGTAAATGTGACGGGTAAAGCTGCGCCGATCCGCGTTGGCGGCAACTCGGCCGACCAGACGTACTTGTACCCTTCGTCTCCGTTGCCGCTCACGGGGAACGACTCAGTGGCTCTGCCGAACCTGACCAGCGCGACTATGTTCAACATCACGCCTCACTGGTTCGACACCTGGGCGCACTACTTCCCCGCCGGTACGGAGATGATCTACACGCTAAACTTCGCGGACAACTCCTCAGGCTGGGCGAACGCCGTGGCGGAGGCCGCGGCCGCGCACGCAGCCCTAGGGGACAGTCTCGTGGCTTTCGAGCTGGGAAACGAGGTTGACCACTTCATCAACAAGCACTGGCGGGACGCATCATGGGGAGTCGAAGAATACATCCAGCAGTTCCGGAACCTGACGGGGCAGATCACGGGGAGTGGCTGGTATAAGGCGTTGACCACCGACGACGACGACGACGATGACGACACGGAGGAGGAGGAGAAGAGCAAGGCGAAGGCGCAAGGGAAAAGAGCACCCACCTTCCAGGCAGGCGTGTTCGCCGACCCCCCACTGGTGCCCGACCAGCAGGACGAGACGGACGACTTCAGCATCGCGAACCTGACAGCCGCGGGCATCGCCGCGCGGCCGCAGGACAAGGCCGTCATATCGAGCTACGCGACGCACCTGTACCCGCAGTCGACGTGCGACGCGGCGCGCTGGCACCGCCTGCGGCTGGACCTGCTCTCGGACCACGCGGTGGTCTGGCGGAACGTCAGCCAGTACGCGCCGCAGGCGGCCGCGGCGGACCTGGCGGGAGCGCCCCTCGTCATGGGCGAGACCAACTCGGTGTCCTGCTCCGGCAAGTCCGGCATCAGCGACACGCTCGGCGCCGCGCTCTGGGCCGTCGACTACGTGCTCACGGCCGCGAGCCTCGGCGTGCAAAGGCTGTACTTCCACCTCGGCGCGCAGGCCGAGTACAGCGCCTTCACGCCGCGCGCGTACGTGCTGAAGGGCGAGAGGCTGGCGCCTGGCATCCGGGCCGGTTGGTACGCGCACTATTTCGTCGCGAGGGTTGTGGCGGGCGGCGGACGGGGGAATCGCTGTGGTGGTGGTGCGAACGCCACGATGAGTGGGAAAGGGTTCCGCGTCGCGGCCTTGCCGGGCGCCAACTCGAGCTCGCTGAGCGGGTTTGCTGTCTATGAGGAAAGGACGGGCGGCAACGCTACAAGCAGTGAAGTGATCTTGAAGGGAGGTAGTGACTCCTCCTCCTCCTCCTCCTCCTCTTCCTCGCTGCTCCGCAAGCTCGTGTTCCTCGACATGGGTGTGTGGAATGGCACCGAGGGGCTCAGCAACCCGTCCACGTTGTCCGCGACCGACGGCGCGGTGTTTAGCGAGGGGACGCGCTCCGTGTCGACCTTTCAGGTCTCGACGCCTTGGTCTCAGGGCTCGCAGGTCAAGGTTGTTAGGCTTACAGCGCCTGGCACGAACGCAAAGAGCAATGTCACGGTTGCGGGGACAGTCTTTGATGATAAGACGGGGAAGCCGGTTGTTGGCGGTGAGGGATTGAAGCTTGGTGACGAGTATAGTGAGACTATTTTGGTTGGCGCTCAGGGCATGGTCCAGTTTGATGTTCAAAGAGCTGAGGCTGTACTATTGGAAATTGATGGGAATGAGAGCATGACTGTAGATTGTGCTGGTGGTGGTGGTGATGATGGCGAGGGGGGACAGAATGGTTCGATACCGGAGGCTTCTGCAGCGATGCGCACTATCGTGAAATGGCAACGTCTTGCTGTCGTAGTTTTACTCAGCGCTGCTGGGTTGCACGCGTTGTGATGCTCATGAGACTCAAGTCTATATTGCCCAATGTTTATACTTGACTCTTTACAACACTTTACCATAGTACTTCGTATATAGGGGTTTATGTGAAATTGATCTTTTCTTTTACCTTTTGATTTTTGATTTTTTAATCTAGTTAATGTATGATTAACACATATCCGTGTGAGTATTAATATTAAGCGATGTTGATTCGTGTGAAATGTTGTGGATAGAGAGAGATTTGGTCCCAGGAGAATCAAAAGAGTTGATGGATAAAAGATGATTAGTGGTCGAGCTGCAACCAGTGGCAAACTCTCCGCGCGGTGCTCCGCCACACTCCACGACAACTGCTGTTTAAAACAAACACTTCCACCTTTATTGCTGACCGTCACGCACCACACTGCGTTTTCGACACCAACTTTAGCAATTACAAATTCAGGCGAACATCTGCTGAATTGTCACCCTGGTCGCATCATCTGGCCACTACTTGCAACCTACCTACATACGTATTATCAATCGACCCAGCAAGGAGACGAAGTAGGACCGCCACGTCACATCATTTCATTAATCTTATTCGTCACTATGCCTTTCATAATGTCAACCACTTCGTCTACCTCGCAACCTGGGGTCCCTACTCTGAGCTCTGACTCGGGCTCGGTGGCATCACCCCAGTCACCGTCAGAATCGCAGTCGCAGACTGGAGATTCGGGCTCTAGCGCGACAGGCGCCGGTGCGAACACGGGCGCAGGTATCACGCGTGAGAAGACAGAGGCTGAGATCGAGGCGGACCGCTTGTATGAGGAGGCTATTGAGGAGGAGTATGCGAAGCGAGAGGGCGGTGCTTAATGAATGGTTAGGGGCTGCAGCTGCTCTCTTGGGGATCCTACTACTCTCACACCTTTGGGAGAGTGCCTCAGGCCTTGTCCCTACTTGGAAGTGAGCTGAACACGCATGGTATTGAAATCGTGTTATGTTCCTACTTACGACACGTTCTTCGGTGCCGATGCCGTCATACTAGAGACGGGATTCTTAGATGCTCTCCGCTCTGACCTTTTCCCCTTGACCATGGCTACCTCAGCCACCGGTCAGTAGGGATATCAAAAAGGCCGCATGAAGTCCATCTCGCTAGACCAGATTTCGGCGAAGCTCTTTGACAAGGGGCTCTGTTCGGTGCGAGTACGGAGGTCTCCATACCTCGAAGGCTGCTACTGATGGTGCCAGGTGTACACTACTAAAATAGGAATTCTCTTACTCAATCCCAACCAAGTATGACCAAGGAATATCAGTGCTTATTCATTAGAGAGAAGAACGGAAAGACAGAAAAGGGCTCAGTAAGACACATGGAGATTGCAAGGATAAACTTATGCGGTAAGTAGACATAATATGCATCAGGATGACGAGACAAAAGAAACACATTGACTCAGAGATGAGGCTGCAAGGTTGCTCTATAATCAATATCAAGCCATTGGCTTCATGACAAGGAAGATATGACAGGGTACACAGTCGCACAGGAGTAAGCAGGAAAGCAAGAAGGAATAGAACTGGGCAAGCTGCTAGGGACATGATCGCCTCTGAAGTTACCGGCATATCCCGGAATGCAGTCTACACCGCAATGCTGCGATGTGAGGAGCTGGCAGTCTAGGCTTGCTGTCGGAAATGCATTCCCTGACTTGCATCTTGAATGGAGATTAGTATATAGCAGGTTTTTGTCAAGCTCCGTTCTACGTGTAGAAACATAACCAGGACTACATAGGGTGGATGTGTGGCCTCAACTAGATTCTTGAAGAAGTGAAAGAACCAACCTGCTTCAGACTGAGCGCCGGTCTCGCAACCCTTTTTTCATGTTAAGCAAGCCGCGCCCGATTGGAAAGCCCATCACAAACACATTAGCTAAACGTAGACGGGGAAACACAGTCGAGACTTGCCATAGGCCGTGTAACGGGATGTGAGGCCGGGGGGTAGCCACAGGCTAGTCGGCCTAACTTTGAACCAGACAGCTGGTAATGTTTGCACAATGTCCCGGCCCCCTTCAGTGCTGTGATTGGCTTTGCCTCCGGTTTCACTGGGCTATCCTTTCGTAGCGCCGTCACATCCACAGGGGTCGCAGTATTAATCCTGATACGCGTGGCTTCTGTTCATCACGCGACCACCTACACTAGACTAGGTAGCTGGGCAGCGTTCCTACGTTTTGTGATTTTATGATTGAGCACCAATTAGCAAGAATACTTTCAAAGCGTCTCCCATTGCCCTTCCGCGAGATTAGGGAAGTATGCTTCTATGCTTATCCGCTATTTACTGGCTGAAGCTCGGTTGCGTATAATAATCTACAGCTGACAGTAACCTAAACCTTCAAGGATTCAGCTAAACTCGAATGGGTGTGAACCATTCATCCCTCTCGACAAGTTGGGTCGGCTTATCAGTGTCCTCAACAACACAAGGCTGTCATGACTGCGTCCACTCGATAACCAAAGCTCTAAAGTACCTTTTTTTTTGGCTTGCCAAAGGATTATGTACAGCAATGCTGCGTGAACACAAGGTTGTACACCGTTTAAACCCTGGCTAGCAAACAAGGGCACCCCTGAAATAATGCTCAAAGCGAATGGTCGTACCCTTGTTGTAAATGTACCGGTATAAAAGGTAGACCTTACTTGGCTACTTACTTTTCGTCTTAAGTACCATAGATTCTTTCGCTTCATACTTATTAGGATTTCGTCAGAGACTTCCTTCTGCTCCGTCGATGATCGTGCGCGTTAGGGTCTCAGAGGAGGGCATGTGTGGATGAGCCACTGTCGTTACTCCAATAAGCTTTTGCTACCTTGATGCCTCCTAATTTTTCCGTTTAGTCTAATTTTCCTCTTAATCTAGGCTGACGACCGCACGTTGTATGGGCGTTTCCGTGCAAGTCGTAGTCCAATCATTCTGGCCACCATCAGAATAGTATGCTGACGTCTGTATCACCCTTACCCCCACCATATATAGATGATTTGACAAGCGGTAGGTGGCTTTACTTGGTGGGGGTCCGCCTTGTCGTACCTCCGTACATATCATGGAGATAATCGGGGATGGGTCCGAGATTTGAAGTAAACTGTTCCTGAGTTGACTTTGGTGCATATTTCAAAGGCTGTCGAAATAGTCAATTTTAAAAAAACAATTACCGCCATTCTCACTCCCACAGCCAAGTCCTCGAGCTATTCTAAAAGAGGGATCACTAGCGAAGAAAGCAACGATAGTTAATGTGGCTGCCACGAGCTTCCCTCGTGGCTAACTAGCTTACCAGGATAACGGTCAAACATTGACTAACACCAGGCCAGAGCTTAGCCAGAACAACAAGGAGAGTTTCTAAAGGGGTCAACAATTCGCAGCTTGCGCATCCGGGCTTGCCCATCTGCAAAGAGCTAGCAAGAACGGATTTCGTCTAAAGCCCATTCTCCGATGCTCTTTGATTACTACTTGGCCTCCCTCTTTGGCACACCACTTCGGCGAACGAGCTAAGAGCTCGGGAGCCACTGCCACCCTGGCCTGTGGAATGCTTCTCAGGGATAATATATGCACAGGGCGGTCTATACGTATTTTTATCCTCGCACGGCGACCGGGGCTTGCCAGTTCACACCACCTACTATATTTGATAGTGCCAATCGAGGCCAGACGTTCTCTCTTGAACTCCCGCCCATCTAGGTTTGGTGAGCCGAGAACAATGCTGTGGCCTAACCTTGAGGCTCGCCACATGGCCATCAGACCACATACCGCTTTCACATGCAGCAGAACCTAAACAGTAGCTCTCTTGATGCTATGCTACCCTAATGCCATGCTGCCCGTGCTGTCGTTTAGGCCATGACAATGTACGCCATGTCCAATAACCGTCCTCCACGAGGTTACAAGTCATCAGTGTCAATCTCACATTTAACTCCCTTGCGTCTCTTGCCTCCTCATAGAGCACTCTCCCCCACTCTGATGAGTGCTGCGTGCTTCCGTCCTGTTTTGAAGACGACGATCTCGGAGCTCTTCACATAACCACTTGCTAGTTCACTCCGTCTCGAGCCTCTACGGTTGTACGCAGACAATTTGCCAGCTAGAGGGAGTGCACAATGGCCAAGTCACGCTGGACTAACACATCATCACTAAGCTCAACATATTTTCATGCAACGTTGTGAGTTTCTTGCATCCTATTGTCTGTATAAGCTTAGCACATGACGGTGATTGGATGGTATCAGTCATATGAATGCCAATCGCCTCACTACACCGCCAAGTCGATGTGGTAATACCAACGATCGACGATACTTAGCCTTCTTGCTCAGCTCTCCGATGGAAAAGTCGGATAATCACCTCGACAGAACAGTTTTCAAGCGAGGAGTTGGTAGGAGTGATCGGGGTATGCTGCTCTGCCAAGAACCTGGCCGACTGCTTGCGGCTTACTTTACTGGCCGTATCAGTGGTGGCCTGCATGTTTCCTAGATGGTATTATTGTCCTATTGCATATCGACATCTTCTCCTCTCAACAGAGTCTCTGACACATCTATATTGGCATCCCAGAAACCTCAGCAAGCGCACCAATGCCGGCATAATTCCATTGTTGGCTTTCGTTAGTGGCTTTTGTTTAATAGTCAATGATGGAATCCGTTCTTTTCTACAACCCCAGCAGCCCGACCCCCACTTACCATGAGTCCGAATAACAACTGCTGTTTTGAATGTGGTCCTACGTCCTCTCGCCACCCAGACATGAGTTGATGCGGTTTCCATGACAGTTCATTGCGTGTCGATGCCCCCCCAAGGTTTCGCCCGTTTCCGAGGTCCGTCCTTGCGTCCCCACGCAGCTCAACTACCCTTGCCTCTGACCCCCTTGTTACTATATTTCGAAGCACTTGGGCAGTGCCGGGCGATCTTGACGCGCCTACCCATCTTTCGCTGCCATATCAAGATGAGTGGCTGATTATAATGCTCCACCCAACGCCACGGGACTACTGCTGACAGGATGATGAGCGAAGAAAAGAAAAGGCTCCATATATCAACTCTCAGGCCTCCCTTTGTTCTGTTCTAAGCGATTCTCCTCTACCACCTTCCCATTTAAGAACCTCTTTAGTCGGCAGTCATCTGCTAGCCTTTCTTGTGTTCAGCACTGAACATATCAAACGAGCTACTGACTTTACGATAGAACTTCTACATCTCGGGCTACTTCCACGGAATTAGGGCTATTCCACCTAAGGCTTAAGCTGCTTGAGTTTTGTTCTCTTGTTATTTACCTACTCCAGAAAACCCCAAAGAACTTTGTTTATTGGATGAATCCAGGTGATGGCGCCGCATATCAACGTACCATCTCCAGCTGAAAGCTTCACCGTGGAGCTTAACTCAACTACTTCTTCAACGTCGAACGGAGACAACTCACTGAAGACCGAGTCTCTGTTGCGGCCCAGCAGCTCTTATGAAGCAGCTCATGCAGAAGGCGACTGCCGCATAACTCGCCCTTTAGTACCTGGAGTCTATGTGCCTACTATTTGTTTCTTCGACCCTAAAACAGAAGACATCGATGCCGACTCTATTGCTCGTCATGCAGTACGGCTCGCTCAGGCTGGTGTCACAGGCATTGCAACTCAAGGTTCAAATGGTGAAGCTGTTCATCTCACACATTCCGAGCGCTCTCTGGTCACAGCAACAACTCGTTCTGCGTTGGATCAAGCCGGTTTCTTGCATCTACCGGTGATCGTGGGATGTGGTGCTCAGAGTACTCGCGAGACAGTTGAGTACTGTCATGAAGCATGGGAAGCAGGAGGAGACTATGCGCTTGTATTGGCCCCGTCGTACTATGCTACGCTATTCGCCCCATCTTCTGAAACGATCATCAGATATTTTACAGAGGTTGCCGATGCTTCTCCAATCCCTATCATTATCTACAACTTCCCAGGGGCTGTCAATGGCTTGGATCTATCTTCCGATATCATCTTGAAATTAGCCCAGCACCCTAGGATTGTTGGCGTCAAGCTCACTTGCGGTAACACAGGCAAATTAAACCGTATTGCCTCCGCAGTGCGAAATACTACTAAGAACTACGATACTGATCATCCTGAGTTCTTGGTGCTTGCGGGCTCAGCTGACTTCACGATCCAGTCACTCATCGCTGGCGGCCATGGCATACTTGCCGGACTCGCCAACATTGCACCCAAAGCCTGTGTCAGGACGGTCAGCCTATACAAGGAGGGGAAAATATCCGAAGCACAAGAAACGCAGGCAATTGTGTCACAAGGAGACTGGATTGCCATCCAGGGTGGGGTGGTCGGCGTCAAGTCCGGACTCCAGACATGGCTGGGATATGGTGGATACGCCCGCAGCCCCCTTCCGAAACCAACTAACGAGCAATCCAAATCTTGGAAAGAAGGATATCGAGACCTGATAACGCTGGAAAAGGCGTTATGAAAGGATGTAGATACACGGAGTCTGGCAAAAGCTTGGTTTGCCGCCATGTTTACTCGCACGAAGTTCGTAGTACCATCGTGAGACGTCAGACACGGCAGGGCTGCTTAACTTTGGTATATCGCTGCCCAAGAGCATAGGGAAATCTCTTAAGTTATTTCACGTATAGTTGAAGTAATGATTATGCTTAGCAAGTGCCACATAGTGTCTTACAGACTTATGCAGCATATTGGAATACAACATATTCCGTTGTGTTTAATACAATGTTAAATAACATCTGTGATAGGCCGAAATGGGCCATAGGCCATCTATGCTTGTCCCTTCTATAAACGAGAGAATAAGTAAACCTGCCTCGCCCATCTCTTATTCGTTAAGTGATTCGACTTTCGCTCAGGTGACGTCAAATATCGACTGTAGGTGACACGTCTCGATTCAGCGCAGTCAGTTGGTCTGATATAAACCTCTCACTATCACCAAACTTGCGTTGGTATTGCCCGCCATTTTCTAAATTAAGATGTTAGAATGTGCTACAAGCTAAATCAATTTCTATCTGACTTAATTTTCCTTTTGTATCCCATAAAACCATAAGGTCTAGGAACTACATATTTGCCCGTAACTCACCGAATATCTGAGACAATGAGATTTTATGAGGCTCCGGAGAATGTCGCCTAGCATCTACACGTAGAGAGATATGATAAACTAGGATGTAATATCCGAAGGTCGAAGCATACATATCTGAGATTGACCGGACTGGTAAGCTTATTCTTTGTGTGCGAGTGAACGAAAACTTCTGTCAGACTGTAAGTGTGCCTAAGCACCAGTTCGTCCTGTATAACCTAATACATGACGGCCGTAGGTCGCGATCGTCACTATGCCACGTAAATTTCTATCTCTGCTTGCAAAATCATAGATGGTAGGTGTCACCTATTCCCATAGAATATTCACGTTCGGAGAGACATAGCCTTTATACTAAGCATTTCTCAGGCACCCGTCCGAGTATATATTGGCCACTCCTCAATAGTAAGTATTAATCTGAGCACAAGAGGCTCGCACAGCGTCCCGGTACTACGTCGATTACGGCCCGCCTTCCGAATCGACTTATTGAATTAGAAGCCCAATTAGTGGATTCGAGGAGCACGAACTTCTTTATGTCGGCCGATGCATGAGTAACTCTTACGGAGCTCTGATAGCGTATCTGATTATCTCATCGATAATATCATACTACATTCTTCAGTGTGTAGACTTCGTGCGATCGCCATGAGAGCCTCCATGCTATGTGCTGTTCGGATTGCTGTAGACTTATTGACTCTGCTTGGTGGAGGGAAACCCCGAGCCATCTTCATGAACTTAACTAAGTAGGTCAAAGTCCGGATGGCTCACGTGCAGCTCCTACGTGAAAGCCCACACTTGGCTCCTTGTGGTTTAGGGAGTCACCGCTGTAGGTTACCGAGCATAAGCATAGTGAAACCTTCGTAGCCATCCGCCACGTGGGTTGCGCCGGGGGTTGGGGTTTACTCTCGTTATTGCCACGATGTTCCGTGGACTCCTCCTGACTCATCAATAAAAAATAAATAAGGGCAGATAAATATGAAATGATTTCAGAGCGAATTAGTTCGCAACTGGCGCCCCGCAGGCCACTAACATCCTACTTGGGCAACTTAGAGATTCCGAATACCTACATTGGGCACAAGAATCAGGCCTCCTTCCTGTTATGCGCCAATACCGACGTCACCGCATCACTTATGTCTCTGCAGTGCAGATTTTGATCGCTTTCCGGCCTATCATAAGGCATACCTGGGCGACTTTATGATATGCTTCCCTGCAACTCACTGCACGGGATTGACTCTCGGCGACAAACGGGCTTTCTCAAGATGACTGGACCCCTGCCTCTATGTTGTATCGTATCAAGCATCGTGAAGCTCCTCTACGCAAATAGAGCCTCTAGGACGTGCTACGCAGACTAAGTATCGGTCTGGCGGGCGCAAACACAAAAACCTCTTCGACGAACGTCTTATGTTCGTAGGCTTGTGGTCCTGTATATTGTCCGCTCATTGTGCTCTGTTTGGAGCTTTAGTCTTCTTCTAACTCAGTCGCCTCGAAGGTTAATGAACAAAGACATAATGTTGTTTGAAATTCAGAAGCGTGTTCTATATTTCTTGGCTGTCTTCAGGATTGGCAATGTCTACGCCCAAATCCAGCCAATGCCCGTCATTGGGATGAAGACAGGAATCGACCAGAATACAGGTGAACCACCGTTGCGGATGAACGTCAATGATCTGGCGGAGGAAGGGGGACCTATGTGGTATAATATCCCGCCTCTAACTACCAGATCTTTCAAGGTACTGATACGGGGCAGGGATCTCTTCATTCGCGGGCTTGATGCATTGCAAAACAAACCAGAAGGTGATGAGCTATCTCATTTTGAGATCAGTGGTAAGGCCTCCCCTTTGGGGTATGTGCCTCAGCCGAAAGTCAAATCTGACGCTGAAAGGCATCCATGGTTTGCCTTTCGAACCTTACAATGGCGTCGGGCCTGTTCCAGGAGGCTCCGGAGGAGGATATTGCCCGCACCAGGTAATATTTCCCATAACTTACTAAAATATATATGTGTATGCCGGTGCTGAAATAGAAAATGATAGTCGCCTCAACTGATCACCTGGCATCGTGTACACCTTGCCCTTTATGAGGTACGATATAGGAGGGAGTATGCTAAATGAGCACACCACTAACTCCAGTATAAGCAAGCCATCGGGGACGAGATCCAACGCTTGGCTCTAGAATACGTTGGCTCCGATGCTCCTGCCTATCAAGAAGCTGCTCAAATGTTTCGTATACCCTATTGGGACTGGGCAAGCGATCCGACTCTCCCGCCTTCGAGTACGCAGGAAAATATCACGGTGAACGGCCCGAACGGAAGCTTGGCCATTCATAACCCCTTATATAACTACCACTGGCAGACGTACCCGATCAATACAACCCAGTTTCCGGGGTATGGTAGTATGGGGCCTGTGACAGTGCGGGATGGGGCCAACGGGTTCGACCCGGATGTCGTGAACGGCAATCTATTGAGAGCAGCAGATATGATCAAGGATTCGGTCGTAAGTGGCTCAAGTGTCCCGGGGGAGATAAATACCGCTTATTGATACAGCCCAGTATCGCACTTTTGTCTCCACGACATACGATGAGATGGCAGTGAGTAATATCTAGCGACGTTTTCTTCGTACTTTGGCCTTTCTACAAGAGTATAGGTATTGGGAGCTCTGTGTACTCCCAAACACCCCACAGAGCTAGGCCAGGAGACAAATTACTAACTCTAAATATTGCAGTCAATGGCCGCTGGCGGATCCAGCTTTGAAACGTCCCACAACATGATCCATGCATATGTTGGAGGATCGTTTAATGATTTGGATTTATCGGCTTTCGATTCCTTGTTGTATGTTTTGATATTTATTGGTTTGATCGCAGCACCGAGTACTCACCCACGTGTTATAGTATCCTCCATCACTGCAACCTGGATAGACTAGCTGCCATGTGGACAGCTGCTCATGGGAATGAAACACACCAGGATCAGCCATTTACTAGCCAGGGCCTGTACGCAACGGCCAAAGGCGAAATCATTACGGCGGACAGCCCAATAAAGCCTTTCTACCAGGTGAGTCGCGCTGTACTGATAACAGGCGGCTAGCATCTTCGATGTCTTGTCTCTCCGCTTTCCATATTCTTCACTGCGAAAGAGTATGCTAGCTCGCGTATAAGCTAACTCGCTCATATGGAGGCCGACGGAAATACCTTTCACACAGGCATGACGGCGATGACGACTGGTGCGTTCGGCTATACGTACGCAGAAACCAAGCAAGGTCAGAAGGAGGTTATCACACAAATCAACAAACTGTACGGCGACAGGGTTGCAGTTGCAGATAAAATAGCTGTTTCGAGGTTGGGGCGCGAATGGTTCGTCACCGTCCAGGTTGAACGCGCGGATCTCCAGCTGCCCTGTAGCATCGACGTGTATATGGGAGATAATCTTGCTGGCCGAACATTGCTGCTCAGTATGCCTACCGAGGGCCTCGCACACAACGAATTGTCTCTCCGTCGGGCTATAAGCCGCCTTGACGTCGATCAAACCGATACTGCGGCTATTGAGCGAATACTGAAGAATGAATTGCGAGTCGAAGTGGTCAAGGTACGTAACGCGTATCCTTACCTCATTGTGGAATTCCCTTATGGGAGGGTCCCTAGGTCAATCCATCTGCATTCAGTCGCATTGACCTTCATGATTATGCAGCGAGCTGCATGCGCGACATGAACCGTCTACCGGTTTGGTATTCAAGCTCCCCAAGTGCTAACAAAGCCGTTTTTGAATATAGGGCGACGGTAACACGATTGACCCCAAAGGCATCTCGAGCTTGGAGCTCGAAATAGTGGGAGAGGATATCACTCCACCTAGCAGCGAGTCAGAATTTCCTTTGTATAGCAACAGAACCACATTAATGACCATCTCCACGAGTTATATCGATGGAGAACCTGTGTCCTATCTAGAAAGCCACAGGCAAACTGCAGCGCACGCAATTAATGGTCGAAGATGGAGGGCATGAACTTGAATCGTGGATACATCAATTATCGTAAGCGCGTGATAGTTAGCAGGAACAATAGAATATAGACATTGGAAGTAATGAATTTTGGTTGTATTCATCTTCCTAGAGCTGTTATAGTTACCACTGGTTTTTCGTGTCATTGCCTGGTTGATGGCGTGTTTAAGCACTTTGAATAAACTTCTCCTTCGATGGACACTCGTTGTTACGCAACTTGATCTGGAGTTTGCCTCCATGTTAAGTCTTGGCCCAAGTTTATAGAACGTCTTGTACGGGGAGCGGTAGGGAAACAGTATTTAAGAAATTTTTGAGATTGCATCCCATGAAAACTTGGGTCTTCTGCTGAAATACACTACTATATGCATGCACGTATGCAAGCCATACGTTGCGTTCTCTTCATTTGAGTTGTGGAATTTCATCGAGATCTCTCTGCTTTGATTGGCCGAGGAAAGCCGTGGAACGATGAAGAGGCCGACTATTATAGCAGGACGCTGAGCTGAACGTTAGATCTCGATGTAGGTACGCATGACGTGGTGCTGGCTCCACGAGAGTCGGTAAACCGGCTGGAGAAGGACCGGCAGAACCCTAGCGGGACCCTAGCACGCTGTTTCTAGCGTGGCATTTCCAGGGTATAGTGGACCCCTCTTGGCTCTCTTGTCTGCAGGTGGTCCCTTGAAAATCCCCTACATACCCCCCTGTCACTTTTTTTTCCCTCTGGCTGCTCGCTGCTGTCATGTATTTATAGAGGGGCGTGGGAAAGGGAAGAGGAGTGGTATGGGGGAAAACATGCCATTCCTCTTCACCGTTGGCACTGCGGGATAATTGCTTGCCTCGCCACATTCATTGCCCAGTACATCCCGCTGTCTGCTTGCTAGAAATGTTCCTAGTCCGAGCCGGCCACCTTCGCTCTCCCTAACTAGTCCTGATTGCTAGATACGCATGACTACGCTGCCATTGGACAGCTCGAACTCATCGCCACTGTCAAGAAAGGAAGCTTCGTAATTCCATAGCTTTCAATGCCTACAATATAACATTTGTTGGCAACATATAATATCACCGTCTCGATGCCGGGCCGTTGACCGAGGACAGCAATCTGGATGACCACTGCTGTTATTAGACAGCCTGAGAACACTACGCTCTCTAGTCACTCTAAGAACTCAGTTTTGGAAACAGGTGACATACTGTGCTGGACAATTCAGGAACTCGTTATCTCACGAAGAGGGTTATAAATGTCAGCCAAGAAGACAGTATCGTCTTACGTGTCAACCGTTCACAAATCAGACACTGCTGCAATACATACGACATCGTTTTGTAGCGGCTACCGCCGCCATCCTAGCGCGGCATAACACTTGCAATACGGCACGCACTACTTATCCAGACGCTTTCGACTTGGGTCCCTGCGCTAAAGAATGTGTAAGGAATTATACCAGCGCTGGCATGGCTGCGCATGCTGGGGTTTTATACGACCGCAGACGTGTGCGGAACTCTTTAGGACCTGCCTGGGGCCTCGGGGCGACGTGGATAAAGTGGTCATCAAATGGAATGAGGGCATGTGTAACGAGTGCTGGGACAGATTTCTCCAGGAGGCGCGCGAGATGGCCGAAGCTGAGGCCGAAGCTGAGAGGCTCACTGCCGCTTCAGCATCTCCCCAAAGCCAGCGCAGCTACTCCACGCCGCCTTATAGTCTGCGGAGTAATTCTAACATTAGTAGGTAATCCTACTGGCACGGACAACGGTCATTATGGGTGGCCTGGTGCCAACTGCTAAAGGGAGGACCTTGGAAGACGTCAATCGTGGGGACGCCCGTACTTTTTTTTTCCGGTATACTAGGCGTCATCGAGTTCGCCTAGCTCAGCTTGGTCGATGTCAGGAACTTACGACGAAGATCGTATGATGGCAAACATGTTTTGGCTTACGAAGGAGGAGCCCGGAGTTGAGAGAACTGCATTCGGGCTTTGCGGTATTGACACGCCGCATTCTCAAAGTCTCTTCATTTTAGTGACAAAATACACGTGAAACAAAAATGATAATAGAAATAAAGGTGAACTTGCCTCAACACTACTGTACTTGGTCTGGGAAACCCGAATCCATTATCGTGGCGCTTCATAAGTAGGATGGCTCACGTGGTTTGCTCCTCGGTGATCACTACATAGTTAAAAAGAATTCCCCACGCAGATCCCTCATCCAGAATTCTATACTAATCGAATTGTAGGGAAGAATGGTCATCTGATTTGCCTATTGTATCACGGAGCTGAATCGCTCGCTATCAGTTGAGATGGTGCTCGCATACGCCCCTTCGAACAACGAATTGCCAAGGTTCCGCTGTGGATGAAATTTGGCTAGTTGCATTGTTATTGCATAGTAAGAGTAGTATTCGATGTTTGGCATTGGCTAAACGAACTTGAAATGATCTGGCTCATGATTATAGGGGCCCATATAGAATAAGACAACAGGAAGAGACATTTCCGGGTGAGAACAATTCGAGTTCAGCCCTGCGGATACATGTGGCTGGTGCTAACCTTAGAAGAATGCATTGCGTACAGATAAGGTGAAGGAGAAGGGACTGTTGCACCACAAAGAAAATATGGAGGATCATGAAACTACGTCGGTGATTAATGATACTGTAGGCTATCCCGTCTTCTGGAGTTTATTGAGAAGAAGGCATATCGTACCCCCCGTTACGGAGAGAGGGGTCTCTTGCTATCCCTACCACGGAATGTATGTGTGCAGAGTTCGTCATTGGATTGGAGAGATACACATAAACCTTTTGCATGTGTTCCTCTGCTTGTTGAGGAGATATTGTGACGACCAAGGCTACACAGAATGAATTGCTCATGGGTGGTCCATGTTCTTGAACTTCACCGCCAGATTGTTGAACAAGGCCAATAAAATAATATTATGGCATAATTAACTTGAAGCGAAACGACCACCAAAAATGAAGCGCAATCCATTTCTCTGACCGTAGAGCTTATTTCCACTGTTAATTGGTTGTGCACATTTTTAGCATTAATAAAGGGTAGTGAAAATAGTAGCATTAGGCTGAACCTGGGTTTGTAGCCACAACCAAGGTACGGTACTTTGTAAGCGGGTCACGTGCTTTCGAGATACTACCTATCCATTAACGCGCCATCCGTGACTAATCTGCCAAAGCCAGGCGCGTGACGTAGCCCCTCACCCTTGGGTGACGAGGAGCGTACAAAGTACCTGCTTCCATCTTTCGCACGTAAGTAGTTCAATGTTTTGGGCGCCGTCTTGCTGGTGATTGTCTTTCAAGTTGTACTTAATTAATCAGATTCTTTAATCGCCTGTTCATATTACTTTTGCATTATTCGTTTGTTTAAGGACCCTCATCGATCAAAATGGCCGGGAGGAAACGTAAAGCCGCTGGGGACCAGGCTGCCAGTGCAAGAGCATCCGGCTCATCACGGTCGACAAGGGCGACGAGGTCGAGCGCTAGACACAGTGATATCCCCGACATCCCCGACATCTACCGCGATATGCTTGTCGAAGCCGACGTACAATCTACCGCAATCGCTACCGAGCGACCTCTCAAGAGGAAATGTCCCGGTCAATACCGCCACCAGGTAGCCCAACGTACTGCATCTCCATCCGAAAAGCTTAAGCGCGAGAAAGAGTTGGCTGTAAATGAGAATGATGATGAGGACGAAGACGAAATACAATTCGAAGACGTATCGCTTCCTACTGCAACTATACAGACGATCTACCGTGATTCGGACGAAGAAGAAGAGGGAGAGGACGAGGAGACTTTTGAAGACGTGGACTTCTCGGCCCATGCATCCATCTTAGACGCTGCTCATGACGCTCCAAAAGATCTAGAACTCGACTTGTCAGCTCGAACTAAAATGACCTCGACGACGAGAACTGTGGATAGACGGAAACCTATCAACAAAACGGAGAAAGACCGTCGAGTTGAGATACATAAAACACACCTCCTTTGCTTGCTAGCCCATGTAGCCCGTAGAAATCGATGGTGCAACGACCCTAAGGTACAAGACAGCCTACGGCCACTTTTGACAAAAAAGATGGTTACGCAGCTAAATCCAGACGCTCAGCTGACCCAGTTCGGGCAAGCCAACTCTCTCAAAGAAGGGCTTAATGCAGTGAATATAATGTTCAAGACCAAATTTCAAATAACCGAACGAGGAATGAGAAGAGCGCTTTGGGCAGAAAAAGAGGAGCATTTAAAAGACGTAATCTTCACCATTAAATCATACATCGGGGCGCTGAAACTGATTATCGTGCATAGTACAGCCTTCCGACCGATGCAGAATCGATTTTAGATAGGTCTGATTTTCAAGAAGCCGCAAAAACCCTCAGCGGTTCAAGAGACGTGGGAGCCCAGCTGTATTGCGCGCTTCTCCGCGCTGCAGGTGTTGAAGCTAGACTTGTCTGCTCTCTACAACCACTTTCTTTTACTTCGGCAGGACCATACATGGGAACCAGTCAGAAAAAGAAAGGAAAACCATCATTAGAGGAGAAATACGGTCGAATCTTCAAGTCTGACAGTTCCCAAGAATCCTCTATAGACTCCACTACCCCCCTTCCACCTCGGAGACGACTAGGGCACCCTAATGCGGCGGCCTATAGACTACCTGAGATCAATTCAAGTCCATCTCGTCAAGCGACATCAACACCAAGGAAGATTCGTGAATCCCCCTACCCGATCTATTGGGTTGAGGTCCTCGACGAGGGTCACCAGAAATGGCAACCAACAGACCCATTGGTAACGGAGTCGTTTTGGAAGCCCCAGAAGTTTGAGCCGCCGGCATCTGACCGAGAGAATAGCATGACATATGTCGTAGGTTTTGAGGAAGACGGCACCGTTAAGGATGTTACACGACGTTATACAAAGGCGTACAATGCGAAGACAAGGAGGATGCGGATCGAAAGCATTATCAGCAACGGCGACCGATGGTGGCGCAAGGCTCTTCGAGCATACTCGCGAGGTTTTACAAGTGATTTAGATCAGATCGAGAACAATGAGATGGCTGCGGCAGAGGCGCGTGAGCCAATGCCGCGCAACATGGCTGATTTCAAAGACCACCCTATCTACGCTCTGGAACGGCATTTACGGCGGCACGAAGTATTGGTACCGGGAGCTTCACCATCCGGTACAGTTGGTGCTGGAAGTAAGGGGCCTTTGGAGAAGATTTACAGGCGCAGCGATGTTCGGATTGCCCGTAGTAGAGAGAAGTGGTACCGGCTTGGTAGAGAAGTTCGGCCAGACGAGATACCGGTAAAGTTCATAACGAAACCATCGAGGCTACACGAAGACCTATTTAATGACGAACCCCAAGAAATGGAAGAGGGTGAGACAAACGGAACGCCAATCTATACGATGGATCAAACCGAGGTCTACAAAGCACCACCAGTGGTAAACGGTAGAGTACCGAAGAACCGGTATGGTAACTTGGATCTTTACGTGCCAAGTATGGTTCCGGAAGGTGGCGCATACGTTCCTGATGATTTCGCAGCTCGCGCTGCTTTCACTTTAGGTATTGATTACGCGCCGGCACTCACTGGATTTCAGTTCTCAGGGAGGAAGGGCACGGCGGTTCTCTTTGGCGCGGTGGTGGCGGCAGAGAACGAAGAAGCCGTGTGGGCTGTAATCAGCGGACTCAAAGATCAAGAAGTCGAGCTCGAAAGAGAGAGGAGAACCCGAGAGGTGCTCAGGGCGTGGAGAAAATTCTTGATGAATCTCCGGGTACGACAGCGGATATGGGCTGGCGCAGAGTCGGACGATGAGGCATCAAATCACGATACTATGGAGGTGGATCATGCCGGAGGAACGGACATTGAAGCGCCGGACGATGAGGTGGACCAGACCGATGGCAGCGACGAGGCTGGTGGTGGCTTTGAGATTGATGACGAATATGCTGGAGGCTTCATTTTGGATTGACGAGGCTATGTATAGCTGAAATCAATCTACCAGTAATACGACCTTGAAACCTCTATCTACATTTTCGGTATCGCTATCGTGAGGGGGGTTTACGTTGCGGTTCGGAATCGCTTGCCGGATCATGACAGTTATGACAAATAATAGATCTCGCGTAATCTGCGTGCAGATTGGCGCCTCAATATCAGGCTCCAGGCTGCCATTTTAAACCTCAGCGCCCAGAAACCCGAGGAATACGGTCTTTACGAAGTAGGCCCAGGTTTGTCGCTGATGTTTCACAGCGTAGTACGAGTAGAACGATAAGCCAGGCGTATTATGCCTTGCCTTTTGGCTTCCTAACACAATAGATTAGTCCTTGAAATAAGATTTCGGGTCCTTGACTTTTTGGGTGAGATGCGAGAAAATGTAAGCGAGATGCTCCGTTACACTTAGGATGCCAGGAGTGAAGGGCCCAGACCCAAGGGAACGTTCATGGTTTGGGAAGGCTTGAGTGGTTCAACGCTGCAAGATGGGCTGTACTAGCAGGGATTCACAGCCTCGAATCTACAGTGATTACAGGGGTAGGACGGCCCAGTGAATCTCCGAATCGACCCAAGCGAGGTAAAAATCCCCCCAGAAAGGATTAGAACACCGTTGTTCAACGCATCACCATCGGCGTTTTTAACTCGTGGGGGTGCCGACATTTGCATGGGTTGTTTGCGCTGGCTGTTGCGTTTCACTGCTATACACCCACCTCTGGGGGACGTACATAGATCTCATTTACTCCTGCTGCTTCTTACATCGTCTCCTTATTATTCATTACCTTTCTCTTAGATGCGGCATTGCGGTATTCTTACGTATTTAA
This sequence comes from Xylariaceae sp. FL1651, assembly GCA_025201745.1. NCBI lineage: Eukaryota > Fungi > Ascomycota > Sordariomycetes > Xylariales > Xylariaceae > Xylariaceae sp. FL1651. Next base: position 401,257 of record MU624261.1, on the reverse strand, counting down.
GGCATCCTCTTGCAGTCCGTACTTGATGGCGCCGTAAGCACGACGAAACTCCCCCACGATACGGACCCGGATCTCCCGGAGCTCTTCGAGGACTCACCGTACTACCACCAAGTCCTGGATTCGCACTCCGACTCAAACTCGGCCGACTATGGCCTTCCTCCGCCAGACATGGACGTTGACGGCTAAGAATCTGAAGATCATTGTCGTTCGCCATGCGTTTGCAACCACTGTCCGGGCCTTTATTCTCCCCATCCTGCTGGCCGCCTTCCTGAGCTTCGCCCGAAACCTCTTCGTCCCGCCGGCCGATTTTGGTATTAGCGACGCGCATGCGGTGAGATCGTTGCAAAGTGGGCTGCAGTATGCGTCTTCGTCGGGCCGTCACACGGTTGCCTTCGTGAACAGTGGTCTAGCCGGGGGCGATATTGACCGAGTGATAGATATACTGGCGGACACGGTCACTGGCGCGGGCAAGAACGCGGTCAAGTTATCGTCAGTCACAGAATTGACCTCGGTATGTCGGAGCACGCTGCGCGGTACCTCGACTTGTTATGGCGGCGTTGTCTTCAACTCTTCGCCCAAGGAAGGAAATGGCGGCATCTGGAACTATACGCTCCGCGCTGACGGCGCGTTGGGCTCGACGATTCATGTGAATGAGGACCACAACGATGCCCAGGTCTATACGCTTCCTCTCCAGAGAGCTGTCGATTCCGCCATCGCTAGCCTCGATGCCTCCGATAATGGGCAGTCTCGGTCTCTTCCCGCTACGTCGGACGAGTATCCCTTTACGACTCTTACTCAGGAGGAACGAGCGCAAAAGATCCGCCAGCTATATCAAAGTTCGTTGACAAACTTTCTGGCTGTAGCGTTCATCATCATCGTTATCGGCGTGTGCTATCATATGACGGGCCACATGGCTACTGAACGGGAGATTGGCATGTCACAGCTGCTCGACGCTATGATGCCTACCAAGTACCTTTGGCAAGCTCAAGTCGCAAGACTCTGGTCTCACCATATCGCTTTTACTATCGTTTACCTACCAGGCTGGGTAATTGGCTCGATTATTGTTGCGCGGGGCGTGTGGGCTCATACCAACGTGGCCATTGTGCTTATCTACTTCATACTTGCCGGTCTTGCGTTCACCTCGCTATCAATTCTCGGCGCGGCTTTCTTTAAGAAGTCCCAGCTTTCTGGTGTTGTCACGACGATCATCTACATTCTTTTAGCTATCCTCGCCCAAACTTTGACCTCACCGGGCACTGGCACGGTTGCCGTACTCAGTCTGCTTTTCACGCCGTGCAACTTTGTGTGGTTCATGACCTTCATAGCGCGATGGGAACGAAAGTCGTTTCCGGCAGATCTCATTCATACTCCACCTGAGAACCCGTGGAACTTGCCAGGCATTGTTCTATGGATATTTCTGGTAATTCAGATCTTTGCCTATCCCATCCTTGGTGCTTACCTCGAGCGAGTCTTTCACGGAACTACTACGCATGGCCGTACGATTCTGCGCGGCCAAGCGGTAGCGACGGCCCCGCGAGATGCCGTCCAGCTCGAAAACTTTACCAAAATTTACAAACCGAGCGCCTTGCGCCGCTTGTTCTCCTTTATCTCGAAGCCTAGGGATGCCGTTGTGGCCGTTGACAGCCTGTCAATGAATGCTGGAAGAGGTCAGATTCTTGCCTTACTTGGAGCCAATGGCAGTGGGAAGAGTACAACACTTGACTCGATCGCCGGTATCAGCAAAGTGACAAGTGGCAATATCACAATTGACGGCACTGGAGGGTTGGGTATCGCGCCTCAAAAGAATGTGCTTTGGGACGAATTGACCGTGCAGGAGCATATCAAGATTTTCAACCGATTGAAGTCCCCTGGCAATACTGCCTCTAAGGAAGAGATACGGGCTTTGGTCGCGTCTGTAGATCTTGCACCAAAGCTCAACGCCATGTCCAAGACGTTATCGGGCGGACAGAAGCGAAAGTTGCAACTCGGTATGATGTTGACTGGCGGTAGCGCGGTGTGCTGCGTCGACGAAGTCTCCTCGGGTATTGACCCCTTATCCCGGCGAAAGATTTGGGATATCCTTCTGGCAGAACGTGGCAAACGGACAATCATCTTGACCACACACTTCCTGGACGAGGCAGATCTGTTGGCTGATCACATTGCAATTCTTTCTAAGGGTACACTCCGGGCCCAAGGCTCGTCTGTTGAACTTAAAGAACGACTTGGTTCGGGTTACCGCATTCATGTCTTCAATGCTAGAGACATCAAAGAATCCCCCGAGATTGAGGGTGTCAAACGAGTCGTATCCTTTGACGTGATTAGCTATTTGGCGCCCTCCTCCAGTCTTGCTGCGCAAGTCATACGTGCGCTAGAATCTGCAGGCATTCACGACTACAAGTTTTCCAGTCCAACCATTGAGGACGTATTCCTACAGGTCGCGGAAGAAGTCCAGAGTGAGACGGTCAAGACCCCCAACTCTGACGCATCCGACGAGAAGCAAATGAGCTCAGACGATGTTCGCGTTGTCGGAGAAGAGGTTGAGAAAGACCGGCTTGAACTGCTCTCGGGACGACCCATTGGCTTCTTCAAACAGACTATAGTGCTCTTGCAGAAACGATGCACGGTATTCAAGACGAATTGGTTCCCCTATCTTGCCGCCCTAGCCATCCCTATTGTCGCCGCCGGTTTGGTCTCTTTGTTCGTCGCAAACCAGGCACCAGTCGGCTGCCGACCTACTACTGAGCGCTCTGCCGGTTCTACCTCGGACTTTACAAGCATTTTCGATGACCTGTATCTGGTAGGAGGTCCAGCCTCGGAGTTTGATGCCGCCACGCTCATCAGTCTATTCGCGCCTATTATTCCTAGTACAGGCGACAAATCGGCTGGCGGCGCTCATGACGCGGCAACGGCAATCAACCTCTCGCGGGCCATTCATCCTGTTGACACATTCTCAGACTTCAATAACTTCATCGTACAGTACCGCAAAAATGTCACACCAGCCGGATGGTGGCTTGGAGACGCAAATTCTCCTGCGACAATTGCTTATGAGGCAGATAGTGGTGATGTGTATACCTCCATCTTTGGCCAGAACTTTCTTGATATAATGCTGTCGAATACGAGCATCGCTACAGCATTCGCCCCGTTTACCACCATTTGGGTGCCCGGTACAGGCAATTCCCTCCAGCTTCTAGTTTACCTCGCTCTGAGCCTGTCTGCTTACCCTGCCTTCTTTGGCCTCTACCCCAATGTTGAACGGCGGCGAAACGTGCGTGGTCTTCAATATTCCAATGGTGTGCGCTCGCTTCCGTTGTGGGTTTCACATACAGCATTCGACTTTGCTATCGTTCTTGTGTCTTCAGCTATCGTTACCGCCATCTTTGCATCAGTATCAAACGTATGGTATCACGTCGAATACCTCTTTCTTATCTTCTTCCTATACGGTCTAACGGCGACCTTGCTGTCATATGTGATCTCGCTATTCTGCTCCAACCAATTATCTACCTACGCGTTCTCATCCGCTGGGCAAGCCGTGGGGTTCCTAATCTACCTCATTGCTTACTTAGTTGTTCAAACCTACTCACCCATCACACAGATCGATTCTTCTCTCCTGATTGTCCATTTTGTCATCTCAGCTTTTGTGCCCATTGGCAACGTCGTCCGTACACTTTTCGTGGCTCTCAACTTGTTTTCGACCACCTGTGACGGTGAAAGTCTGCGCAGTGACCCTGGCTCGTTGCTTGCCTATGGAGGACCCATCCTCTACCTTATCTTGCAATCGGTCTTCTTATTCGCTTTCCTTCTGTGGAACGACAGTGGTACAGGTAGAACAATACTTAATCGAATCACTCAGAAAGCTATCAAGCCCGATAGCGATCCTGCTGCCTCTGATGAAGAGATTGCCAGCGAGCTTGTCCGCGTCACAAGCGGCCCGCAGGAAACCGATGGACTTCGGGTCTTGCATCTAACCAAGACGTTTGGCAAATACACAGCAGTTGATAACGTTACGTTCGGCGTCCAGCATGGCGAGGTTTTTGCTCTGCTTGGGCCGAACGGAGCGGGTAAATCGACGACAATTTCTTTGATCAGGGGTGATCTTCAACCCAGCCTAAACGGAGGTGATATCCTCGTGGAGAACACCTCTGTCACTCGCCGTCGCGCTGCGGCTCGATCTCACCTAGGTGTTTGCCCCCAGTTTGATGCCATTGACTCGATGACCGTCCTGGAACATTTGAGATTCTATGCTCGGATACGGGGCATCCCAGACATCGAGCACAACGTACGGGCTGTTCTTCGCGCCGTCGGCCTCGAAGCTTTCTCAACGCGTATGGCATACGCTCTGTCTGGCGGCAACAAGCGGAAGTTGTCCCTAGGCATTGCTCTAATGGGTAATCCTAGCGTAGTCTTGTTAGATGAGCCATCTTCGGGTCTCGACGCCGCCGCCAAGCGAATCATGTGGAGGACACTGAGTTCCATCGTCCCTGGGCGGTCCATCCTGCTCACCACGCACAGCATGGAAGAAGCCGATGCCCTCGCCAGCCGAGCCGGCATCCTAGCCAAGCGCATGCTGGCCATGGGCACGATCGACAACCTGCGCGAGCGCTTCGGAGACGCCGTGCACGTCCACCTCGTCAGCAAATCCGCACCGCACTCGACGGACGAGGAGATGGAGCACATGCGCGAGTGGGTGCTCAGCGCCCTCCCCGGCGCCATCGTGGAGTCGAAGACGTACCACGGCCAGATGCGCTTCTCGGTGCCGGGCAATTCCATCGCGGGCCGTGAGGCCACCAGCGGGAGCGCCGTGGGCCGGCTCGTCGTCCTCCTCGAGGAGCAGAAGGCGGCCCTCGGCATCGAGCACTACTCGTGCACGCCGACGACGCTCGACCAGGTCTTCCTGACGATCGTGGGCCGGCACAACGTGCAAGAGGAGGGCTACACCGAGAAGAAGAAGCCCTGGTGGAGGAGGTGATTGAGGGTCGTTGTTTTTCTTATTGTCGTCTAGATATCATTAATGTGTGTGTGTAGCATAGCAACGAGAAGAGCGGGTCGCATATCAGGCTGTTTCTCTATATATGTAAGAGTCCTAGAGACAGCGTGGCATATGGAAATAGGCGTTGAGGTTGAGGGTCTCGTCAGACATACAATAGATTCCTTTTTGATTTGTTCAGACATGATTGTTCAGACTTGTCTCCATTGCCTTGAATTGAATGGTCGTCGCGGTTTTATGACTATTACGGATTTTAATGGTAGTAGCTGATTACCCTGACCGGCTTAAAGCTCCTTTGTCCGCGTGTAGCACTAAAGACGGACTGGAGGTTTGCGAAGGGAATATATTCCATCCAACTCTATCCGGCACCAGCACAATTATTTTACAATTCCCTAGCGAATTTTTAGTTCTTTACTATGTGGGCCTACAAATACTATGTTGTGTCGTCAGTTCTCCTAAGCCTATTGTTTCAAAGACTTTGGTTGCGTTGATGTTCTAGATAGTCAATTGCATATACATGGCGGTGTCTAGTCAGGTAGTTAATAGCTGAACGCAACGAATCTACCGCTTAGGTGACAAACAACCGATTGTCAGCTACTGCGGTCTCCTTTTCACGTGGCTACACATCTATTTACTAATTTAAGCTTTATCCAGTATGTACTGCGTTACTCCACGCAGTAGACTACAGATAATAGGGAGAAACGATGTGAGTCACGCATGTCCTAATGGGCAATTACTATACACGGCCTCGTTCTGTACTGCCTCTTTAGTGTCTTACGGTGTGCGTAGCTTTACTCGTAGCCTGCCGAGGCTTTGCTTCATGGACTTATGATGACATATGGAGTTATCCTCTCCATATCCCCGAGCCGTACATATACCGAGACGTATGAAGGTGTTCGTCCTTAGCTATGGTAAGTAATACGTCGCGAGCTGAAAACGATCCTTCTGCGCTGTTGGGGGGTAGGACTTCTTTCGCCCCGGCTATTATAACCCCCAATCGCTGGATTCCAGGAGTCTTTCGTTCCAAAATGGGTTGCGTCCATAGCCTCGTATAACACACTAAAACATTCCCCTGGCAATAATGTAGGCTCGTTCACCCAATTTGCACGACCCCCAGCAATCGCCCCTGGTAATCCGACTATAGAATGTTTGGCTCACTTATGTTGTACGGTCAAGCTCTCAGAAGCAGATTACCGCTTTCGGTAAGATTCCACGATTGGCGAGATTCCCCCATGTCGCCAAGGCCTACGGGAGCCTCCTTATATCGTGAAGGTGGCAGATGAGTGTGACAATGGACTTTGGAGTTAACGGTCGGCCCTTGAGGATATCGGCCATTGCGGCATCTTAAGATCAATGCTCACGCAGGTCGGGTATACTTGGTAGTAGCCACGGGAGTATAAGTACCGCGATGATGTCGAATAGTAGGCTGGGTAGAGTGTCTTCACCATCGACGCTCTTTACTACCTCACCTGGCATCCTGGTTTCTTTAATAATACATATATTCCCCAAGTTCTACGCCTAAGATAAAGTTACACTTCGCAACCAGAATATTTTTGTAGTCTTAGCACCTTCACAATGTTGTCCAAGTTCATCCTCGCAACATCCCTCCTTCTCATGTCAGGCGTGCTCGGTAAGCCCTGCACAACCAACACGCCGCCAGGCTTCCAGCCCACGGCCAACAGGCAGCTCAGCGTCTCCTACGACGGCCAGTCGTCCCCCGTGAAGCCCGGCGCGTCCCTCACAATGGCGCAAGTGGCAACAGCGCCGCGCCTCGCGCTGCCAGCCCAGGTCGCCGCCAACCGCCGCGGCGGCGGCGGCGGCGATGACCACCACCAGTCCTTCGTGACGATTTTCATGGACATTGACGTGCAGCCATCGCCAGGCGCTGCAACGGTGAAGCTGCTCCACTGGCTCGCCCAGGATCTGGTAGTCGACACCTCTTCCTCTTCTTCTTCCGGCTACGCCACCTCCGAGCAAGCCGCAGTCGTCGACCTCCCGCTCGCCAACGCCACCACGAACCTCGTCTTCTACTTCCCCCCGCAGCCGCCGGCGAACCAGACGCACCGCTACGTGTTCCTCGCGTACGCGCAGCCGGCGGCGGGCCTCGCGCTGCCCGCCGGCGCGGACTTCGACGCGGACGTGCCGTACAGCCGGTTCCCCTTCGACCTCGACGCGCTTGTGCGGCAGACGGGCCTCGGGATGCCGGTTGCCGCCAACTGGCTGACCGTCACCGGGTCGTGAGGTATTAATCAGTGGAGATCGGAGGTTGGCGATATGAGAAGAGGATGGTGTGAGGAGGGGGGGCTTGTAGTAGTAATTCGGTAGAAATAGAGGATTTAGGAGGGGGTGGTGATGTTGTGGATTATTGGGTGTAATATAATGGAAGTGATTGGACATGTAACTATAATAATGCGAATTTTATCTCTATATTAACGAGAATCTTCTTGCATGGTTCTTCTCGTTTATCAGAACCTGGATGAGCATTAACATCATGAAGGGCCCTGTGATCTAACGAGCACATGAACGAAGAGATTTTATGTGTCATGGTTCACTACAAGTACAGCCTAGACAGTTTGTTGTTTTTGTCCTGCGTTTTAATTCTTATCGAGAAATGTAATTTGGTTCTCTCATATGCTAGCGCTGAGTAGCTACCTCTCTGTTTATTGCGTTGTAGTGTACTTCTACCAGGCGCTTTCGAAGCCATGATGCCTTAGATATGATCCAAGGTATTCATTTGGGGCATTCATTCAGGATTCTGCTAGAATGAAGCAATACACAAGGTAACTAGACTGGCTTACAAAGAAAACGTAAGACCAACGAAAGCATGGCTCAGCCATCTTTCGGCCTCGGGTATATAAGTTCGGAGAGCCTCTACCTTCATCTATGACGTTAGAATTTCAAAAACACACTAACTAGAGGGAATCCACAAAACACCATACGAGAAGTACACCATGGAGGCATCAACAATGCTCGATGTAACTCCCAAGAACCCGGCTAGCTGCCGTGGCCATGAATACGACATGTTGATCGACTTGATTAAACGCTTTGCTGTGAGAGATTGGTATTGTTTCAACGAGGAATTTATGCGCAATGTAAGCAATGTCTCTCTAAGGCCTTCCTGATGTAATGACGCTAATTAGCACCCATTAAGGACCAAGACTGGAAGCTTTTGGTAAGTTGTTTATCCTTGCCCTTATTTCTATACACCTAAAGTCTTCATGCCCATATTGACATTGATCGTTTGGCAGAGTGATTGGGTCAACATTCTGAACGATAAAGCCCGCGAAAAGGGCAAATCGCTGTTCTCAATAACCAAGTCAGATGGTCTACGACTATTCTTCAAGACTGGAACCCCGACCGAACTGTGGTCATGCATATTATATGCGGTCGTCTTTCGAGACCCGTACGACTCGAAGATGGTCGGGTTTGACCCATACAGTCGGTATGTAAAGACGTGGATGGATTCCCCTCCAGTTATTGGCGCTTGGTGGGAGTTTGTCGAGAGCTCTTCTGTGGTCGATCGCCGTAGAAGCCAGAGAGGATACAAAGAGGACGACCCCGATCTACTTGATGCAGCATATAGATCTTATATTGTCAAAAATGTTGCTCTGATACTAAAAACGGGGTCCACTCTGCCACTTTCAAAACAATCGATCATTTCTAATCTAGTATCCTACTGCTCGTATGAGGAGCTTCTGAAGCGATGCTTTGGCCGATATCCGGATAAGTCGGACTGGACGTATGAGGACCATATAATGCGATTTCTAGTCACGGTCGTTGAAGATGATAATCTTTTTGGGAATCTCGCGACAGGAAAAAGAGAAAAGTCCTATACTTTCCGTGTTCTTTTAGCCCTCAAGGTCCTCCAGACATTCCTTACGGATAGCGGGCACACCGAAGTACTTGCAACCTCAGAGCAGTGGAACGACTCGGTGAATGAAAGTAACTACTCCCAAAGATCAACAGCTTCCGAAAGAAGAGCGACAGCTTCTGAAAGACGAGCAAGGGCTTGTGAAAGAGAAGCAAGGGCTTCTGAGAGAAAAGCAAGAGCTTCCGAAAGAAAAGCGAGGGCTACCGAAAGAATAAGAAGGGCGTACAGAGCGCGAAACTTAGGATTGGGTACCACGAGGCTCTGATTATGTACTATTGTGTACTTATTAGAGAGAGAGAGGAATACAGAGAGTTCTCTGATCGAGCTACGATATGCTGTTGTCAATCACGTAATTTAACCAAACCAAAGACAGAGCGTGTTTGTGAATTGGATATTGACACAATTGATTCTATTATTTTTTTACGGTCTCGTTATTTTCGATTGCACTTACAAACTATATTTTCACATAAGAACGCTCGAGAAAGAATTAAAACTGGGCTTTATAGGCGTACCTAATACCAACTAACCAAGAGTCAAGAATCAGGCCGCTATGTATGTAGACTTATCCATCGCGCTTCTCTTAGAGTAAATCTCTTGCTTTTAGTATCATACTTATTTCCTGTAGCTTGACGGGTTTTGTCAGGAATAAATTGATGCCGCTTGCGAAAGCTTCTTGTTGTACATTTGCCGAAGCCAGTCCTGACAGAGCAATGATAGTAGATGGTGTGAGGTGATTCATAGTCTCGAACTCACGGATTTGTCTCGTTGCTTGAATCCCATTAAGCCGCGGCATGCTGATATCCATGAAGATGCAATGGAAACGGCCTGGATTTTTTCGGAATTGGTCGACCGCTATCTGACCATCTTCTGCTGTAACATAGTCTCGGCCGAGCTTCTTCATGTACGCGCAGAGAATTCTCATGTTGATTGTATTGTCCTCGACTAACATAAATCGTAGTGTATGCTTCTTAGGGGGCGCCGGCTGACTGGGTGGTCGAGACCCTTGAGCTGAAAGCCGAGGGAATCGCAGCGACAATGAAGGGGATCTAGGTTGGGATTGGGGTTGACTTGCTGCTGATGCGGCGGTAGCCCCCGAATTCATTGTCTCGAGGAGACCTGGCTCTATTTCACCAAAGCCTGGATGTGAAGAATCGACATGTCTTTCGCGGTTTCTAGACGAGATTGGTCCCAAGGTAAGGGGCGACTGGCAATCAGTCGACAATGAAGGATCCTGCTTCTCAACCCATCGCCGGAACGCCACCATGAGGATTTTAGCGAGCTTTCGGGGTCCAGTGCTGAAGATAGTTAGCTCTATGACAAAAATAGATTATTTCATTTTGGCGACTTACGGTTGTGAGATGAATTCAATGATGGTCGATGAGTCCCGAAACTGGGGATCTACGGATAGATGATAGGCACTGAGGGCGTTGGTGCAAACAACCACTAGAGGCGAGTTGTTTAATCCGTCCCTTCTTCTAAATGTACTATGCCAAGCTGCCTCTTCGCAGAGCACGATATCGGGCGCAAACTCCATAGCTTGGGAGGTCGAAACGACCTCCATCGCTAGATCCTCTCTACATACGTTCCATATGGATTGGTAGTCGTCCGTGTAGCTTCGTTGTTTGGAATCACTGCGACTTAGCGGAAGGCCCAGCGGTGCATCAAAGCCAATAAAACATATTCGAAGCCCTTTCAGTTCTCGTCTTTGTTCTATAAAATCGTCCAACTCCAGCTCGGGAGGGCTTGTTAGGGTAGGAGAATGAGGGACTGGCTGAAGCGGTAGTAACACCGTTGCTATAGTTCCAACACCAACCTGACTCTCTATAGATACTTTACCCTTCATCGAGGAGACAATCTTTTTAACAACACTCAGCCCAAGCCCAAGCCCTGGGCCTATCGAGTCTTCCTGTTGAAATTCGTGGTATAAGTAATTATTTAGGAAATCGTCTGATATGCCCTTTCCCGTATCAGTAACAACAATCTTGGCCAGACGCACGTTGCTACTGCGATATTTCTTCGTAGGCATACTCTCTTGAGAAAGGGTAATGCGAATACTCCCCGAATTAGTATATTTTAAGGCGTTCCCAAAAAGATTCATTAAAATGCGTCTGACTGCACCAGAAATGACAAGATAATGATGCGATACTTTAGAGTCGATATCAAGGTCGATGACAATGTGGTTAGAAGGCACATATGAGCCACCTTCTCCGTTCCGCCTGGGGTCGAGGTCATCTGCAGCTTGTAGGGTGTCATTTCGCCGAATTGCATGAACATCCGGGTGTTCTTTTCGATGGTCTCGCTCCAACTGTCCGACAGACAGGCGCTGAAAGTTAAACCCAGCAAAGATGCTCTCAATAACTTCTTCCACCAAGACATCGACTCGTACAGGCGTAGTTATTGTCTTCATACCCGCTTGTAAGGTATAGTTCATCTCTTTACGCAGTCCTCGAGCTCTCGAGTCTGTGTGCATTCCAGATGGTATGAAATTATTAACCTTAGCGTAATAAAGCAGGTGGTCAATTGTGTCCGAGAGGGTCCGTCCGCAAGTCTCAAGAATGTGCAGCAAATTACCCTGGAAAACACTCAGCGACGTATCCGTCAAGAATTCGACACCAAGAATGATGCCATGAAGTGGTGACCGTAACTCGTGGGATAATGAACCCAAAACATCCGACTGAGCCTGATTCGCCAGGTAGGTTTCGAGGCGAGCAACCTCAGCCATTGCTAGGGTGGCGAACGCTCGAAGGTAGCTGATATCACCTTGGGTAGTAAAAAAACGCGTGGTAGCATATGTCCACGCAAAGCAGCCAGCACGCCATCTCTGTTTCATTTGATCCCAAACAGGGACGAAGGCTACACTACGAGCCCCCGGGAAGGCTTTCAATACCTCGCCTCCGATGCTCATTAAAGACGGGCGGGTACGTTTTTTGGGTTGTGGAGAAATGCCGGTGGCGTTAGCAATAGACTGAGTATTATTATCGGAGGAGTCGCTCGACTGTAGAGTACCATTTTCATCATAATTAAAGATTGCGCCTGTCGGATAGCGTTGCAAGAGAGATACCAGAATTTTGGAGGACACCCTTTTCCGATCTGAGGGATAAGTTTCCATGTCGATGCTTGAGGCTTCGGATGTCGAAAATGCTAGGACGTCGGCATCATTGCGAGCGCTGGAGCTAGAATCGCCATGCGCATCGTCGCTGCTCGTCGATTCTCCTTGAGATGACATAGACCGCGATGTCTCGCCCCCTGTTGGCCTTTGATTGAGACCGCCGAACGAAGTGACGCTGGCGTCCAAATAGACTACCCCCTCAACATCAATACTTTCGCGAATGATATTTGCTGCTCTCGAGAAGACGAATGTCAAAGGGTCTTGCTCTATTGAGACAGGGTTTTTCCATACCGGTGTTCCCGTCCGAGGCGAATTGGCATTCAAAGAAGCGCTGGGAGACGCCCTGCGACTTTCCGAGTTGTCCCGCACACTTACTGAGCGAAGCTGCAGGTCGGGGTAGCCAGCTATCGAGTCTGCCTGTGGGCGTGGCTGGTGTGATTTGGTGTTGCCCTCTTCACTGGATTGAGAGTCCTGGGGTTTAGCGTTGACTATAGCCTTCGACGGCATAACGTCGTTGTCTGGATCTGGATTTGGGCTGGGCTGCAAGCTTGACAGAGTTGACCGCTGTTCGACGAAAGATCCCACACCCCGAGTCATCTTCCCTGCCCGATTGTGAGCAACTTGCACAACCTTTGACCGCAAATGATCTACTATAGACTGAGATATTTCGCGAAGAAGTTGTGAATCATTAGCGCTCCACTGGTCGATTTGTATACATTGCTCTTTCACGATGCTGTAGACGCCAAAATCGATCCCACTTCGACTCCGAATAGGCACTGCAACGTAACCGCGAGCAGGGAATCCTAACAGATCACATGAACCCTCTGAGATGCCGGGGTCTGCACGAATGTCGGTGATAACATTGACTGGCAAATCGGCATCACGCCCACCGTCATCATCTTTGCTGCTGTTCAGGAACCGTTGACAAATCCCATTGCTCCGAGGAATGGCTGTCCCACAAAACCAAAGTTGTTCACCCCCAGGTTCAGCATCGCGAAAATTGGCCCGCAAAGAGGACGTCTGAGTCGCTTCCGCAATAATGTATTGATGTGACTGGTCGACTAGAGAAATAAAAGCGCGGGACGCCCCGGTGCGACAGGCCCCTAATTGTGCGAGTGCAGTCAAAATCGGGTCTGTCGAGGTAGATAGATTCAAGTTGGGAAGTGGCTCGTCCGTATGATTGTGTGCGATGCCCGACAGCAATGTTGGATAATGCCTATTGCAAGTACGCGGTCAGTCGACACGAGCACAGCCAACAGGGAGTTGGCCGAGGTAGCAGACCGGAATGCCTCGCGCTCACGCGAAAACTCTGATATCTTCGCAGTTACCTTGCTATCTGGCATCATCACGAAAGGAAAGCGGCAAAGAACCGCGCGGGCGACGTATCGTCACAATTTCGGAGCAAATAAGAGACAGAATACCCGAGTAGCTAGCTAACGAGCGACATAGGAAAGACCTTGCAACCTAGTGGAGGGAGTCTTTGGCAGTCTCCGCGTGTTCGCCGAGAATCTGTATGCGGCATCGCAACGAGGTGGGCTTGAGGATAATGGATGATCGTGCCTCGAACCTTAAGACAGAACGATGGCGCCTGGAGTAGCTGCAAGTGGCAAAAAGATAAGGGGCGCAGAAGTTGATAAGGACAAAAATGCTGTTCCGTTTCGTGTCGGCATCTCTAGGACTGCGAGACACCCATTTCGACAATTCCCATGCATGCTAGTGTGTGCAGATGTGCACTGCGTCCATGACATGATGTCAGAACCCCGGGAATCTGGACTACAACCTCACAGCCCAGGATGGTAAATATTAGCGCGGCACTAACATCCATCTGGCCCTTGCTTGGTACCACGATTATACAGTTAATTAAGGAAGCCCGTACTTCGTACAGAAATCCATATGAAAAATAGTCGATTAGTCTTTCGACGATATTTTCTTTAGATAAATACTTGTCTGGCTTATATTTCGAGTAAGTGGAAAGTTTCTTATACCTTAAAAAATAAAAAATAAAAATAAAAACACTTGAGGTACAAGTTGCTAGCGACGCGCTAACATCTACCATCCTGGGAGGTTTATATGTGGTTCTCAACCCTGCAGAAGTAGTGCGCCACTCGAGACCATCCAAGATCACCAAAGCCACCTGCGGCGGTGTGCATCGCACACACCTCAGTTGGCGCCATTTAGACCGTACTAGTGGTTCATGCATGATGGCTCGTGCATCTAACTAGGCCCAAAGAAACCAAGAAATCATCTCCCGAAAACTAATGTACGACCAGTACAACTTAAGAGTCCTCTTTACGTTCGAGCATGTTTCATTGAACTAGGAGCATATGCACAAAATTCTACTGTATACGCATGCTACTATAGATACCCATCAATACAATGAGTACATTAGCAGTAAACAGTCCTGCTCTGCTTAACACTGCTTAGCACTCATGGAAGTTTCGAAGTCACGCACTTCACTGCAGGAATAAAGACTCCTAACGTAGCAAATAATGATGCCTGTGTCTGAAATGTTCTCTTCTCGCGTAAAAAACTGAATGCAAACAAAACACAAGGAAGGCACCGGCGCTTTTGTAGAAGACATCTCTCCATTTATATAAGTCCAGCCTGTGTCAAGACCAATCATGGGTGTGGCTCTTGATTACTAATATGATAGCATTCGATCGACGTTAAAAAGCCCAAATCACATCGGCCTAGATCGTCGCTAATTTCAACGTGCGGTGGAGGAGTGATGAGCATCAGCCCAAGCCCTGACGAGATTCGTATTTCGGAAATGTTGGGTAAGTCCGAAGCGTTCAACCGCTGAACCCAGATAGAGACTTTGGTATATAGGGTTTTATATAAAAAACAGCTCATTGTAGACAGAATATTATGGACGGAGGATTCGAGGTTGAGGATAAGAGACGAAAAAGTGAGGAGGGGAGACCATACTGCAGACGAGCAGTAGGAATATAGAACACTGGTAGGCTTGGCGAACAATTTAGCAAAATTAATAAGTAGCTCTCATGTGCTTCTGTTACAGCTGCCCTCTTAGGGTATCTGTATCGAGCCTTTTTTTTTTTTTTTTTTTTTGGTTCTCAATCCAGGAATCAATGTGATATTAAGCTCTAGACCCCTGGTGTTCCTTAACAGCAGCGGACTTCTATTCACTCTGTGACCAAATCCTATGACGGGAATACTAAATGTGTTGCGCCAAATATTCAAGTATTCAAATTTTGCGGCAATTTCACATCCTTAAAGCATAGTAGGCGTAGCGCTAGAAGGCATGTTCTCCTATTCACGATCCAAGGCTACGGTTATAGCCCGACGTATTTAGTATAAAGTTTTAGAGCCGATCTATTCCGGGTTCTGCCTTTGGTAAAAGAGCTAAGGGGTCACGATACCAGTATCAAAGAAAAGAAATGAGTGAGAATTGTACTCGCTTGTTCCACTGTCTAGGATTTATACTCATATGTTTATGGAGATAATTATACTAGCAACCTTGTAATTCCATCTATTGGTAGGAGGCCGTTGTACAATATGGTCGGCCGTATTAATATAGATAAACAGCACCTAGGTTGTTGTTAGCTATGTAGTTCAGTGGATCATATAATATAGAGAAACCTGGAGTGACAGTCGCTTGCCGGCCAAGATCAAGTCAAATATTCGGGTCGGAAGCAACCTAGCATGGCAGAAAACGAGGAGCATCAAGTATTATTTCTAGGCGCCAAGGCTGACAAGTCGCTATACCTTGTTTGGGTAATCAAATCGCCCAGTCACTTAATGCCTTTTTAGCTGATTATACCTCTTAAAAACATCTCCTTTCCCCCTTATGATATTATGATCCTTGAACGATATACGAAACTGTATTGAAAAGTTTATGCAGCCACATTAGGTCCAGTCAACACGAAATTAAATAAGCTTCTCTGTTTCCAACGCACTTGCAGCTACATCCAAGCTTATTCACTATCTATTTCCTTTGCATCAAGTGCTTCGCTAGGAGCAGACGGGCGGGGCACTGGGCCGGCAACACGACATGCTGCAAGGCTCGACGAGTATTAATGATTGACCAATCCCTGTAAGGGCAACGCCACGCAGCTTATTTCGGGAACATATTTCGTTGTCTCCTAAAATCTACCGCCCTATGTAACATTCGTGTTTTGACTAATTATCTTGATACCAAAGCCCTCGGTTGCGGAGAATAAAGTGAATCTCCGCTGCTAGCATGTCAGCTGACGCGAATCCTCGAACTCCGCCAACTTAACAACCAACAACCAACAAACCCTTCTTATGCACCACCAATCCTTAATCAATATCAATACTTTCTTCCTTAGACTATAACAGTACATTTTAGAGAACGTAATGTCGATAAGATAAGCGTTCAACAGTTAATTGTCGCGTATATAACGTAGTTGCCTACTCGGCGATAACGGCGTCTTTTTTTCGTCACATTAATCGACAGTTTACATCTCGTCTTTTGGAAAACAGAATTCTTTACAACTTTGACTCGGCATACCAAGCCCACAAGAATGGTTAATGAAGAATTCAAGGCCATTGTCGTTGGCGGCGGGCCAGTTGGGTTAACAGCAGCACATGCCTTGTCCAGAGCCGGAATTAATTACGTCGTCCTTGAACATCGACACTCGGTCGCGATCGACGTTGGAGCGAGCTTGGTCTTATGGCCACAAGGACTTCGTGTCTTGGCTCAGCTAGGCCTCCTAGAGCGTCTAAAAGAGATTGGAGTCGAGATTTTACATAGCTTAATCTTGTCGCTCGATGGGTACAAGTACAAGGAAACCTGGGCCACTCACGCTGTGAAAGAAAAGTAAGCAGGGATCCCGATATTGATATGTCTTATTATTCCATGACTGACCAACTCCAGTCATGGCGTGCGTCAAACTGTTTTCCACCGAGCCGATCTTCTTAGCGTACTCTATGATAGTCTCAGCGAGGCTGACAAGGCCTGTATCCTTACGAATAAAAAGGTAACGGATATCGCCACCAATGAGCATGGGGTTGAGGTTCGCTGTGAGGACGGAAGCATTCACCACGGCTCAATCGTTATTGGAGCGGACGGTGTTCACAGCAAGGTCCGCCGAAGCATGCGAGAGCTGGCTATTCAGTCCTCCGCATCGGAAATCAATGAGGAGAAGCCATACCTTTCTGAGTACAGGGCGTTGTGGTGTACCTTTCCTCACCAGCCAGGTCTCACAACAGGCGACACAATCGAGATCCACGGTACGGACGCCTCGCTTCAATGTATCAACAGCCGTGATCGGTCGTGGATCTTCATCTACGAGCGTCTGGAGAAACCTACCCGGGATCGTGTGTCCTACTCGCAAGAAAATATCGAAGCGCTAGCTGCTCGCTGTGGAGAGTTTGCAATTAGCGAGCACCTCAAGGTTAAAGACGTATTTCCTAAGCGTTATACGGCCGGTATGGCAAACCTTGAAGAAGGCATACTGGAACATTGGAGCTGGAATCGCATGGTCCTGGTCGGCGATGCGTGCCACAAGTTTACCCCGAACCAGGGCCTAGGGTTCAACAACGGCATACAGGATGTTGTGGCGTTAGTCAACGAGCTGCACGGCATTATGCCTGTTGAGCAGTCTGGTCGCACCGATTTGGCCCTTGATGCCCTCGCGGGTGCATTCTCTCGGTACCAGGACAACCGGATAGAGTTGCTACAGAAAGACTATAATGCCTCGGCAAGTTGGACGAGGATGTCTGCTTGGCGCAACTGGATATATCGCCTCCTCGATCGTTATATACTTCCCTTGATACCTGGTTTTGACGAGTTTATGCTTACGAACGTTCTAGTCGGGACGATGAGCGAATCGTTTGTTTTGAACTTTGTAAAGAGCAAGGAATATTTCAATGGAAAAATTCCATGGAAATATGGAATACCACCACCAGAAGAGGGAAACTAACACCCGGTAGATTGCTTCGAAGACTAGGGGTAGATGAGTCGCTATAATTAGAGACTAGCGTTCGAAGATTTTTGGGCGTTTTGGGGTAGAATATTTACTGAAGACTCTATGTTCTCTCTTATAATGATTTCAGGCACATATTAACTTTACTTAGACACATGCGCTGGATCAAATGCTGTATGACATATTCTCATCATTTTCATTGGAATCGATATAGGTTCAATATCTGAGAGCTCGCTAGAGAGAAGTTCAGTTACCACGACCACAATTAATATTTTCACTAAATAGGACGTCGAGGAAGAGCGAAACCCCCATATTACATGGGGCTTTGATGCTAAAGATCATAGATGAAAATCAATTGATTGCTGATCACGTCACCTTCACCGTTATGCCTATCTAACTCGTGATCAGTCTATAATTAACTCTTGGCTCTCAAATTTACCGAGAAATATTACTGCCCGGTAGGAATGATGTAATCCACGACAAGCTCTCATTTTGCTTTCCTTCCCATCTTGGAGGAAGTTGTTCATCAACGAGTAGAAGGTCTTGGTTGTGCAAAGGGTAATTCTCCCTAAATATGGATATCTAATCTACCGCGTTACGTTTATGCCGCACTTCCTCAGAGACAAGTGCTAAATATATCGTGCCAAAATTCCCTTCAATATACTTGCATGCGATCGTTCTGTCTATTCCATCAGTTTGTGCATTCCAACACTATTCAAGACTACTTACCTAGGAGTCGGAAAGTTGTTGTCAACTGAGTTGCCGCTTGAGTGCCGTTTAGTAACAGTTACACCTTTTTTGAGTAGCGGGTACGATACCTTTGCACTTCTCAGGATTCAAGGCCGACCACCTGCCGATAATGTCCTCTGCACCGCCCTACTGAGTTGCGTACGGTTAGCATCTGCGGCTTGTCATATGTCGTCAAGCAGCCCCGATTCTGATATTAAAGACTACGTACTAGGGCCCTTGAAAGTACATCTCCTTCATATGGGTCCGCCCTTGCCAAGTAGCCGTAGCAAAGGCGACAGTTATTCTACCTCGACAGCAAACTGTGGAGATATTATGTGGTAAGTCAGCGATGAATGCATGGATATGGCCTATCCGGGCTATTGGGTGTGTATGATCTCCCATTAGAAGTCAATCAAGTGTGTGCGCGTGCATCTGTTGGATAGGAACTCATCGTCTAGAGTTCGTAAGGCCGTGAACAAATCACAGCGCGGAAATGAGAACATGACATTTGCGGAATCCACAAATGGCTGATGTGCTGGTAGGTTCCGTTACGCCGTCGTATTCTGGGTCGCCTGGGCGGAGATAAACTCTTGCGTCGCATCTACCCCCATGTATCTGTTATAACATATTAGCATCCTTCAGTCCGGAGGATTTCTCGCCTACTGACACGCTCAGAAGGATTTCTGCAAACTCGTCTACATCTTCGCCTCTTCCAAACTGAAGAAATTTCTCAAACGAATAGTTGGCGATAACGAAGGGCGGCTTTTCCTTCCACATACGATAGAATTCGGTCGACGAATTGGCTTCCCATAAAGAACGAGCAAGCGACCAGCGATGAACATGGGCCCATGGGCCTGGGTCTATGCTCAGGTCAGCCAGAGAATCCAAACAGACGACTTGAGAATTGTCACCTTCATTCTCCGGGTCTTTCATCAGTTCATACAGGCTGATGACCGAGTTTGCCATGACAATCGTCCTTCGGACAGACTCGGCAAATATCCATCGCTGAAAGCCCATCAATTTCCCAGTAAGTAAACGTTTATCCCATGGACAAACAGCATGTACGCACCTCCCACTCCTGTGGCGGCTGTCTTCCCTCCCTGTCGTGCTCCAATCGCGCCAAGTCTCCCAAATTATCGCGGATTTTGCATAACTCATCTAGCCACATCTGCAACAGCGGTATGTCCTTTTCGCCCTGCGCGCGCAGAGCAATATCCCCGTCATAGAGGCGAATTATCTGGTACAAGAAAAGCGCCTGTGCACGTCCGAGCTTCTCAGTGGGCGTTGCTATGATGTGACAAGTCTCAGCATCGATGAGCTCGCGTACACTAGCATAGAGCGCTCGCATTACCATAGCTGTATTCGCCGATGTGCGGTTCTCGTAGAGTACGCAAGTAGAAAAGCACGAGAGGATGCATTGGGGTGTGTAGTCGCGATAAAGACGGCGGTGCAAGAAAGGTGTGGCATTTTTGGTTGCCATGTCTGTTGTAAAGCCTTTCACACGGCTCATTATGTAGTATAAAGGCGTTGTAGGGTCGTAGAGATGCCATGGATCTATATTACTCTGGAAGTCGTCAGTTGAAAGATTATTACTCTAGGAAGACTGAATCTCCTTCAGAGAGCGACAGCTAACAGTTCAGACTCACGCATATGGGCGCCATTTTTTCGTAGCCCCTCATGACTTCCTCATCTGCTGGGGTGCTTGGGCGCTCGATGAAAAGGCACTCATCGGTCGGCACAAGCCATTGATCCGGAGAAGGCGAACGGTTATTACCGATCAAGTCCATTAGGTTGCCCATGGGAACATCGCTGCTGGAAACTTCCATAATAGATTGAGGCATGTATTCAGAAGCCATATCCGGCTGAGGATCCGGAGCCGGACTCTCAAGATAGCCTGCATCAAACGATAGGCCCGGGGCAAAGAGCGGACAGGCGGGGCTTCCAAATGACACCACCTCCGCGTATGGAGTTGACTCCCTATCACGTCCATCCGGCTGGCTAGCCACCTTGGTCTTACTATAGATGCAAGGGAGCATCTTTTCCACGCATCGGGAGCACACCGGCGTCCGCCTGTCGCACCGCCTTTTAGCCTGGACACAGTTGTTGCAGTTCTTCTGCCTCGATACCGACGCACGGGCGGCTAATGCGGCTGCAGCGGTCTCCATCACGCCTGTTCAATCTGGCCTTACGCCGCAGAATGGAGTAACCAAGCTTCGAGCTGTATCTAGCGCGGAAGATGCGATGAGATGGCCGATGGTGGAGATCGGATGAGGCTTCATGTCAGCCGACAATTGGCTTCTGCAATTCCGCAACGACCGCCCCCACTTTCGGCGCAAAGTCCCCAAAACTCCACCAGCCGAAGTAACCGTAATAGCCCCCCATTTTACGATCAGGCTCTTGAAATTGAGTGACGAGAAAGAAACTGGATAGCATTCGCTACTAAAATTGTAATCTAGTCAGAAAGCTAAAGCCTCTTAATTATTTTTACGGGAAAAGACAGAATAACTCAAGGTTTCTTGGATAGCAAAGCTTCCCACGCTATGTCAGCAGGCGTTTTCTCATAATAATAGTAATAATAACAATAAAAAGTACGACTTGCAATCTTACGATAACTAGCATTTTTTAACTGAAACCTATGTAACTACCTAGAGGTTCAATGGGGGGACCCGATGAAGCCGAGATACTGGACGCGCCCTTAGCAGCAGACAAAAACGCCTTGTAATTAGCACTAGAGTGATGCTCCAACCCCACCCTTCATATCCATTACTTCCACTATAAAGTCACTTGCAAATCAACTCGTTTTATGTGAAGGCAGATAAACCTCTGCCTCTCGCCCCTAGTGTACAACTACTTCTACTAATAATACAGCATGACGTCAATTTTTAGCATTTGCTACCTATTTATGCAAGCAGATAAGATTCTCCCGTCGATCTCATATACCAGTTTAATAAGTGAATGCAGCCT
Organism: Xylariaceae sp. FL1651; assembly: GCA_025201745.1. NCBI lineage: Eukaryota > Fungi > Ascomycota > Sordariomycetes > Xylariales > Xylariaceae > Xylariaceae sp. FL1651. Next base: position 379,691 of record MU624261.1, on the reverse strand, counting down.
CAGGCCGGGGCTGACAGAATCGAAATCGAGTGATACGGCCTTGGGGCAAAGTACTGCGGCAGGTTGCTTGGGGCTGTTAGTTTTGGTTTATGGGTGGCAATCGTGATAGTGGGCAGTATCAAGACTGTGTTCTTCGAACTCGTTGAAAATCTGCATTACCGGTCAACAGTGCTATGCATACAGCTTACTTTAGATGCGCTCATACTAAAACACGAAATATTAAATAGAAAAATTCCAGTATTATAACCTGAAATCCGTAGGCACTGTAAATATGATTAATTTACATTTCATCATCCTCCCGCCTTCCTCTTGCTCCTCCTCTTCTAATTACACCTTCTTCTTGATCAACAGATAGTATCATGCTTGCAGGTCTCCGTAGAGAACAGTAATTACATCCCACAAAAACCATCATGGAAACTAATAGAGGTCGGGGTGCTGCTACAGACGATGCTAATTGGCATACCAATGCTAAGCACAACTTAACACTTTTGCTACGTTTGGTCTCATCTACTACAAGTCACCAGGGAACACAATCATTATTGATTCCTTCTCAGGATACGCTTCGAACTTTAGTGCCTCCGTCTTCTTCGCTGAATCCGCCTGCTTATGAGAGAATTCAAGACACAGATGCTGGCGACTATTGGTGCCGTCAACAGATCGTTACTTGCACGAAGAGCATGTAAACCGGTCGCATGATGCGAACCGGATAACACAAAAGCCTATGGCCCCGGTATCACATGGCAATCAAGCTATTGGAGATTTGGAAAAAGTGTAGCATAAAGAACAGTTTGTGAGGGTAAACAAAAAGTCCTTCCTACTCGTGCGGAAATGGGAGCTCCTGAATTGCTTCTTACTTATCATTGCACTTTTCAGCATACTGGCAACACTATGCCCTCAAGCGGGCCAGCCTCAACCAAGGTGGCCCTTTTCGATAACCATTAACGCTCTCCTTTCCGTCTCCGTAGTTTAGTTCAGAGCGAGTGCGGTCTTTGTAACGGCAGCAGGGATCATGCAGCTTCCGTGGCACTGGTTGCTACAAGACCGTCCACTATCCGACATAATACGCTACGATAATGCTGCTCGTGGGCCATGGGGATCGTCCATAATCTTGTTAAAGCATCGAGCTCATCAGCTGCTTAGTGCGCTGGGTACGGTCATAATTCTGGTGTGCATAGCTAGCAATCCTTTTACGCAGCAGCTGGTCAGTACGGTCAACTGCAATGTCTTTGTTGAGAACATGAACGCAACCATTTCCAGGACAAGCTTCTTCAATGAAGCAGAGAGCAATTATGCTCCACGCTACAGACAGTGTATATCAGCAGTTCTCTGATCCAAGGTAATCGCCGGGCTCTATGCTGGAGAACACCTACCTGATTTTGAATGTATTACTGGTGATTGTACGTTCAATGAGAAATACACAACCGTGGGGTTTTGTAGTTCTTGTAAAGAGATTACCAGTCAGATAAAAGTCGATAGGCTATGCTACGGAGATGGTACCTTCGTTTACGGCGATGACTGCCAGCCTCGACCGCTTGTCAACACCACTTTTTCCATAGACGACGGTCTTTCCCTGAACTGGACCATAGCGATGGCCGACGGAAATCCACCATTCACTATTTTTTCACATCATTGGGCGCATTTCACAAGATGAAATTCAATGGGACTGCGTATGAGACTGGACGGGATATCGGCATGCTCTTAGCTAAGCCCCGGGGCGAATTCGGAGACGACCTTATCACCAATGAGCCTCTAACCGAATGCGATAATAACCCAACCAACACCTCGTGGGCCTGCCCTGGCTGAGAGGCAGTAACATGACAGATTTAGCCATATATTAAAGAGTATTAAGGCTCTATACAGAACGGCAGGCTTGTTGAGGACCTCGCGGACGTGTCTGATATCAACGATCCTTGGGGTCTCGGCACTGGAGTGAAAGAAAGCAGCCCGGAAAGTCATATCTCCCGCCTTTTATAAGCCTTGTTGATATTCACTGTGTGTCATCGTCCGATGATCAAAGTCTCGCTGATGAAGGCTACAACATATCTGCCTCAGGTCAATGGTTGCCCTATAGTGTGTCCCAACCTCCACAATTGGCTGTATAACCGGACGCGCCATTTCCTGGTTCTCTCCAAGCAGCAGAATGTCTTTATATCATGAACCAAGAACAGATTGTTCATATTTGGGATCATCTTCTTCAAGATCTTTTTGCCGGCTCCGTCGTCTTTGAATCGGATCAAGCGCTTGCCAAGGAATACCAGAGTCTAAACGGCTCACCAGAAACCCTCACAATATTCAATGCCAGCCAATTTGACATGGCAAGGGCAGGGTATATCTCTAGCCAAGTGGACAATACCCTCACGCAGTATGCTAGATCAAACGGACAGGAAAACCACAGCATGCCGGCCACGGGTCGTGTTGCTCACTATGCAGTCTGCGTACAGGTCAGTTGGCCTTGGATTGACCTGTCTGCTGGTATCGCTGTTCTTGTGCTGCTATTCTTTGGACTCACCTTGCAAAATAACTGGACAACGAGAACTCCAGTATGGAAATCATCGCCCCTCCCGGTGTTCTTCCATGAACGTGCAGGGGCAGCCTGGCTAGCATACCATGAAACCAACGAGGCTTTAAAGCAGTCGCTAGATCTCTATAAGACGAAAGACATGGAGAGGGTGGCAGATATGACGACGATTCGACTGATGGCGGACCGAGAAAAGCCCGAGTCTCTCCAGCTGTTCCAGACGGGTCATAACTCGCTTGAACCAGAAACAGCACTTAGACTTAGAGTTTACAAAGCAATGAGTAGGGCGGGGAAGTTGCCGTCTTTACATTGGCGCCGACAAGGTACTAACATATCACAAAAAGTTCCCCATTTAAAGAACATGTCTCGGGACTCCCTTAATGTTGACGAATAGGGTTTAACGAACAAGAGTTACTTCATAATAATAAAATTTTCAACCACTGCAAGCTAGGATTGAATACTTCGTAATAAATGTACACTTTCCCAAAACTATTGAGCTGAATAATACTGCCTTGAAATATTGCTTTTATAATCAGCGAGGTTATAGACAGCATAATTGGAGTTAAAATATTTTGGCTGGGGGGTTAAGTCAACGACTTAGCAAGGCTTTTATGTAAAGTATACAACTAAAAAAAATCAAAACAAGCAGCGGCAAGACTATTGTAGCCTAAATTAGCTAAACTTGTTCCATTATATATGAAAAAGAGCGAAGCTCGGCTATAGTTGTGTCAACGCTGTTAGTATGCTAATAAAGGTCGAATCCGAATATTTAGAGTAATAAAATCCCTCACAAGCGTATGGCTTCCAGCATTGACCAACCCCGCAAGTATACGCACTGGTACCCCCCGGTGATAGCGAGGCTCTGAAGACAAGTCATAATAGTGAATTCTTAGTTGTGGTGACACATCTCAAGTCTGAGAACAGCACCAAAGTTAAAATTCTATAGTATGTTGTAAAACACAGAGCAAGCAGTATCCAGCAAGGGATCGAATACTTAAGGAACCTTCCTAACCTTAAACCTTGGTCTACTTCAACGTCAAATCGACGCTTTCATGGGATGAACAGGAATCTGTTATCTAATAATGTGAAGATTTTAAGGCTGTTAGCTCACCCTGCCCCCCATGTTTCTCATACCTAGTGTCTAGTTGGAGTTAATGTTAAAGCGAATAGTTCGTCTTGAATGCCTAGCGCGGTTGTCTGCAGAGTGGGTAGGATAAAAGCCTTAGCATTAGCTGAAACACTGGCGTTTTTTTTTTTTACTTTTCTTTTTTGGAGATATTTATTGTTTGCATCTTAAGATGCTGGTGCGCACCAAACTTTCTTTTTACGTGAGTGGGTTACACGCATACACACATTCAAACGTCTAGATCGTGCCGGTTGTGTTGCTTCGTTTTGCGGGTTCGGACGAGACTGTGGGGGCTGAAACATTTGGCTTATGCTTGTCCGGCTATTGTTACAAATTATTACGATTTTGGTAGGTCGCCTTCAAAGTTCAGCTGAACAGCGTAGCATTCAATGCTCAGTGGACCACTGGTCTGTATATGTTACTGCAGTTGGAGAGGCAAGCATGAAATCGTTTGCAATAATTATGTGTGGAAATGCCGGTGATCATGAGAGCCGTTGGTCCCTAATCGAATAGTGGGCCTCGCCGTATCAGCCATTGTTATAGTGTCAACGAATCGATCTGATAAACAAAAGGTTATCTTCACTAAATACGTACAGAATTGCATATATACGTGCATGAGTCGTATGTATACACCACTACTATTTGACGGCTCATATGGCGTGATAGTGGGATGTGTCGCACGTGGCCCCTTTCCTCCTTCTCCCATTTGACATCTGTTTCGGAGTTATAGAAGACGGGTGAAGTTTAGGTTGGACGTTTGTGCACAGCCACCACTGTCACGGGTAGCAAATATCTGACATGTGCAAAAAACGCGGTAACATAGGTAGACACCCGAGACAAGGTCTGGAACCACATCTCGGTGAGAATTTGCTGTCGTATTATGCACCAAGACCTAGCATTCAGATCACTCCATAGCAATGGAACCTTGTTTTGCAGTATTGAGAGTACGTGTTTTGAGGTTAAATCTACTCGGCAATGACAGCAACGGTAGTTAATGTACGAGCACTATGGCGTTATGCCCACATTTTCACTTGTATGTCACACACTGAAGAAGGGACTAACTTTCGTGAGCAGCTGCTACGTTGAGCAAGCGGCAATATTATAGCGGCCTTTATGATAATCTGAACTCCAAATTGGAGCCCTAAATGAAGGCTCGTACATATTTTGTGTGTACACAGTGTGTTCGTTACTGTACAACGATATAGCTGAACTGGGTCATTACTGGATTAGGCAAGTGGATACCTACTAACTTCATGTTGCTGTACCACACTGGCGATTTCAATAGCTTACACAGAAATCAAGCAGTAACTGCGGGGATAGGTAACATCTCTAGTTATTCTCTATGAAGATCTCCAAGAAGGGTTTATAAGGTAACTTATCCCGGGTGCGATTATAGGGTGTTCTAGCGATGAACTTGGCTCTTGCAGTTCATGATGGTGGAAGCATGTCGGAAGAATCACAAAGTACCTAATTACTGGTTGTAGCATATTGCCATTTCCCTAGCTTGCTTTCTCGTCTATAATCGTTGATATTCGTTAGGTTATGTAGTTGTGAATTGCCTAGTAGTCTACATTATTAACTGTCCGAATGCCAGATTTTACATGCTTATGGAGTTGACAAGTAACACTCCTAGGATCAGAGAAACGTCATCACTGGAATTTGTGGAGCAAATGCGTGTATGCTTGCTTTTAGTCCAAGTATTATAATATTAGAGTAAAAGTGATGTATCTAACTTGTCAAGTCAGCAAATGTTGGGTATAATGCTGCAAAAAATTTTAATTTGAGATCTGTTTGATAAAACATAACAGCAGCCGTAGTGATCCATCTTTGGCATTCAACATGTCATTGTATTGGGCTCTTGTCTTATGGGTGAGAGAAGCTTCCCCACCTTCAAATTCCACACACAGATTCAGAATAAGGTGGACTTTGGCTCGCCTTTGCTGTAATCTTCTGGCTGGCTGAGTTCTAGTCTAGGCGCCGAAGCACTGGATCATGAGCTTTTGCGAAGCTGCATTGATGTTGGAGTTGTTGACCTCCGTCTTGTTGGTATGCACAGACTGGCCTGCAGATGTTCCACGTGGATTGCATGACTAGTAGCATGCCCCGGCCGATCTAGCTGGAAGAAATCCTAGGCGGTCTGATCGTAAATCCTTAGGGATGCAAGTGTCTTGGACTTCAACCTACTTGAGACGGACATAGCCGCGAAGCTGTGTAGACTGTCCGAATGCAAACGATTGGTGTGTATACTTTCGTGGCCCCATTGTTGGGTAGATGATGGCCTAACTGAAGAGTGTTTCTTTAGTGTCGTTAACGAGCTCACATTACATGTCACGTATGTCGAATCCAGTGTTGAATTCGCCAATAATGTGCTATTAAATTAGTAGTCTAATCCATCATGCCTGAAGAGCTTCCCTTGGCTTAGCGGCTGGGGATGCAACGTTTCTAAGCCGGGGGAGCTTATTAGCCTGTTGTGAAGGAGAATTGACACTTGTTATGTCAGCAGTAAACTTGCTGGGCATCAAGCCAAATTACAAGTCGCGACTTTGCCTGACAAGAGAAGGTTATGTTGTTTTCGTTGTGGCAATTTGGCTTGAACTTTTTCTTTATTATTTTTCATAGCAAAATTCGAGGAGTGGTGAACGAGTCAGAACACATATAATATGATTGATTCGTTATGACTCCATCCGCATGTCTCTAAATCTCCATGATTCATGGGCTAGAGGAACGGAATGGAGGAAGATCCTAATGCCAAGCGCACCCCCAGGTGCACTTACACAGCACAGCCTTCCTTGGCATACATCGGCGGCGTTGTTAGCCAATCATGCGTCTCGCCTTGGTGATGCGGACAACTTGCCACAACGAGTAAGATGCGCTGGGTGCTGGAAAGGGGGGTTATCTCGGTGGAAATTGACAATCAGTGAGTGATATTAAACCTGCCCAAAGTCACAGAGATGGACACTGGGGTTTGGCCAAGACTCAAGCGTATTGATCTTTAAGTAGAGAGGGTGGAGGTTAATTAATCAACCAAGAAGTCCAGCTCAGACTTGGCACTTGATGCTTGACAACGCGTTGCTTGGTGTTGGTGCAAGAAACATCCATCGAGATATCTAGTTAGACGACGATGGATCAAGGGGTGACGCAAGTCTTAAAAAGTACGTGGTAGAAGTACGCGTACTGGTTGAATTGCAGTTGCATTGCAGTGCTGATGACAGAGCCTTCCCCGACAGCCCGACTACACACACCTACAAAGTGCTCGCTGTATGCTGCGTTAGGTACATAGCCTAGTAAGTAATGAGTACCTGCCGGGCATGCCTAGCCGTAGTATGCGCCAACACATGCCCCAGCTGGCTAGTCTAGCTCCTGCCATATAGGTTCAATTATACAATGCCAGTATTAATTTCTCGCACTGGTCATAAGGGTGGTAATAGTTCCCATCTCTTGTGACTCTGTTTGACCAGTGCTTCCAAACAAAACAACTTGGTTTGTGACCCAGAGCCGTGGCGTGGGCTCCTTCACGACCAGAAGTTTTTCATCCACTCCTTCTATTCTTCGTGATATCGCTCTCTACTGTGCCGTGCTCCCTTTTGTGTTATTGATCCTAGGGGAATGAATAGCTTCAATTCTTGACCTTCTGATTATTCCATCTTCTACCACTGCTTGTATGTCACCTGGGCCCGTTTGTTATCCGCCGTTCCTCGTCAGGACTCTCTCTTTCCTCTTTGGACGCGCATCTTACTGGCTTGTCTGGACCAGTAGGTTCATGGAACTGCGTGCATAGCCTCACTTCTACTCCACAGCTCCCCCAACCGACCGACAGACCTCGCCCCCCCAGTCGCCCTACTTGCAGTCTCTGTACAATACCGCTTTCGCCGAAGCATGCCATAGCCGATTATTCTCATACCTAGTTGGTACTCGTATTATTTTCCAGCTATTCGTTCTACGACCTTTTGCCAGCACCACCCAAGGTCGTGCTTGAGGCGACGCGAACCGAGATTAGCCTGTCGAACGAGCCACAGTCTGTTGACTGGAATGTCAATTGGCCTCTGCACATTCATAGTCACCTCGGGGTAATATTGCAACACTCTAAGTTAAGGTTGGACTTCTAGGACTGACTTTCTACAAGGTGCAGTTGGCTTGGGTGGCTAGGCTAGATTGTGAACTATAATCTGGAGGAACACATTTAGCAACTTCAGCTTGCTGGCCCAATACAGAGTTTCATTTCCAAGTCTTACTCCGCCTCCTAACTTCCATCTGTTCGCCGATGGCACAGCTGTATCGACAAACAGACTTCACGCAGGCCTTCCGGCATCACAAGGCTTTCACCATTCTCAGCTTCTCTTCAACCAAAGCACCCTCCGCTGAGTCTCGGTAACCTCAGTATCGGAACCCCTAAAGCTGCGAACACCATGTCAGAACCCCTGAATGACAGTGCTGAAAGCACAGCGAAGAGGCAGAGGGCGTGAGTAGACCTTCAATGGCACATAAGGGATTATAGTATCCTGTAAGACTGAGCCCTAACTTAAAGAAAACTTGCCTGCAGGCCTACAATTACGATCGACACAACTAATGATACCGAACCTACTTTAAATCCTCCCCGTTCACCAGTATCACCTGCCGACGAAACAATAAGTCCCACCACACTGGCAGCAAGCTGGGCATCATCTGAAAGAACAGCCATCCCGATAGGCTCACAGCCGACCACCTCAGCCTCTAACCACGAAGTCCGCGCCTCTCATTCATTCGACAGCAAGGATAGCCGACCTACGAGCCCGCATAACGTATCCAATCCAGTAGCCTCCCGGGCGAATGAGAAGGGTCAGGCGTTTCTGGCAGTACCAACTAATTACAGGTCACGGCAGAACTCCGTGGATAGTGAGGATGGGTCACGGTCACTATCGTCGCAAGGCGATACATTTACTGAAAAGGTCGCACCGAGATCGATACACGACAATGATCAAATAATGAAAAATAAAGATGCTCTGAGGCCAGACCAAGGGCGAGAAGCAGATTTTAAGGTGGAGGACAACCCTTTTGCGTTTAGCCCTGGCCAACTCTCTAAAATGTTTAACCCAAAGAGCTTATCCGCATTTTATAAACTAGGTGGTCTTGATGGATTAGAAAGGGGACTTCGCAGCAATCGAGTGACCGGATTAAGCGCGGATGAGAAATATCTGGATGGTAAAGTGTCTTTTGAAGAAGCAACTAATCGTGAGCCCTCCAAACTGGCGAATGAGGGCATTGCTAGTCCAGATACGCCTATTGTGCGTAGATCAACGAGCTCCAAACGCTCATCCGAGGACTCATTTGCCGACCGAAAACGAGTTTTCAAGGACAATCGTTTACCTGAAAAGGAAGGCAAAAGTTTCTTGCAGTTGGTTTGGATCACCTACAACGATAAAGTTCTCATCCTACTTTCTGTTGCTGCAGTCGTCTCGCTCGCAATCGGTCTCTATCAAACATTCGGACAAAAGCACACAGCCAACAATCCCGGCGTTGATTGGATTGAAGGCGTAGCGATTATTGTTGCGATTGTAATTGTTGTCCTGGTTGGATCTTTGAACGACTGGCAGAAGGAAAAGCAATTTGCGAAGCTTAATCGAAAGAAGCAGGATCGACTTGTGAAAGCCATTCGATCAGGAAAGACTGTCGAGATCTCAGTGTTCGATGTTATGACTGGCGACGTACTTCACCTGGATCCCGGCGACCTTATTCCTGTTGACGGTGTTCTAATTAGAGGGTTCAATGTGAAATGTGACGAATCGCAAGCTACGGGAGAGTCTGACGTAATACGCAAACGACCAGCCGACGATGTACTTGCTGCAATCGAGAGAGGCGAAGATACCAAGAAGCTTGACCCGTTCATCCAATCAGGCGGTCGGGTCATGGAAGGAGTAGGCATTTTCATGGTCACCTCCACCGGCATTCATTCAAGCTACGGACAAACACTCATGTCTTTGAATGAGGACCCCGAAATTACCCCTCTTCAGTCCAAGCTCAACGTTGTTGCTGAATACATCGCGAAACTCGGGGGTGCTGCTGGTCTCCTCCTATTCGTCGTTCTCTTTATTGAGTTCCTTGTCCGCCTTTCTGGAAGTAGTGCGACGCCATCCGAAAAAGGCCAGCAGTTCATCGAGATATTTATCGTCGTAGTCACTATTATCGTCGTTGCGGTACCTGAAGGACTTCCACTTGCCGTCACCCTCGCATTGGCCTTTGCGACTACTCGCATGCTCAAGGATAATAATTTAGTGCGCCACTTGAAAGCCTGCGAAGTTATGGGGAACGCGACAACCATCTGCTCAGACAAGACTGGAACTTTGACACAAAATAAGATGAAGGTCGTTTCAGGAACAGTTGGCACGTCTCATCGTTTTGGAAGCGGTAAAACGGAGGCCGATGAGACACCCATCGTGGGCAAAAATTCACCAGCAGATTTGGCTGAGAAAGAGTTCGCTACGTCTCTCAGCGAGAAAGCTCAAGAATTGCTGCTAAGATCAATCTCGTTAAATTCAACCGCTTTCGAAGGCGAAGCCAATGGCGAGATGACTTTTATCGGATCTAAAACAGAGACCGCTCTGCTTTTGTTCGCCAAAGATCATCTGGGAATGGGGCCTGTTAGCGAGGAACGAGCTAATGCGAAGATTATACAGATGATTCCTTTCGATTCGGGTCGAAAATGCATGGGGGTAGTAGTGCAACTCGACAATGGCGCAGCTCGACTGTACGTAAAAGGAGCATCTGAAATCCTGCTGGCTCAATGCTCAGAGATTCTCTCTGATCCTACGCAGGGTTTAACGCGATCCTCCTTAACAACCAATAATGTGGAAACCATCAAAGGCCTCATCGAGAATTATGCGTCAAGATCTCTAAGAACGATTGGGATCGTGTATCGGGATTTCGAGCGCTGGCCTCCACGGAATGCAAAGCGCTTGGAAGACGACCGGAGTCAAGTTGCTTTCGAAGATATTTTCCACAGAATGACCTTTATCGGCTTAGTAGGCATTCAGGACCCCCTCCGCGACGGTGTTCCTGAAGCTGTCAAGGAATGTCAAAAAGCTGGCGTTATTGTTCGTATGGTGACAGGCGACAACAAGCTCACGGCACAGGCTATTGCTACGGAATGTGGCATCTTACAGCCAGATGGAGTGGTTATGGAAGGACCCGAATTTCGCAACCTTAGTAAATTCGCGCAAAATGAGATCATACCACGACTTCGCGTTTTGGCTCGTTCCAGTCCTGAAGATAAACGTATTCTAGTGCGGCGCTTGAAGGATATGGGCGATGTTGTAGCTGTGACTGGCGATGGTACAAACGATGCTCCTGCACTCAAGCTGGCCGATGTGGGATTTTCGATGGGCATTGCTGGAACCGAGGTCGCAAAAGAGGCTTCTGCCATTATTCTGATGGACGACAACTTTACTAGCATTGTGAAAGCTTTGAAATGGGGCCGGGCCGTTAATGACGCTGTCAAGAGGTTTCTGCAGTTTCAATTGACGGTCAATGTGACGGCAGTAGCACTCACTTTCGTCACCGCTGTCTCCAGCAAAGATGAAAGTTCTGTGCTGACCGCTGTGCAACTTCTTTGGGTTAACCTCATCATGGACACACTTGCAGCACTCGCGCTTGCGACTGATCCGCCACAGGACAGTGTGATCAACCGCAAGCCAGAACCGAGAAATGCCAGTATCATTTCACTCACCATGTGGAAGATGATTATCGGACAAACAATATATCAACTCGCAGTCACCTTCGTGCTCTATTATGGCGCAATTGCTATTGGCATCGCAGAGCAGGAAGACACTACGATGGTAAGCTCCACCCGCCGAGACAGTTTAGTCTTCAATACCTTCGTTTGGATGCAGATTTTCAACCAATGGAAGTAAGTGAAACTTGTCAAAGAATATGAGAGACTGTTGACTAACCATTATTAAGCAACCGTCGGTTGGACAATCAGTTCAACATTTTCGAGGGTATAACGAAGAATTATTTCTTCTTGGCTATCAATATCGTTGTGGTCGGCTTGCAGGTCCTCATCATCTTCGTTGGCAGTACACCGTTCAATATCTCGTCCCTGAATCCATCTCAAACCGCGGCGCAATGGGCAACTGCAGTTATTCTAGGTTTCCTGTCAATTCCTATAGGCATGCTTATTCGTCTCATTCCGGACGACTGGATCAGAAAGTGTATTCCTGAAGCATTCAAACGAAAACCTCGACTTCCTGGGCTCATGGTTTCCGATGAAGAACGGTTCAATGACTATCCCGAGGTATTTACTGATGTTAGGGATGAGCTTACATTCCTCAAGAAGCTCAAGGGTGGCCGCCTTAACAATTTGAAGTTCGCCGTACAGCATCCTCGAGAAACATTTATGTCGAGGACTAGGAGCCCGTCTCACTCTCGATCCAACTCTATGCGTGCCCCACAAACCCCCACTCGAGAGGACAGCTTTGGTGCTCCATCAATAGCACCTACACCAGATTCCCGCAGACGACCCAGGTCTATGAGGTCTCGCTCCAACTCGGCTTTGGGCGCGCCGACTGTCATGGCGGGCATTATCGCCGGCAGTGTGGCTGCTGGTTGGTCGCCCGTCGAGAAAAGTGGCGACCGCGATTTCTCTCAGGTTCCTCGACCTACGCCTTCTCCATTGTCAAACCGAGACGACAGTGGACTTGAAGCGAGACCTGTCTTAACAGAAGAGCCACAGGAGATAGAGGCGGCGGAGGCGACCGGAGAGGTACCGTGGTTACGTGTGCCTCAACCACCTTCACAAAAGTCCAAATCTCTATCATAGGCAGTGTGAATATTTGTTTTCGTTTTTGTTTAGATGTATCCAAAACGGCGCACAGTTACCGGATCCTCGTCCCAGTATCCGCCATCAAAGCGATTGCCACCACCGGCTTGTATCACTAAGGCTTATTCGCTTTCGAATTAGATGGCCCCTACAATGATTGCGCCGCCTGCTATCTACGTAAGAGTAGTAACAACACAAGCACAGCCCCGTTACTATGCTAGCAGTGCCCTAGGGCAGGCTTTTTTAAACGTTAATGTAGGGCGCGCAGCCCGAGAACGCACACGTACTCAGCAAACTACTTCCTCTATGGAGCAGCGAGTATTACCGAGTCAGAAACTTCCAGTCGGGCTACTGTTTATGCTGGATGCTACTAGCGAGCAAGCCAGCTCAATGTGAACAAGTCCCACGGTCAGTTACTGAAAGGGGCTCCCAGAAGGCGTGTTGTGAGAACCGGGAGACTCGTGGGAGTCTGAGTCTCAAAGAGCAGCCTACTCGAAGTAGCGTAGCGTCTTGCTCTTCTCTTTTTCTCTTTGTGTACAACATAAACCGAGCATTGGGTTTTGGGATGGGGGTGTAAACCCGGATGGACAGCAATAGATACCGATAAATCGTATATGTAGTGAAAATTGGGAACGAGAAAGAAAAAAGAAAGCGTCGCGAAATTCTACTCCTTCGTGGGATGTGACGGGTATCTCGCAGTAGGAGCAACGCTTTTGAAGGTTGTTACCTATATTATGGGTAGCTCAGTCGAACATGTTATTAATTGCCTCTTCATGCCTTGTCGTTCAGCTAGGCTCACAGGCTCAATCACTAGCAGGCTTTTAAAGCCAAGGCCACTAAGCAAAGGATTGTGACTAGGACCGTGACTACATAAGTACGTAATAAAACCCCTTGCCTACCGACCAATTTAGTCTGCTGGTAGTTGTTAGTTCGGCCTCCATGTCACAATTAAGTAGGCTCGCGACGAGAAGTTACATGCCGGAATTCGACCGATGGCCCATGTGCACAGTTGATTCGGCGGTTATTCGTTTGCGGCTGCCTTGCTGTAATTGTTGGGTGCGTTGAAATGTGATACCCCAGCGTGCCTTTTAGGTATACCTACCCGCCTCTACATACCCAGACCTGGGCAATTTAGGTAATCAGCAAACCCGGTCAGCATTGTGAGATGGATACCGTATCTTAAGCTTCCTGCGGCTTGCGACTGCACGTTAGCAGAGCCACTGGTCAGTTAAGCAACAGCACATTCGTTCATGGCGTGACTCAGCCACCGATAAGGTAAGCGGGGTCGATTGTAGGGAGTTGGGTAGAGAACAGAATCACCACATGTCTAACCAGGACAAAGACAACGTAGGCAATCGCGTTGATGGAAACTCTGCAGTGGGCCGGTTATTTGCTTTCTTTCCAAATCAAAAGCCCCCATTATTTAGGGTAAACAGAATGCCAGATGTGAGAGGTTTGCTTCCTGGCGGAGGGTCCGGAGGTGTGGGTTGTCATACCCACAAGATGAGGTTCCGAGGCTGGAGGCTATTAAACTACTGGGCATTATTATACTGTACTTATATTTACTTTATTTTGTTTTTTCGGAGACTGTATGCCGAAGTCTGGGTTTATTCATGTTGTAATTTGGATGTATTATGATAGAGGGATAGCGAGAAGTTAGGCGTCACCAGCCAACCGGGATACTTGTACCTAAAATTAGAGAGGATTGATTGATCCTGATGCACACGTCCTAGGAATATTATTGGATCAACATGAGCTCCCACTTACCTGGGTATATAAACTGAAATAGCACACTGGTCCGGTAAAAAATAATGTAAGTATTTTAGTATCGCTTCGTGAAAAAAAATCATGATGATCTGAATTATACATGTTAGGGACTTAAAGGGAAACAAGATAGGCTCTCCCCGGACCGAAGACCCCAATGTACGACTTAAGACGGGCGCAATTCGCGGACTGGCCGATGGCAGAAGACATTAACTATGGGGAGGTAGCAAGGTACTGGAACATCAAAGCCCAGTGCAAGCCGCGCAGTGCTTAATCATTTTTTGTCTCTGTGCATCTACGTTTGATCTAAGGCCCGCATAAAATGTTTGAGTTCAACACGACTCAAGTGTGTGGACATCAGCTGGGTGATAGCATAGTATATAGTCCAACGTGCTTAGAGGAGATGCCAGGAAGGGAGCGTGGAGTTGAAGTCGGATGGTCTTAACGCCGACCGTGGCCACCCAATGGACAATGCTTATTACGTGTGAACATTTGACCACGACAAAAAGCCGGTAACTAGGCTAGTAGTGAATGGAACAGTTACGAAACTCGCGCACAACCCAGAGCCAGAGGGGAGGGGGGGGAGTAATTAAGTCACTTTATGCTACTTGTACAATCTCGATGGCCCCCTAAATTGCACCGAGTCGTAGCACAAAGATCAGAGCCGTGATGGACTGAGAGAGATGGACTGAGAGAGAGAGGCTAAATGGGTACATAGTCCCCAGGAGTCGCAATAGTCGCAATAGTCGCAATAGTCGCAATAGGAATAGTAATCGAAAGAAAGAGAGAGAAGTGCACATTGTCAAGTTGGCCGCACTGCACGCTGCAATGGTCAAATACCAATGGTCGATACATTAGTCTGATGGTACGGTACCTCTCGCCAGAGTATCGCCATCGCAGCCTACTAGGCTGGGAATGGCAGGCTTAGGCTTGGTCAGGGCTGGCCTATCAGCAATTCGCTTCCTTCTTGAACTGGACAATTATCGAGTCTCAAAACTCTTTCTCACCTTTCACCCGCAGAAGCGCCAGATCTCGCCCAGCTAAAACCCGCTTTACTATTTCTTACCAAACTCCCGTCTCTATCTCATCTCATCTCCCACCCTCCCTGCATGTGGCTCTTGTTTTCCCCCTTCTACTATTACTACTACTACCACTACTACTATTAATTCAGTCAACAACTCTCTGACCGGCTTCCCAAGTCCTGATCCTATTCATATTCCTGTTTCTAGTTTCTCCCAGACTCAACGGGAGAAGAGACGCGTCAGATAATAACAACAGCCACGACCCAACTACCGCACAATTTCAATTTCCGCTACGCACTCTTTCCCGCCGTGCTTGACTCTGAGTGGTGTAGTCTCTCGTCCTATTCCCTCTCGGCCCCCTCCTTCTGCTTATCTATTGACTCTCTTTTCGGAATCCATCAATTGTCTGGCCGCTCTTATTAGAAACCTCATCACTCTCTTTTTGATGATTCATCTACTTCTCATCAACACGCCACCCTCGTATCAAATTGCGTAGTTATCGCACAATCTGCACAACGCGCAATTTTGCAATTCTCTCTTCCCTTTGCATGTTGAACGTATTGTAAACCGTACGTGGTCGCCGCCAGCAGTCGCCGTTACAATGAGAGGAGCAAAGCACACTACCGGTCGCGTCCGCAAGACGTGGACTAAGAGAACTAAACCTCAACAGTTTCAGCAGCCACCTGGGCCCGTCCACATCACCGAGGTTTTGGACGACCAACAAGTTGGGCACCTCCCACTCCCACAGCCTATTCACGGCGACGTTTCAGAACTCCAGGACCGGGTCAACGATCTGGGGGACTCGTGGGAAACCGAATCTATCTTCGAGGACATTATTGATGATCTCACTCATGACAATTTCCCCCCCGATGGTAACTACTTCTCTTTAATTCTAGCTCCTGTCGACTTACCCTTGCAGAATAGCAATTTGCGCTTAATCAAGGATTTTGTGGCGGCGCGACATGCACTAACACACTTTTGCAGTTGATGCTTGCACACCTGAGCAAGCGGTTACATACCGCCAACAATTGCGCGCAATCGGCCCTAATGAATTCTGCGAGTTGCACATAGACTCTGGTTCCATCACTGCCAAGAAGCTGCTCACGGCCTTTGGCATTCGGCCGCCTTCTTTTCTGGAGGGTCTCCCCGATGAGGCGTATCTGGGTCTGCTCACCCTGGCCATGACCCGGGAACTAACTAAGAGAGCCAAGATCTTGTCATACAACTCCGTTGACGATGCGGTGCAATTACTCCAAAAGTCGCGCAACATCGTGGTGTTGACTGGAGCCGGGATTTCCACGTCTCTCGGCATCCCCGATTTCCGTTCCAAGGAGACTGGCCTCTACTCTCAACTGGAGCGGCTTGGATTGGGGATTAATGATCCACAAGAAGTCTTCAATATTGACGTATTTCGCGATGACCCTACCATCTTCTACACGGTGGCCAAGGACATCCTCCCAGCCACCAACAAGTTTTCACCTACCCATGCCTTCATCGCCTTATTGCAAAACCAGGGCAAACTTCTTACCAACTACTCGCAGAACATTGACAACATTGAAGCCAATGCGGGTATTAAGCCGGAAAAGCTCGTGCAGTGTCACGGGTCATTTGCTACGGCCAGTTGCCAGCGATGTGGCCACAAAGTGCGTGGGGACACCATTTTCGATGATATTAAAGCCGGCAAAATCCCCCGGTGCGGCAAATGCATCGTTGCCCTCAAAGCGAGGGGTTTAGGGCCGCTCAAGCGCAAGAGATCGAGCAACAGTGCCTCGTCCAAGAGATCGCGCCGCAACTTCGACGACTTCGATGATGATGACGACGATGGCGCGTACGATATTCCTCAAGCTGGCGTCATGAAGCCAGATATCACCTTTTTCGGCGAGGCTCTTCCAGATGAGTTCTCAAAACGGCTAGTTGAGCACGACCGCAACATCGTTGACCTTGTCATCGTTATTGGCACCTCACTCAAAGTTGCGCCCGTCTCTGAGGTTGTCCCATTTCTACCTGCGCACGTTCCTCAGATCTACATCTCACGCACCCCTGTCAGCCACATTAACTTTGACATTGACCTTCTGGGTGATTGCGACGTTGTCGTGGCCGAGCTGTGCCGTCGCGCGGGATGGGATCTCACTCATCCCATGGTACCGCCAAATCAGAAAGTCAACATCACGCTAGAAGACGGCTACAAAAGTCGCCACGTTTTCACGGTGGAGAAATCGGAACCAGATCTATTACGCATGCCGAAACCAGAATCAAACCATACCTCGCCAGTCCAGGTCAAGAAACGTCGCAATCGCACTAGCTCCTCTCGTAAGTCGGAGTCCATGGCGATAACAGCATAATTACTCTTTGGCACCCACCTAGTTGATTGTTGCGAGAGGCGCATGGCTTTTTCAACATGGAAAGCAACAGTTTGCGTTGTGACATGCGTGGTGTTCGAAAACGGCTTTGGCGTTTTTCTTCTGCCGCGGCCCTTGCTTGTGTCAGGATACGTCTTGAGTTCTCGATTATTTCCCACTTGGAGACGGTGGATCTCCCTTCCGCCACACACCATTCATACACGCATCTCGATGATCCACATCGATTGTTTCAGCGCATCATGATCCGTCCCATGGCGCAGTGACACATGTCTATCTAGATACCTTGCTCTCAGTCGCCCCCAGGGTATCGTGGTACTCCAAACCGCCGTATTCAGCTTGCGGTATCTTCTTAACCGATGCGTTTTGAAGCTCAGATTTGATTTTTGAGATTAGTATTTCATATTCTTTTCGGGCTGTGTATGACGGATGGGCTGTCAGACTCGCAACTATTTAGGCGTTCCAGGCGTACTAGGCTGTCTGCCCGAACAATGAAATAATGGTACACTGCCTAATAGGCACTAATCAACGTTGCCCGAGACGCGGGGCAGGACGCTATTGTTGTCCTACAGTAGCCGCTAGAAGGAAACGAAAACACAGCCATTCTGGTTGCTAAAATGAGGAGAGAAACAGGGTTTAGAAGAGATGACGATTGTCTGCACAACCACACCCTAAAGCTTTTCCCAGACAGCCTCCTGGGATGAGAGATACATCTTACATGAGTTTCCGAGGAGAAGGGAAGATGCGAATAGATCGGGTCTTGTCATACGCATGAAGAGGGACGCAGTCTCTTCATGCAGATCGAAGGATTCATTTGTCGAGCCCTAATTCTACGTGGCAGGGCAACTGAACTGGCTAGATCACTCATAGTCAAGGTTAATATTGCCTTTGCTCTAGCACTGCCTGTACCTGTAGTCTGCTTATAAAGCACTGTAGAATAATAGACTGTCGCAATGCAGCAATACGTGCACAACTCTACTCTTTTTGTGATATTATTAGAAGTTAATCGAGTCAGCACAATAGCCATGAATTTAGCAAACAACCTCGCCAAAAGAAACGAAGGAATTTAACTCGCTGACCGACCGTTTCGGTGGCCGGCACTAAACGACTGTCAGCATTGTGGCGTGGCCACTTCTTTCCCCTCACTTTTATCCCCCTTATAATTAGTGTCTCATAGCTTCTGCGCGGGTTTTTCCCCCCAGCTAACTTATCTCCACCCTTCCCTGTCAAATATTGAATGCGGTATAATCAAGGGGTTCTAGCCAGAATACCCTATCAAATAGGGGATAAAAGGAAAGAGACAAGGCAGGGCCAGAGATAATGGTAATTACACCTCATACATACAAAACACAAAAAGTAAGTGGGCTTACTTTCCTAGAACTCACGAACCTTGTAAAACGTGCAAGAAAATTCCGACACTACCTTCTATTCTCTGTTTGTTGAAAAATAACTTTAAAGTGGTTGAATCATTCTGATTTTTCGCCTCGTTTATCCACTTACCTCACCGCTTTAACAAGTGTATCTATAACAAAACTTGCGCGAAGCGTCTTAACATTAGGTACCGTTACGCAGGCCAACATTCTACAAATAAAAATAAAATAATAATAATAATAATTTTAGCAGCCCCTTAGTCGTCAATCTACAGACACATACGAAAGAAATAACAGAGCAACCAAAAGGCAGTCGGGAAGAATTATACTTGCCAAAAAGGAAAAAAAAATCTGGCACTCAAGTAATTACGCCTCGACCCTAACAACTATTAGGGCTACCCAGCAGAGTTTACGACTATTCAGCGAACCTTCTGAGAGCAGCATTGTTTAAAAGCAAAACTCGAATAGACTTTCATGATATCGAGTTGGGTGAGAATGGAGATTGGACATCTCAAGGGAAAGAGTCAGTATTTAATTCTTGAATAGGTTGGAAAGGCAACTAACAGCGGCTTAAAGACATAGCAATAATTAACGCAGGAATCCAGCCACTGTTTCTTCACGTTTTAATAGGCGGTTAAGCTTGCAAATGGAAGAACTGGTGGAGTATAAGAGTGAACAGAATTCTACTTGCCGTAGCAAAATAAGCAGTCTAGAGAGATAACACTCTTATTCATAGGGAGTACCTTTAGATAATCATATTCTAAGTCTCTGCTGCGACACCTGCCGACTTAAAAGTGTGGTTTCTCATAATATTTTATCTTATTCCAATCGTCGTTTTCAATGCTATATACTTTAAAAGTAAATAAAATTTTGCTTCATGTACTTAAAATCTTTATGGTTTACGTAAGAATAATGGAATAAAGGACGAATGTTTACCAAAAAGAAAAGAATAATTGAACACCTTATGTATGTGGCTTAATAATAGATCTCGGTGGGTCTTGCTTGGCACCTAGATGCAGAAGGATTCAGGGTCCGTGATGATGAAGGATGCATATGCAGGCTTCGTAAATAAAATAGCTTCTCAACCAATTAACGGTATCTCAATAACCCCAATGTTTCCCACCATCTTAAGGGAATTCAATTGGTTCCGCAGGCGGTATAGAAGTGATAACTAATTGCACCACCAGTGGCAACTCCTTCACGGCTGAGCATGCTAATGGATGACACGTCGATCCGTGAACATTATACACCAACATATCTCGGCGATGATATAAAGAAGGGGAATGGACTAGCTGCATATGCTGAACTATGTGTACAGCAAAGATAGACCAGCGACATTTAAGGACTAAACGTGGCAGACACCTAGCTTCATGTATCGTTATCATCAATGGAACCAAGAATGATCTAACACCTCTGCAGCAATAAGCGAGGCCTTGCCGGATCATAGACAAAGCTCTTGACAAAAAGTTGTAAAATAAGTTCACTTTGTGTTCTGGGATTTCAAGCATTTGCTTCCACGAGAGCTTCACCTCTGAGTCATATCCATGCAGGCAGACATTATTCACATTTATAGCCGAAGGCTTCCATGTTATATCCATGTCATACCCGAAAAGGTTTGCTGTCACACTCGCTTGGCATATCTCCCATGGCATGGATGGTGTGTCTCATCAAATTCGTCGAAGAGGAAACTTCGTAAGTGTTTTCAATGACACCTTGTCCAGAGGAGCAACAACCAAGAGCCCGTAATTACACTACTCGCCGGACCAGCTGCCACGCTAACCGCACTAGAAATTCAGCTGATGTCCCGAGGATTTCTTAGGCAGTGAGTAGGACAGGAAGCACTGATCGATATTAATGAGCCTAATATCCTAACCGATAATATTAAGACTGGGGGACAAAAAAAAATGCCTCCTTAACAATAAGCCGTGGCACTGCTGGACTAATTAGTGATCTCGACAGACTCGATCTCAAACACCCTGGTAACAGGGGGCCCGAATAAGTCTCAGATGTCTCTTTCTTCAAACCGGCCAAAGCCTGATAGTCTATAGAAAACATTGGCCGTTCTTAAGTCGGGGATAAAACAAACATAAAATCATTTATTTCTGTGGTATAAGGCCTGGGAGGGGATGTTGGCAACCGCTCTGGTGGCTTCATAGCCAATCCCCCGGGCAAGCCAAGGTCTAAGCTAGGACGTGAAATCATAGAATAGGTTAGACATAGGCAGACTGAGAACAGGCGGGACTAAGTATGGATGGTGATTGCTTGGTCCTCTGAAGTAAATTGATGATGGTCCTCGTTAACGAAGGCGAGCGCACTACCGGCCAGCAGGTTCGAGGCAGCAGTGCAGTTCAGAGCCCTCCTCTCGCCAACCATCGTCGAATGCTCGGCCGTAACAATCTCCAGGATCGCCCACTTCTCGGGTTCATCTCGCGCGAGCCGAACGGTAGAGAATCCGCCATAGCCAAGGTTGTGCGCAATCATGTAACGCTCGCCGTTGAACTTGTTACATGGGTGAACAAAATGGAGTCCGTCTACCGATGTTTCCCGTCACCTTCCGTAGCGATGCCAATACCTTGAGGGAGGGAGCATATCTCGTCATCTTAATAGCCTTGAAACAACGACTTTTCGGGACAAGGTGAACATCCAAGAGAGCTTTAATGCGAAGGCCCAAGAGTGCAAAAAATATTGATAAATGTATATGTAGATGGACTCATAAGGGGGTAACAGAAATGGTTTTTTGAACTAGGTTCTGCCTATGTTAGCTAGTTGAGCGAGTAAGCAAAAATGCAACCAACTGTTGAAGACCCGTAGCCTTATTCCGCCATCGCCGCCTGCAAACCAATGCCATAGTGGTACAAAATACTACTTCCAAATCTCACTCTCCTCAAGAGAGTCCTTAGTAGCAAACATGAGAAGAAAGACTTCATCAGGTCAATGGGATAAAACTCAAGGAAGAAAAAGTATTAGAGAAGTATTAAAAAATAATAGTAATAAAAACATACAACACCAGGAATTCGCTGGTCGTCACCGACCCAACTACTAATCTGGCGGTATCTGGCTTAGCTATGGGGGAGCGGACGGGACCCCGCGTTCTCCAGATCCTATGGTCGTATGTGCTTGGGTTTCAGCTAGAATTTAGATATATCTTGGCTGTGGCAACCTCTAGGAAGTGCGAAATATTGCCTCCCACTGCTTCCACGTTAGATGGGTTTAGGCGGCAGATCAGGCAGCGAGCGCGTGGGGGGTGGAGAGTCTGGCTATTAGTAACCCTCTCAAGCCACCTCACAAACATCTGCCAATAGGGAAGATGCGAAGCTGTTGATTCGACCGCTTTTTCGCGCATATTTATGAGACAGTCTAAGTCGACGATTATACATAGGCGGGTGGCAAGCAACCACCATGGCGCCCAATGGCGCTTGCAGCGGATGCCTTGAGCCATGCAGAACCGTTTTATTTATTGTGTGATTTGTAGAAGAACCTGGCTTCTGCATTTGCTGCAGCAAAAAAGACAAAGGCGGACATTCTGGAACTTGTTTGTTTTATCCAGCACTGTGACTTTCCCAGCTGGTTGGTCAGATGCTCTAATAACTCCACACTGGATGGTACTGGAATAGTTTTTCTTTGTGTCCCTCACCAACTCGAATTACAAACATATTAAGAATAATAACTAGCACCAGTAATTATGGAATCCGTAGATTTGAACTTACTCCGGGGTCGATGTTGTAGGTCCATAGGCATTCTACCTAATACACCCACCAGCCGCCTCCCGTGTTTCTCACCTTCAATTATCTCACCTTCAAAACTTTTCGTCTCCAACAAGATTTTTTCCTCGGCGTGATTTCCGGCAAGAGGGAATTGTAGCATAATACTTAGTGATCTGCTTCCGTTACTGATATCGCTCGCTTATAATTCTATTTAACTCGAAAAACCTTAATATTCTGTTAATGGAGTATTTTTTTTTTCTCGGCTTGTCAAGTATATCTCTTGCCACACGTTCTTTCGGTTACCTTATTATCTGCGAATAATAATTGCCTGGTTACAACACACTGGAGCCAGTGGGTATTTTCTTAGTAAAACATAGTAAATTTCACCGGTCAATACAGCATCCAAAAGCGGACACTTTACTTTGGCCTCAAATTCTCAGTTCCTCTAGTGCCGCAGATTTCTCTACCCTAATTTAACATATATTGACTGATGATCTCGCAC
This sequence comes from Xylariaceae sp. FL1651, assembly GCA_025201745.1. NCBI lineage: Eukaryota > Fungi > Ascomycota > Sordariomycetes > Xylariales > Xylariaceae > Xylariaceae sp. FL1651. The sequence goes on along the minus strand of MU624261.1, from coordinate 356,537 downwards.
TTATACCCACCGTGAACTAGCTTTATTGTTAGACAATTAGAAATATAACAGTTGCCCTTGAGTCCAATAATGCCTTCAAGGTTGAAATTTATTTACGCCTAGTTGTAATATATGTTGTCCTGCGGGTTGCTCAGCCGAACTAACAAGATGTATTTTGATATCAAAAGAGTAGTTTATTAAAATTACATATTTTGTTATCATACAAGTAAACCTAGTAATTAAGATAACAGGTAAGAAGACTTGTCCTTTGGCCTACAAAATAGTATTTACTCACTGTAGAGCTATGGTGGTTTTATAAGGTGAGCCTTTCGAAATATGCCTCCATAAATATGAAGAAACGGAAACCGCCCTATATAATTATTATAAAATACCCGACCATACCTAAAGACTAACCCAATAGCCATAAACTACGCACAATGTTTGCTCTACGGCATGCCTAGACACCAGCTTTATTTCCCCTAAAATATAGTTCCACCCTCGATCAAGTAAAATTTTCCAAGACGCTTTCCAAGACGCTTTCGGGCCTAGAATATTCCATGCGTTTTATTATTACTGAACGAATGGTAATGACGCAGCTGGCGGGGTATTACTCATAAAGGGGACGCTTTCCGCATCTAAGTCTAGTATATTGAGATACTAAATCTCTCGGGTGTGTTTGAGAATGTACTATATATAACTCGCGTTAAAATGGATGGTTCTCAGATACATATAAATACGTAAAATTGAATTGGAGATAATGAGTTGATACAGATAGAAGTCTAACTCTCGAAAAACTCCAAAGACTCCAACTACGTACAAGCCGCAGAAACATATACTTGGCAGGTTTTCCTCATTACCTCTATAACCTTGATAATAACTTACTTTTTCATCTAAGCCCTTTTCGTCCTGGCTAAGTAAATATAGTAATGGGAGGGAGATATAACGTGAAGAGAATGCCTCTTCCAACAAGCGCATGTAAAGCTCGTTTTACCAGACTTTTTAAGCCCTAGTGGAGTTTTTCAACAAGCGTTTGGATAGTAACGGTATATCTCACACGATTAGGGCACATACAGGTGCAAGCTGAGCTGCCCATACCCATGAGTAACAAGCTAGAAATAATTATTGTCTTGTGAAGGGGGTCCGAACGCGCAAAGGCGGACAACTTATATTTTTACGCTGCTAGGCTCGGAGGGCAAGAGTTTTCTAATAGTAAATTGCAGTGAGATTAGCACTTCTACGAAAGAAAGAATCGTTATGTATAAATCCTAAAGGGGTATATCCATGGTAAAATTGAAGGCACGCGGGACATCGGCTAGTAAAATATAAGATAATGATATGGATGAGAAAACTGGATGATCAGGAAATCCCCATAGGAAAGGGACAAGTAACTATGATCTCCAAAATGATTAGTTACGACATCTTTGCCTAATGATCTAGGACTTTACGATCCACCTCCTATGCTTTTCTTTGTCCTAGCTTGTTTTCTCGTTCTCAACTGTAAGCAACTTCGTAGGCATCTACTGTGAGTCTAATAACAAACAAAATCACAATTATAGACGAACAGTCGACGAGTATGGGAATTACATGTGTTTTATGCTATCTACTCTTTTTTACTTACAAACTGCAACTACAAGGGGTGGTGAGGTGGTGATGATGGTGTTGATGATGAGTTCGTAAATGGGCGTATGTCGAGGTGTAAGCCCGATCAAAACTTGCCCTGGTTGTTGTAGCCTACCGGGTAATATCAACATCCTGCTTATCTATCAAAGTCCTGCTCCTGTCATTGTTCTGCTATTAAAATGAAAACTGCAAGTCCTAAACACGACGATCGTGCTTCTCAATCTATAGTTTCCTCCCGTATTTCGACGTGTCCCTGACCCTGTTATACTAGATTGCTTCTATCCAGCCCTCATCGTCAAGTGAAACCAACTCCTCGTTGCTGGGAGATAATGAGGGTCGTTCCTAGTGCCCCGCCATTATGGTGTTGTAGTGTGACCAGGCTAGGTCCCTTGAGTGTTTAAGGAGAACATCCTCTGTGAGTGGAAGATGTAGGATTCGGTCATGGTCCACCTAAAATCCACAGTTAGCCCAAAGGATATGAAAGGTTCAGATAAAAAGTGCTGTCCTACCGTCCCAGCCTTGGCCATATTGGCAACAATTTTAGCAACTTCCGCAGACATCTCGGTTAGAGCTGCGTACTCTACTATCCCAGCCTCCGGTGTGTTACCATGCATTGCAGGTAAGCCCTCGAGTAGGCTATTGACCAATATTTGTGGAGGATCCTCAGCGTGACGGTGGCAGCCCATAAGCTGCAGGAAGGCTTTGTAAACCTCGCCACCGACATTCCAGGTAGGAACTTGTGAGCGCCGGCCCTCGAACTGCTGAAGAACATCGGCCAGCGCATCATAGTCTCGTTCTATAATGGCCATGGGAGCAACTTCTTTGATAAAGGTCTGGTGGGCCTCAGCCCAAGATTCGGCTCGAAGCAGACATTGGACTTCGGCGGTGGCATCTTTCTTCGCGCTCCGCATATATAGCGCCTTCGCGTGCCAGATCCATTGCGTGGGGATCTTCAAGTCCCCTGCGAGCTTTCTGAAAGCTGTTGAGTCGTCGTTCCCGATTAGTGCAGCGTGCCGACACAAATGATCTCGGATGGCTCTGGCCCGTGCATCCGGGTCGGTAAGATGCAATAAGACGAAGGCCGCCTCAAGCCAACTGCCCTCGTTCGTCAGCTGTGCCGCGAAAGATATTGTCGCTGCATCCGCCTTTTCAGTGGCATTCTTTCCGAAAGAGACTCGACCAGTGGATGTCAATGCTTGACCCAGCTGCCAACAAAGACGGTAATCTAGTGGCGATAGCTGAGAGTTTTCCGGCCGCAAGATCGCCTCCAGGTCAGCCCTATTATCCGAATATAGTTTCAGAAGGCCCCACAGAAGGTCCTCTCGCTGCTCTTTGTGAGGGTCGTCCCAGATGGCGGGGATCCCATGCTGGGCAAACCACACGTCAGGGCGCAATTCTTTGTCCTGCTCGACATCTTCCTTATACTTCCTAACCGCCTCGGCAATGTTGCTTTCTGTCGAGATCGCGTACCACAGTCTCAAACCAAAAGCTTGCTGCCAATTAAGACCAAATCTTTCGGAAATTAGGAAGGACTCTGCGCGATTCTCTAAAGCGCCTTTGGTTCCTTCACATGCGCATACGTTTCCACTGAGCATTTCATACAGCGCTCGGATGGGTTGCGAGAACTCAGATAACACATTCGCATCCTGCCATTCTCTGAGCTGCTCTCTTATGTCTTTCTTCACGCTGTCACTTGTCCCGATTAGTGAGACTAGAGTGGCCAGACGAAAGTTCTTGCCTTCTAGCAAGTGCTTGCAGGCTTCAGCTATACGGTGGCCGGATAGAGCAGCCAAAGCTTTCTCTTCGTGAGTGCCTCCCATTGCAATTGCTTTGTTTGTGCGCTCTTCCACCATAGATTCCCATAATCGAGATAGATTCTCTCGACGAAGTTTCTCTGATGCTTCTGGATCAATCTGCAGATCTACAGGGATTTTAACATTGTCAAATAAGACACTGGCGAGCTCCCAAACAAGTCGCTCATGCTCTTCCGCTGAGTTCTTGGCACCGCTGCCAGCAGAGAAGTCCTTGAGGCTAAGTCTGGAACTCAGTTCTACGGTTGGAATACCGTCAACAATGTGAACTTGTGCAAGCTTCGAGTGAGTGTTGATGGCCTTAGCAGACATCTGAAATGAGAAACGGTTTAGTGCTTTGTACGGCATTCCTTTTCTTGTTCTTGAACTCACCTCATTCGTGAACTTGGCAATCCGAATGTCCTGAGTTTCAGATACTACACTTCCTTTCATAACTGTCATCAACCCGTTCTTCTCACTGATGCGTCCCGATCGCCCGAATGCCGAGGCACTGGGCGTTGCGGAAAAGATTAGGGTACCGCTAGGTCCCCATGTAGGACGCATTGTATCATGCCAAGTTCGGTCAGTGTCATCCATTACACTTTCATCAAGGTGCTTCGTAACTCGTTTGTATGGCCACTATATTGAACAAGAACTTTAGTAAGTATACTGGACTTCAATTTTGTTATAAGTACACGCATTATTCGCCTATAACTCGTAGAGATAATATGATATTGGGCTTATGAACAGACCTTGACACCTTTTGGCCGAACAGAAGCCTGGAGATTTTCTGTGGGGACCTTCGCCTTTTCGAATAGAGAATTCATCAGATCAATGCTAGTTGCAAAACCCCGACCGTCAGAGACAATTCTTTTTTTTGTTGGTGATGACTCCCGGACACTCTCTCTTGCTGAACGGTAGTTATCCGCTTCATGCATGCTCTTGAGTAGCGCCCGGTCTCGTTTCTGAGGGCTTATCGATTTGCTGAGCATATCCATCCAGTCATCGCCCGCTGCAACCTGAACTTTTAGAGGCGTTGCTGAGCTCTTGATTGCGCGCATTCTTGCTCTCATAATACCTGCAGGTGTTTCGTGAGCAAGATCCGATCGACTATCATCCAACGAGTCTTCGTCGTGCTCCGCGGCGAGATGGTGTCCAAAGTGATCACTCGCATCATCGTTCACTTCAGACATCGCATATTCATCGTCCATTGTACCCTGTTCCACAGGAACGAGGGCATGTGACGTAGAACCCGCGGAGCGCTTAGCTAAAAAAGACGACGTGGGGGCATTAACTTCCGCCATCTCGGATGCTTCACTTTCAGAGTCATATTCTTTTGGCTCGAAAGCGCCAGGAAGGGAAGAACGATTTGCCTTTAGGTTTGGGCTGTCGTCTCTTTCCGAAGCTACAGGAGATGCAGCTTCAGCTTCAGCTCTATACGGCGATCCCGTAGAAGGGTTCAATGCTACATTCTCGTCTTCATCTTCGCTGTCGTCAAGGCCATATGTTGTGAAGTGTTCAACAGAAAAAGTCCATTCGCCAGTGTCTGCATTATAATTCTCAAATTTGGTGTCGGGAATCTTCTTAAGGCGTTCAATGTGTTTGGCCACGGAGATAGTTTTGCCGGTTCTCAAAGCGCGAGGATTGGCATTTTCTAGGTTGATAAGGGCTGGCACATTCAAGCCTTTACCGACTGCCGGCTTCTTCGCAGGATTGGGATAGACGGTCGCCGTGCGCGGTGCCAAGATTACAATGCCGTCTAAAATGTTGTCGAGATCTATAGAAGTTAAATCCACTGGTACTTTGAATTTGACGTAGCCGATGTTCTCACGCCCGACGGTGAAATCGACTACCCTCTGGCGTTGGACTCGATTCATATTCTGAATCTCCTCTTTGGTGGGGGACATCCAGTAGTCACCTGGCTCGCGGTCACGGAGCGCATCTCCTGGACTGCGAACTGGGGGCGAGGCGGGCTCATGCTCAGGCACAATCGCTAGCTCGTTACCCTTGACTTGTTCCATGTCTGGCGTAGATGAAGAATCAGATTTAGATCCATTTACGCCGTTTGTGTTCTTTGGTCTGACGTATCCTAGTTGCTCTGCGGTTGGAGTCGAATTGGTTGTTGATCCATTTGAGACGCTTCCATTTTCAATTGTCTCCATGCTAGTTGTATCAAAACTGACTCGCTTGCTTAATTTCCGAGCGGTATTCGGAGCTTCTGGGGATGGCTTTTCTTTGGTAGGCGTGGAGAAGAGATCGCTGCGGAGATCTTTGTTGATGACTAGTTTTTTGACACTGCCGTTGTTGTACATCTTCGGTCCCGAGCTGGCTGAAAAGGCCCCGGGCACCAACACGCTATCTTCGATATTAAAACTGCGTCGCAAATTACTAGTCGACACACTTTTGCCGAGACTGCGAGACAAACTTCCACCTAGCAGGCCCTGTGACATTGCGCCGGGGGTACTGGCTGCACTCGAGGGACTGTTTGGTGTTCCATATGTGCTGTACGAAAATCCATAACCACGTTTTTGGGGAGTGACAAAACGCGAGGCTGAAGCAGGGTTAAGCTTGTAATAGGGCAGAATCGACGGGCGTCTTGATTGTTTCTTATTCGTTGGCGTTGCAAGCGGACCTGGGTTCGCAACCTCATGATTACCAAGGTTGGCGAATAAGGATCCATATGCCGATGGGTCATTGATACTCGCTGTCAGGGATGGCGCATTCGATTGGGCACCCTGAGAGTTTCCAAATAGAGAGCTTCCCATCATGTTATTCTGCGGTTGCTGAGCGGTTGAAGTACCAAATACAGAACCCTGTTGCTGAGGATTCTGACTCCCAAAAAGACCACTGCCAGTTGATTGAGCACTTGACCCGAATACGCTCGGTTTTGGTTGACTCTGCCCTAACGAACCAAAGAGACCAGTGCCTTGTTGTGGTTGTTGCTGCTGGTTTTGATTATTTTGTCCCAACCCACCGAAAAGTCCACCGCCCGTGCTAGCATTTTGTGTGGCGCCAGTGCCACCAAAGAGTCCACCGGTGGACCCCGTAGCGGGCTTGGTACCAAAAAGACCACCTCCTGGCTGGGTGTTGTTCGCTGTGCCAAAACCGCTTGCCGTGTTAGTGGTATTCCCCCCGAAAAGTCCACCACTAGTCCCAGTGGAAGCGCTAGTATTCCCGAACAGGCCTGATCCTGCCGGCTTCTGTTGGTTAGCGAATAACCCAGATCCCGTCTGCGGCTGCTGGTTTGCCGAAGCGAAGCCACCCGTATTGCCAAATGTATTCGCAGTCTGCTGTTGATTGCTGCTTCCGAACAAACCGCCGCCGGTGTTGGTGTTGTTGGTATTTCCAAAAAGGCCGCCGCCGGTGTTGCCACTCGTGTTACCAAAGGTGTTCGTACTGCCACCGCCAAATCCACTTGTATTAGCTCCTGTGCTCGGGAAGCTGAAGCCCGGCTTATTCTGAGCATTATTGTTCCCAAACAGTCCGCCGCCAGTGTTAGTATTCGTGGTATTGAATGCATTTGTGCCGGTATTGCTGCCAAAGGTGCTGGCTCCGGGAGTGCCAAAAAGACCACCAGATGCGGCTGGCTGTGATGTTGTAGCATTGCCGAAAAGGCCTCCAGTAGTGGCAGGTTTATTTCCAAACAAGCCCCCGCCAGTGTTAGAACCAAATGCACCTGTGCTCGAGCTGCCTTGGCCAAATGATCCTCCTGCTGAGGGATTACTACCAAAGAGACCTCCACCAGTTGTATTCGTGGCTGAGTTGCCAAAGCCTGAGGTTGAAGTCTGGTTACCGGATCCGAAGCTACCAAATCCAGATCCAACACCAAATGTACTGCCTCCAGAAGCACCACCATACCGACGACCGCCGGCATAGTCTGCGAGTCGGAGCTCTTCCGCCGACCACTTCTTGTAAGGATCCTGGAATAAGATGTTCTGAAAAGAATTCTGCGCACTACTGGTGGCACTTTCCTTTTCTACCAAAGGTTGGAAGTTGGTTACATTGGCGGTGCCCGGCGGATCGCCCACAGGGCCTAAGGTAGCGCTAGTCGGGTTGCTGGCTGCGTTGCCGAAACCCCCAAAGGTTGAGGTGGTGCCAGTATTGGTGCTACCACTACCAAAGAGGCCACCAGATGTCCCGGTCGTCGAGGAGCCGCCAAAAGCGGGCTTGGCAGTGTTGCTGCCAAAAAGCGAGGACCCTGTTCCTCCACCAAAGGGACTGGAAGTTGAAGCATTGTTAGTGTTGGACGAGCCAAAACCTCCGAAAGCACTACCAGACGTTGCTGTAGTAGAACTACCGAATAAGCCACCACCGGCGGTCGAAGTATTTCCAAACCCAGCAGGTTTGGCTCCAAATCCGCCAGCGTTACTGGCGGCTCCAAATCCACCTAAGTCGCTATGTTAGTGTGCTGCTATGTAGCGGGAGGAAAAACAAATGTAGAAGGCGTAAAGAGATCGAGAAATAAAGCGTACCGGTCGGATTCGAGCCGAAGCCTGCCGTTGTGCCTCCGGAACCGAAGAGGCCGCTTCCCGTATTGGTGGCAGTACCGAAGCCGCCCGGTGTAGCGGTACTGTTATTGGCACCGAAGCCTGCAATATGATGTGTTAGCTAGGGGAGGGCTAAAAAGAAAGCAGGCTTTAGGAAAGGTAGGTAAGGACATACCCGTACCAGTATTGGTGTTGGTGCTGCCGAAGCCACTAAATCCACTTGAGGCGTTGTTGTTATTGTTGCTGGTGCCAAAGCCGCTGCCACCGCCGAAGCCGCCGAACGACATGGTGCGGGTGTCTTCTTAGTTGGAAGCGTCTCAAACCAGGAAAAGGCACGCGGTTGGTGATGATGCGTAGGTGAGCGCGTTTGACGCGTGAGGGAAGTTGAGGTGATTTGACACGGCTAAGTCGAGGGAGACATGGAAAATAGAGTCCGACGAAGTAATCGGAGATCGATGGCGCGAGAATATAAGTCTAGAGGAGGCTGGCTGAGGCAGAGAGAATAACTGCGCAGAAGCGTACTGAGGAGCAGTCGACTTTTTTCTACCCTGGGCTGCGATGCGATGTCAGTGGCTCAAATTTGCGAAATAAGGGAGCCGCGCAAAGAGACGAGATCGAATTGACAAGGAAGGATGGGAGAAAAAAACAAAGACCAATGGGCATTAAAAAGAAGATGAGAGATTGCTGGTGTGCCTTACGAGAAGAGAGGAGAACTCGAGCACAGTTGTGACAATATAGCAGCAGCAGCTACGTATAGTACTAAGAAGCTCTTTGAAGGAGGCAGGGCTAGGTAGGTACAGGTAGAACTGTGGAGGAAGACTGGCTGGGTTTGGCTGCGCGGATCACCTAACGAAAATCTGGACAGAATTGCTGGTAGTGGTGGGGCCTAGAAGGTCGGCACATGTAGGTGGTTATGTAGGTGGTCAAAGCTCCAAGCTGTCAAACTCGGGAGATATCCAAGCACATAGGTACACACCAACACATATACACTTGCAGTCTCGACAATACGCTGCCAACCGTCAAATACTGTCAGAAATTCACAGCTGCACACCAATCACAGGACCGAAGAGATAATCATACACAAACTAGACAGTATAGAATTGCATAGCACAGGCTAAGTAGTACGTACTGTAGGGTTATTGTGCGACAAGAATGAGATGTCACTATGAATGCTCTTCTTATTCCCCTTGACACTCTCAAGCAATGGTCATATGTAAGTCAAGAGGAACAAAAGAGATAACCATTAGGGTGGGTGGTAACTTATGTTTTATAGCTGGATCTCTAGCAGCAATCGCTGCTTCTTGTCACTGCCGATTGTTAAGCAAGGCAGATTTGGTGGTTGCTGCCTAATATCGCCAACCAATAGCGGGCTGACTGCAGCGCACTCTAGTCTAGTAATAGGCCAGCATGGAAAATAAAGCATCATCAGCTGCCAAAGGCTTGCCAGCTGAAAGTCCTCTAGTCTATATATCCGAGCTCAATTCTCCGGGTACGGTCCGAGATGGGCGAGTTCTCCTTTTGACAACTGGGCGGACGCGCTAGGCGCGTCCCGAAGCCAGTCAACGCTGCCCCTCTGTAGTATTCGAGCAACGCGACCCAGAGGTAGTCTGACCTAACCTAGAGATCCCTGACACGCGCTGCCGCCGAACGTGCCCATCCCAGCCACTTCCCATCCAAAGAACTCCTAGGTTAGGGTAGCCACCAATGTGGTGCTTTTGCTTCGCAGAAAACACCCACACGATAATTGCAGGGCAATCTTTTCTAACAACACCACTTGCTTCGCCTACTTGACATGAACATGCTTTGAACAACCCCTTCACGAACGCTATGGACTTTGCTTCGCCCGACTTTAAAACACATCACCTACGACAATCCTCAACTCATTAGCCTGCACCCCGGTCGACCAATTCGCTAGTGAAGCTTTGGCGTCAGATTGAATACTCCATCCTTCATCCCGTTTATATGAAAGCGCAAGAACGCCTCTCTGCTCCTTGGCTTACTCCTGAACTGTTCATCTATCGGCTCTATTGAATTAAGTCTTTCGCATTTCCTACCAAGCATAGAAACATACGCGACAAAGCTATATAGCATTTCGCAATCGATCCCGCTCCGAACAGCCTCTCTGTAGCTCTGTAATCAACAACAACAACAGCTTTTCTGTGGAAGGATCTTTTCTACCCCGACAAGAGGACTTGCATCTTTGCTACTTTAAGCAGGGATTCCAATTCCGGTATTTTGACATTCGCGGCATACCCCCGAATCGCGCGAATCAGGAGGCAGCTCTAGGGAGCTGCGCTCGCTATTTAAACCAGGCATGATGGCGTCGGGGATGACCAACTATGCCAGCGGCAGCATGAACGAGTACGCGGGCGCGGGCATGCACAGCGTATCCGTGCGTCCGGGGGCCTCGCGGCCGGGTTCGCGATTCGCGCCGGCGGTACGGAGTCCCGAGCACGCAGAGCCATGGGAGCAAATAAGCGACGAGCACAGGAGCGAGATCAACGACTGCGTAAGTAATTAACACGAACTTCTCGGGACATCTCCCTCTCGGGGTGGCTTTCCCACACAGGACAGGGGCTCAGGATAATGACGATGATACTAACCGTATGCGACGCGTCCAGTTCCACCTCTTCGACATGAATAAAGACGACCAGATCGACTTCTCCGAATTTCGTTACGCGCTGCAGGCGCTGGGCTTCAGCAACCTGTCGCGGCCGGATCTGATCACCTCCTTCAAGTCTGCAGCACACCCTAAACCCGGTTGGACGCCGCTGCCGTCTATGCCTGGGCAGCCACCACCAGCCACGTCGCCCAGCGTTGTAGACCTGCGGCTGTCGCGTGAGGGGTTCCAGAGCATCGCCGCCAAGTTCATCGCCGCGCGGGACCCGCGGGAGGAGCTCCTTAAGACGTTTATGCTGTTTGACAAGGGCACCAAGGGCATGATCACAGTGGATGATCTACGTACCGTCGTTAAAGAATTGAATGAGGATGTGCCCGAGAACGAGATTCATAGCATGATCGAGCAGTTCGACGTCGAGGGGAAAGGGGGCGTGAGCCGTGAGGAGTTCGTGGGAATCTTCCTCGACAGGTGACCCGCGGATGCCAGAAACGAGAATGGAACATCAGAGCATTAGCTACTTATGGTTCTGATGAAGCATTATGGTGCATGGCTCTGAGGCTGAGCCACGCTGATGGAGCCTAAAGTTCGAGTCTGCAAGAGGCAAGCCAAGGAGAGGAAATGGACTGGGAGACGGTGAAGAGAAGAGACACTAAAGGCTATGAATACGGCCAGGATGATACCTCACCTGAATCAACCAGAGGATACGCCGGAAAAGCTTCTCGAAGCTGAATCCGCTTTGCGCACAACTCTCAATATCGCACTGCGAATACATGTACCTGCGCCCTACAGACAGCGCAGGTCTGTAAGCCTTTCGTCTCGCCGAGTAGGCTTGGTTGCCTCCCGCTCACCTGAAAAGGCACAAAGGGAGCGCAAGGCAGAATAAACCAAATCGGACCAGAGTCGTCCTGAAATAGTCGACGGCCGTATTAACACAGCCCTTTGTACATTACCTATGCTTAAACAACAAGGTCGAGCCCAGCGTGAAAGGAGTAGGATCGAGATGAAAGATGGAGCAACGACAACATAATGAGAGAACGTTGTATATACCCCCCATTTTGCGAATAATACTATAATTCAACCAGTAACTGGTTCCTTGCCCTATGTCTCCTCTGTGATACGTCAAATATCTATATTATTTTGTTATATGACGACTCACGCGGTAGGATGTAAATCATTTATTTCCTAATCTATTAAGTAATATACATATATACTTCAAGCTATAGTCGTAGGGAAAGTGTTCACACAACGACTTAGATACCTTTCAACGCACTTTACTCCGGGCGATCTTGGACTGTTCGGGAAGATGGCATCATCACCACGGTATACGTCACGAAACGTCGGCATACGCAATCCAGATCCATGAAATAAAGGGAACAAAATGAATCGCATTTGATCGGGCCGTCCACTAGGCCGTTAACTCCTCTCCGAAGTCTCTACTTACGAGACGAGGTGGAGGAAATCGAATTCTGAATAGGTTAATTGTGCTTCCTGTACTGTACACCCCTGCCCTCCACAAATGCCGCCACATCTTTCCCCTCTGCATCGTGCTTTTTGTCCGCCTTCTAGAAAACCTTCACTCTTGGTGTAAGTAGGTATCAATTGGAACCAGGCACATCAAGCGATGGTCCGCCTAAACACGAACTATTTTTAATAAATTGACGCTACCGAAAAACGTAAAAGGTAGACGTCCATTGGAATTCAGTACGAACTCGACTAGGTAGGCCCTGGGAAAGACCTAAAGGGGTGCCGACTAAAACAATGATCAACATTGCCCCAACACATTTTCTTGCAAAGAGGAAGCCTAGAATTGGATAAGATCTTGCCCTTGCTGGTTGCTCTGTTGCTGCGGCCGGGCAGCGAATGGATTACCTCCTCCGAAGCCATTCATACCCATGACCGCTGGACCCGTGGCAGCCGGCATTTGGTGCTGGTATGATACTTGAGGCATACCGGTGAACTGCGCCCGCAGGAAAGGGTTGTTGCCGGTAGTGTCGGCAGTAAGCTTTTGCGCACCCGCACCAGCTGAGTTAACAAATGTCCCAGGCGCCGTGTGTTGTGCCGGAATTCGTAGATCACCAGTATTTCCGAATGTGTCCATACCGTCACCACTGGCAAGAAGAGCATTGAGTCTTTGCTCGTGCTCGTTCAACGGCTTCTGTGATAGCTGCTGTTGCTGCTGCTGTGGTGGAGGCCGGAAAGTAGGCTGAGGGGGAGGGGTGTATGTCTGGATTGTCTTCTGCTCGGGGAGGCTTTGGAGAGTATTGAGAGTAGGCATCGATGGAGCTTTGGCGGTCTGAGGGCGTGCGAAGGTTGAAGCGAACGGATTGTTGGAGCCGGTCTGCATTGGCTGCATAGGTGACTGAACGCCGAGGCGAGTGTTGTTATTGTTGCTAGCCCAGGGATTGTTGCTTCCTGACTGAGCAACCGGCTCAGGGGATGCAGCTGGTTGTGGATATGTTTGTTGTTGAGCGTAGGGGTTGTAGCCGGTCGGATTCATCTGGAAAGTTTGCGGGGGGTTCTGCTGGCCGTAAGGATCATACATACCAGTCGGCTGCTGTCCAAAGCCGTTCGAGTAGCCATTGTTGTTGGTGGTGTTGTTGTTGTTGGGGTAGCCGGTATAAGTGTTGTTGACAAACCCCGTCTGCTGTTGCGGCATGAATTGATTTGGATCGATAGGATTTCCTAGCCAGTCAACGTTATTGCCCTGCTGATAACCCATATTCATGCCAGTGGGTTGATGGGGTTGAGAGCTTGGCGCAGGGTCGCCTAAGTCAAAGAGTGAAGTAGCGTTGCCTTCCTCTAGTTCTCGTTTCCGTCGTTCATCCTCCTCCCTGCTAAGCTTGATGGCCTTCGCGAGATCATCATCATCTTCGCCAGCACCAGTTTGGCGGCTTTCACGCTTCTTTCTATCCTCCTCTTCTTGGTATTTGCTTGCCTCAATCGCTAGTTTGTACTCGGCATCCTCCTCGTCGCTGTATCTCCTTCGAGGGGGACGCTGTTGTCGTTGGCTGCTCTCTGCAACACTGGGTGGAGCAAATTCTTCGATGCCGGTAACTCGAGATTTCCATGTCTTCCTATCGCTTCGCTCTGCGCGTAACCGCTCCTCGTCAACAATCAGCGAGGTAAGTTCCTTTGCCGCAACCCGAACTGCTGTTATTTAGTAGGTGATGCAAAGTCTGCGAAGCAATGAAACGCACCGTTTTGTCCCACGTCTCGGCCTTCCTCGTCGATATAGACAAATTCACGCAGTGTCTTGATGATAAAGATGTTCTTCCGGGCCCATGTAACAATCAGTTCCGACCCTTCATGCAGACAGTAATCGAGAACTTTCAGTGCCTTCAAGACATGTCTCCAGTTCTTGCCCTTATCATTCAATCGTTTGTCGAGCATGTCTACTATGTCGTAAAACTCGGTGGATCTACCAAAACCATTAGCGAACCTGAATAGAACGCTAGAACTGTGGCGTAGTTGTGACATACGAATTGTACGTTAATTGAGCGATCTCACTCATTTGAGTACCTGTCGGGCCCCATGGGTCGTTACTCGTCGCTGTGGGAGACACGGTTAGTATACCGCTTTGACGACCGTGCAATATAGCAAGAAAATGGTATGGCGCGGGTGAGCGAACGAACCTTCACGAACTTTAACCTGGACACTGGAGTAGCCTTTGGTGACATTTTTTACGCTTCTCATTACCTTGGACATCTTGCCGGTATTGTTTGCGGAAGTTGATCAAGTGCAAAGAGTGGAATAACAGCAGGTTTATGGTTGAACAGTGGTTGGGCGTGCGTACACGGGGTGGCGGTATGGTCGCCAGGAAGGCGGTCGGCTGGCGCGATGAATGCGCAATCCGCTGCGGTGGATTAGATTCGTGGTTGGGGGAAGGTCGGGCGCGACGGTGGTCAGGCGATGGGAACAGAATCGTGGGGCGATACAACGGTATAGGATTGTTTAGTTTAAGTAGGAAAGGGCTTGAATGCCTGCGTGCGACACCGCGAAGATGTTGGTGGCGAGAGAGCACCAATACCAACAATCGCGGGACTGTATGGGGGTGTCAGGTGAGAAAGTTGAATGAGTTAACGATGGTGATGAGGTACGGAAGATGGTTGGACGTGAGGTTGGGAGGGGAGACAGCCGAGTGCCAAGCTATCTACTTAGAGCGACACCAACGTAATGCTAGACTTGGCAATGAATTGGCGGTAAATTTGGAATAGCGCGGCTCGTCCGTCGTTTGGCTTTCTGGCCGCGTCAATTGTCTTGTCGACCTTCTAACGAAGAAAGCCAAGCCACCTCAGTCTTTTTGTGGAAAAAGTAGTGGACAGCAGCGAATAAGAATACTACAAAGAGCCTAGCATAGCATAGGAAAGGGGCGCAAAAGATATATTGAGGTGTGAAGTATTTATTCTAGGGAGTTGGTCGGAGAAAGGACATGATAATATTCTCAATGGGTAGCCTATAATTATGCACACAAGTACCTCGCTAGTTCTAGAAGGGAGAACTTAGAAGGCAATCAGGAGGTACTTAACATTAAAACGCAGGGGTTACTTGAGGCGTGCACAGTTGACGACGCGCATGCACACAAAGTATGAGAATATAGTAATACATAATTGTACCTTTTGAATTGTTAGGCAGCAGGTTCTATCGGTGAATAATAGCGCTTGAGCTGCTAAACAGCCTGAATCCATGGTGTTCAATAGTGTGCACCCAGCACAGTCACTTATACACGATGACGTTTCATGTGGGTACTCTAAGTTTAGTAGGTACAGTACATACATATTAAGTACATAGGCATGACAAGATGTATTAATGCCCTCTGCTTTTATCTATCAATACTTGAAGTAGCATAGACCTTGCAGTCAGCTCCAAGTACTCATCCCCTTTCCAATCGTCGCTCATAGGTCAGAGACCAGTGACAGCTTACTACTACAATAACACAAAATTGGATGGCGGACAACGCTTATACGTACTATAGGAGGAAAAAGCTTGTCAGCGAAGCAACGCCAAGGTTTGCTCGTTTTCGTTATTGGCCTAACTCCCGATCATTATATCGTATATACACTCAGAATGTGCTCGTAGCTGTCTGAATCAAAACTTTGGGTAAACTAATGGTAACATGGTATCTTGAACTACACAGGGAATGAAACAGCGCTTCTACGTTCCGTTGGGGGCCTCATCCTTTGGCTCAACCTCCATCATATCCAACCACTCAAGCGCAAATGCCGTTACGATCCGCGCCCAATCGCGGACGGTTGGCAAATCCAGATGGGCGCCATCGTCGTCCATTGTGTGCCAAACAGACGGAAATGGCGTTGCGATCACATGTAGAATGGGCACACCGCGATCCATAAAGGGGATATGGTCGTCCTCGACCATGCCACGGCCGAACCTGGAAACTGCCTTATCAGCGTCGGGTAGAAATGGTGAAGTAGGGTTGGACTCAAGAATCTTGAGCTTCCGCATCCGCTGCTCGATCTCGGCCATGGCGCGGTATGCCCAGTGCGTTGGTAGGAAAGATGAATGCACAGTAGGGTCCGCGGATCCGAGGAGGTCTAGAAGGACGAACATGCTGATCTGGTCTAACGGGTTCTTGTAGAATGAATTTGCTGGATGGTAGGAGGTTTCCCACTGTTCGGCTAGAGCTCTGTATGTTGTTAGTCTAATATCAGTAGCTTGGTTCCTGGATTATATGTCATCTGAATCTATAGTATAGTACCAAAGGCTGAATAAGCCCAACAGGTGCTTAGGACGCATTGTACATTGGCTTTCATCATCAACCACTACCATCTCCTGTATTTACGGGGCAGAAATTGAAAAATAATGAGCTGTGAAACTGCAGACTGAGGGATGAAACGTACCTGGCTCCGTAAAGCGAGTCTGTGTCCGTCCACCGCAAGAAGGCCTCCTCCCCATCTAGCAGCAAGATTTGGACGCCCATATCCATAGGTACAGTGCCACCTTCGCCTAGCGCATTCATCTCCTCATGCATCTGCGTGAGGAAGCGGTCAATGCTGCGGGCGACATGCATGAGGATCGCACACGGCGCTGCGCTATCTGTGGCCCCAATAAAGCCCTTGGGGGTAATCTTGCTGTCATAGTGGGCAACGAGCGTGAGCAGATTGCTCTGGCCCTCCTTGACCCAGGGTGGCTCGCGCTTGAAGAGCAGGTTCTGAAATGGGATCTCACGATCGCCGGTCACGGGCGTCTTGCCCGTTGAGTTAAACCACTCGAGGCTCCAGCTCGGTAACTCATTGCGGAAGAAGTTGACAAAGTGCTCCTGCGCTGCGACCTGTCCCGGCGTCCCGGGCACCCGCGGGATCAGAATCGGCGCCAGGAGCTTACCGGAGTTGATGTCGAAGTCTTCGCCGCCAGACGGCACGAGTTTCAAGAAGTGGTCTGAGAGCGCGGTATATGCGACTGCAGGTGATGCGAACCACGATAGCAGCAACAGCGGCTGCAGTAGCAGTGTAAGATGTGCCAGGAACATTATGGGATTGCCGATCGTAAACTGGCCCGAGATGGCCCCTGGAAATGAGTAATGCTGAAGGCGCGCCATGCTGCCCGCTTACGTCTGTTACCTCGAACTAGCGAGGTAAGTCATAATCGGTTGACAGCTCTGATTCAGGGTGTAATATAACGGAGCAGGATTCGCGATTGAGAACTATATAGCTCGTAACGAAAAGTTGCTCGTTAACCGTGTAGGTTGTTTGAGGACACAGAAGCTCCAGGTTTAGCCGTGCCAAATTGGAGATGCGAAGTGTCGAGTTTTAGCGTCCTGCAAGGCTGAAACGGAGAGAGCTAAGGGGGCTATTGGCGCTTTGTGTCTCGAATATTGCAGGGGGCGGCCCCTTTTCGCCGGCTGTCTATATGGTAGGTACGGACTATATAATTGGGTAAAGCTTCCAGTGGCTTTCTGATAGTGGCCTATATTAGCCAGATCAGATAGGGGACACAACCATTAACGATTCTATCGGTTCTTGCGCGCAGATTGTGAATTCAATCTCGGCTATTGGGCCAAAAAATTTTTTTTTTTTAAGATTTTTGGTCATTTGCATAATCATGGAAAACCAACTATCAATAAATAATTTTGAAAGCAGTGTACAATTAGGTACTTGCTCTAGGTATCTCTGTGCCAATCGCGGGCAATGACCTGAACGCCGAGGCTCTGGAGCATCGCCAGAAGCTACCTAACCCTACTTCTCCTACGCCTCGTACGCCTTAAGAGTACTTTCCCATACGCATATAACTCAAGTTAACAAATCTGTACAGAATGTAAGGCTATCATTCCTCCTCGCCGGGAGCGTCTGGGTCTTCGTATTCCTCCGTCTGGTCCATAACGACGTCCTCGTCGCCAACTGGGTCATTGAATCCATTGACCTCAAACTCATTCGTACTGGAGGCGCTTGACTGGACAACACTTTCGGAATTGATGTCATCCCTTACTTCAAACCTGGCCGAAATTGTGTCCACTTGCTTGCCTTTCTTTATCGTCATCTCGTTGATTTGTACCTGAACAGTATCATGCATCTCATTCTCTTCATCAGCGTCGCTAACTGCTCTGGACGCTAACTTCGACTTCCCCTTTTCAATCCAGGATGGTGGTAAGCCTGGACCACTGTCGGCATTGCCATAATCGCTCTTCTTGGTTCCCTTAGGCCATCGACCAGGACCTCTCCCAGTTCCACCTGTCTTACGTTTGGCTGAACTGGACTTCTTCTGAGCGGATCTCCTTACGCTGCTGCTACCAGTTGGCCGGCGTGCACGAGGCCGAGGTCGTGGTTGTGCTGGCGTTCGGACGGCAGAAGAAGCGCGTGGCAGTGCTACTGGTCTCGCAATGCTAGAGCCAGCACGAGACATGCCTGGGCGTCTACTAATAGGAGGGAAGACTTGAAATCGACTAACTGGAATGTTTTCATATTGTCGCTGCCAATTGTCTTCGTCATCATGGGGATCAGGAATACCATCTGCCGATGGCTGCGCATGGCTTTGCTCAGGTAGGTCAAGACCGTTATTCTCCTTGTCGACGCCGTTAATTTTCGCGTTCGCGAGGATTTCTGTAGCGATATTATCATTAGGCTCCGTGGATTCGAGGACAGCCGGTTCACCGTCTGCTGGTGGCTTTTGGATTGGGCTATCGGCGACTGCAAACACATCCGTTACGATAGCACTACCAGCGATGGCCTCGACAGGTTTGGTTTCCTCGTCATCTTCACGAGGAGCAACCGTGTTGAGGGCCGGGCCCAACTCGAAATTAGTTGCGTTACCTCGACCCATGACATAAGGCGTCCAGGTTAATGCTTGAGGGTTGAGTTTAACGTAGTTCTTGGCCTCCCACTTTGCCACCTCCTTGTGACAGTATGGCAAATCAACACGGAAGGCGTAGACATGGGTGACAGGATCTCTCACAAGAAATCGAAGTGCCTCGAGTGCTGATATGGCATCGTCTGGTGTCATGCCCGTGTCGTCGGATATTTGCCTGATGCTGAGACCTCTCTTCTGCGTCTTAACCTCAGGAACATGCTCGATTAAATACTTGCAAAGAATAAGTCTCCAGTAGTTGCGGTATGACACCAACCCCATATCTGAAAGCGGTTTCTCCGGCGAGCCGCTCTTCTCTTCGACTCTGGTCAGCAGATACGAAAAGTCAATGAGGAGGTGGCCATATCCCTTCCGTTGGTGAATGGGCAACGTGAGAATGCAGCTAACGTTATTCTGGCTACTTGCCCTTTTCTCTTTGGAAAAGTATCCCACGAAGTGATAGCCAAGATCGTCGTATTCGCACAGAACATAGAACAAGAAGGGTTCGACATCGTAGTATAATGTCTTAGAGCCAAGAAAGAGTTTGGCGAGCAAGCACAGATTCTGACAGTAAACAGGGTTCTTCCGACCGTCAACCTCGAAGAATGAGATAGAACCATGTCGGTAGATCTCGTCACCCGGGGGGTGCTTGGCGGGGCATTTGAGCTTATGCCGCCAGGCGACGTAATCGGAGTTCATGTACTTCAAGCAGAACTCGCAAATATACAGCACACGATTGCGGCTGTATTCTTCAGGATATGGGGCTGCGTACCAGGTATCGATTTCCCAGCCGCCAAACTCGATGCACTCGATTTGGCTTGCAGGGCCAGTAGCCTTCTTAGACTTCCTAGCGGGTATCTCAGTTTCAGCTTGCATTGCAAGCAGACGACTTCTCCATTCTGCTTCAGCCTTTTGCTTAGCTTCATCGAATCGTCGACGGTCATCTTTAGTAGGTAGAGTCTTTGTAGTGTCTGCTTGCTCCTCCGTCAAGATGCCACCGTATGGTTTGCTCTTCAGTTCATCTGTCTCCTTATCATAAAATGAGTAAAATGGCTGTGAGAAACTTGAAGAGAAAAATTGAGTCGTTGTGGGCGGTTCTGCAGCAGTGGTAGCAGTAGTAGCGGTGGTATTACTTCGTGCTGTTGCGGCTCGTGGGGGTTGGGATATGGTCCGCCCCCCAGGTCGCTTCTTAGACGACTTCGATTCTCGCAACAGAATTCGACGAAGGTCGGGGGCATTTACCCGTATCTTCAGCACGAAGCTTGAACGCGATTTCTTGACGACTGAGCACTGCGTTGCCGAGCTGGAGACTTTCAACCGAAGTGATCGCGCAGAGCGTGGGCGAGTTGAGGGCTCTCCACCATTGGCTTGTTCTTGCGACGCGTCATCTTGAGTAGACTCGTCAGAAGTATTCCTTTGCCGTTTCCGTAGCGACATTATACCGTCCTCTGCCTCCGCTGAAGATGTCTTTCTCTTTCTCAGTACCCGTGAACCATCCATAGGGTCTTCATCAAGGACTAATTGGTTGAACATGGAATGCGAATCTGGCTTATTTACACCCCGCTGTGGAGGGAGTAGATCACGAGCGATTTGGGGAGCTGAAGCTCGCCTTCCAGATGTAGGAGATATATCCCCCTCGTTTTCGGGATTGCTGTTCATGTCTACATCGCCTTCGGTATCCACTTTCTCGTTGATAGCTCCTGCTTCTGAATCGAAATCGGAATCTTCGTCATCATTAAGACATTCAGGGCACTTCCAATGTGATGTACCTGCGATGCACATCAGCTACGGTGGTCCTCATTTCCAAAAAAACAAAACAAAAGCACCAAACTCACCGTTTCGATCATCGATCGCTTTCCCATCGCGAGCGCATTGCTGGTGTGCTAAATTGTGGTGCGTTAGGATTCAGCGACTCCAAATTACGAGGATGAAAAAGGCGTACCGTATTCACCACAGCCTTTACATGTTAGATTTGCCTCAGGCTCCTCAACTAAATCACGCCCTGCATCTTTCTTACAGAAAATGCAAACGGTAGGATCAATAGCGTCGGATTCTTCGTCTTCCTCCTCATCGTTCTCGGCTATCTCATCCCACTCCGCTACAGATTCTCTGTCGCTGAAAGCTGAGGCAGAGCTGTCGGATGCCTCGCTATCGCTTTCTTCGTCGTCCGTTTCACCTGGCTTTATTTTAACGGCTCCAACACCCTCGGCTTCGTCTTCATCCTCGTCATCTCCTATATCCTCTTCAGGTAGTTCGTCATCTTCTCTACTTAAATCTCCATCTGCATCGGCGTGGTGTTTCGGCTGAGGGACACCTTCCTCTTCATCGTCTTCTCCCTCGGCATCTACATCGAAGGCTTCATCATCGTCATGAACATCGTCGCTCTCGCTCTCAGAGTCCTCATCTTCGTGATCTGCATCTTCGTCGTCGGCTGGGTCTATCTCCAGCTCATCTCGCTGGGTTGCCTGAAAATGAAAATCCTGATGGGTTATAATATCGACTTCACCGTCTTCCTCTCCGCCGTCCTCTTCGTGATCTTCAAGGACGTCTTCATCGGGCCCCGTTAATCCAGAGTTTGGACCAAGAAGTCGGGGGGCCCCATTGTCGGTCATTGTAATATCCGGCACAACATCATCCTCCTCGAATTCGGCATCTTCCTCGGAGAGAACCACACTCTGTTGCAACTCTTCCTCCATGAGCTGCGCGTTCGCCATCCTCACGATCTAAACAACCCGAGCACGTTTTCAGCGTATGCGGTGTGACTGGACTAGATTATGTGGTGGGGCGTGCGAGACTATAAAAAGAGCAGTTTCCACGACCCTCCTACAACTTGCGCTAGCTGGCCTCACGTCATTCACAATGACGATCGCATGCCAAGCACATGTATCGAGGGAGAGGCGATGCGTTGTGGTTCAAGGGAGCTGAGGGTGTATAGCAGCGCGTGCGTTGTCGGCGATATGCGAGGCATTCGATGAGTGGTTTGGGACTCGCAGCGAACTCTTATACCGGTTAGAGGCAAGGGCGAGACGCGATCATTCAGAAAACTGAAGAGTTTATTATGAGTTTTGAGCACACGATTGAGATTCAGGGAGCAATTCGGCGCGTAATGCGCCAAGAAATGAAAGTTAAAGATGCGTGATGAAGTGTAATATTCCTCAAGTCTATGACAACAGGCGCCTTGGCGATCGTTCTTTGAATAGCGATTCGCAAGGCTTGACGATGTTGGAGGTGCGACGAGCAGCTGCGCCGGTGGTTGCTCCACAATCTGGGTTACATGCGTTGCGATAAGATAGTACTAGCCTTGGCAACATAGCTATGGGTAAAAACTCGAATACTGTTAAACTCTTCGCCTAAGATATGCTGAGGACTTAGCAATGACTTTGTACCTTATCACCTTATCCACTTTTTCCTGGTACGTACCTACTTGTTGCGCTTAGACCACTGGGAAGCTCCATGGCCAGCAGCCTCAGTCAAATCGACAATTGACCTCACAATATTAGCCATTCGTCGACAGACCCGACCTTGACGTTGGTAAGCAATCACGGCTGAGCAATACACTAGTAAGCTAAAGACTATCCTGATTGCTCCAATTAGCTAAACTGTGCTCGCAGAATCGGCCGCTATCGACCACAATGCCCGTTCCTTTCGAAGCCCTGATTCCTTATGGAATCATCTTAGCCGTAAGCCCTCCATGACCAAGATGTACAGAGCTTGTGGAATGCTGAGGGCCTGTAGATGTTCGGTGCAACGGGCGCTGGATTGTCGAAACTCAGACACTGGCAGAATGGCAACAAGCGACCGCGTCGGTCGCTCGACCAATGGGACAGAGTAGGTCTCGGTATATCTAAATGCTCACTGCCACTCGATGCTAACGTCCTTCTTAGCAAAGTACGAAAACCTCAGCGGAAATATGCATTATCATGACTGTGGCTGACTTGTCAAACTCCGCAGTGATGGACCGAGACCGACGATTAACAGGATTCTTGCGGGGACAAAGTGACGCGCCATTAGCTCCTGCCGGCTTCGAGCTCAATAATCCTTGGAGGGTACGTCTTTTATTTTAGACGCAATCAGGGAAGAATTTACTTTACTGACTCAGACGTCTGATAGGTCGAGAAGCGGATGGCGTAGACGATCGAGCGATGAACAATGAGCGGTACCATAAGAGAGATCAACTGTACGACCAACAAATAACAGTATTGCAAGACATAAATCCTTTTGTTGACCATATACGTGTCCCATGGGTATCATCTATCTATCTCCGCATGCGTCATAAGTGTGCCGTCAGTGCCTATCGACAACAGCCCCTATATCGTAATCTTCGGCCGATTCTTGTTTAATCCGTCCAAAAGCATACAAGCTTGGCATAGCCTCTGACTGGACATATAACCACAATTCTCACAGGTCCCCAATTTCTGCTTCGAAATAATAGGGAATGCGTTCCCGGTATGCTTCAGTTGCTCCTGTTTGGCTGGTTTCGGACGGATTTGGCGGGAGTTGTCAGCAGCTTTGGTGGCCAAAATTTCTGTTTCCAGCCCAGCCTCTTCAGCAGCTCCATTTGCTTGCAGTTGCTTCTCCATGGCCGCCATTTCTCCATCCCCTGCTCTTCCATTCGCCGAACCACATCCAACGGTTTTCTCATCTTCGTCCATAGGCTGAGTGGATGCGACCTTTCCGTTGCAAGCGCAGGAGTCCGGCATGGCGCCTGGCGCCAGCCTGGCCATATCTTCACCACTCCGAACAAGGTCCAGAATGGCGCTCGGCCGAACCCGCTCCAGATTCTTGATGAGACCTCTTGCGCTTCCTCGGAAAGCTTCCGGGCTGTATATGCATTCTGTGCTAAAGTAGTCTAGTTTCTTATGATGTGCGTATAGCACGATCTCCTTTTCATACGCATACTTGAGAGGCTTGCTCCGCTTGACTTCGCTAGCATTGCTACCTGTGACAATACTTGTACTTCGTGACAGACGCGGCAGGTCTCCTCGCAGTAAGTTCATTAGAACGGTCTCGGCCACATCGTCCGCGTTGTGCCCAGTCACAACGTGCTTGATACCGAGCAGCTTGGCTCCCCGATCCAGTGCCTGTCGTCGGAACACACCGCAGTATGTGCAGTTGCCCTTCTTCCCAATAGTCTCGACAACCTGGTCCATGGTCCAGCCGTAAAGTTCATCGTAGCCGACAATCTTCAGGGGCATATCATACTGCACCGCATTCCGCTTGACTGTTTCCAGAGAATCATCGCGGTAGCCCTTGATCCCCTCGTCAATACTCAGAAGTACCAGATCAACCCCATAACTGTACTTTTCATTCAAAGTTTTCAGGACCGAGGCCAAAACGGTGGAATCCTTGCCGCCCGACGCCCCTATTGCCACTTTCTCGCCGCGAAAGAACAGCTGGGATGATGTTATTGTATGATGAACTTCATCTTCAAATATCTGGATGAAGCAGCCTTTGCAGAGCTTCTGGTGGTTCTTGGGCCGCTTGATGAGAGCCCGCTGTGTCTTGCAGATGGCGCAGAGCGCAGGTGGCATCTTGAAACGAGCAGTTGTCTCGCGAGGAGTTTCCTTAAACCGCAAAGCCTGAAATGTGTTTTGTGTAGAAGGCTTGCGATATGCAGGTGAATGATCGTTAATATCCTCAAATATTGTGTTCCACGAGTAGCTGGACGGTTTCAATATTGAATGACGGGACTACCTACATGGTATCTAACCTTATTCAACTACTGGTAGGTTTTAGGTTTTTACCTAGTACTTCTGCAGTGTCACGCCAAATTAGGTTTAGCGCATACACCGCTTTTGCTCACTTTTGACTATGTACTTAGTCCAGACCATATCGTCAATTAATCAGTCACCCCTTACAGGTCTGCCCTTATATGGTATGCCACAGGTTGTGCTGAGTCACTTGATGGTGATCAGTGTTTAGTTAGAATTTGGATTAAGCTCCGTTATTGAAGGCCTACGGAAGAATGCTGTTAGAAAGGCATCCACCGATCCAAGGCGGTACGCAACTACAGTACTATAGCGTTACTTATCATTATTGGCTTGCTAACAAACTGGCAGGTTTATGTTTGTACTGCGTAGATAATTCCTTCGCTTCACTGCCCCATGGTGCGTCAGCACAGGGAAGGATTGGCTGGCTGACGTTGTATAAATTGCTGTGCAGAAGGCTTGGCAGTTAGCACCCTTATTAGTTTAGTCCGGCTAAGTTAAGTATGTGTGTTAAGTGCTATTTTGGTGTAGAATCTAGGTGTAACTCATCTATTTCGCCAACCGCTAGAAGCAAAGCTAGCGCTGCCAAGCCAAGTGGCCCAACGAAGTATCCTGTGAATCAGTATGAGCATCATACACGTGATGAGGTACACTGCCTCTTAAAAGAGCCCATTAGTGATAGGCAACATAGGCGAAGTCTAGTGAGTCAATGCTAGCTACTATTAGGTGCATACACAAGTAAGCAAATGCACGAGATGTCTATTTCGAAGGAGATCTGCCCAGTTATTGAGAGTTACAAACCCAACGAGTTATATCAGACCATGCGTAATCCACATGACACCCAGTCACTGTGAAAGACTTTGGCGTATCAAATGTCTTAAAGACAAAAGTATAAATTCCGGCGGACCAACCCGTCTCATTATGCGTTCAGACCTGTGACTATGGCTTGAACACCTATGACAACACCTTAAACACCTCTGGCAAAATCAGTGAACTAAACTGCGTACTAAAGTCTCAATACTCTCATTCCATTGTATGTTTATACCCGCCAATATACTCGCCATATCTGGTTCCGCCACAATGGCCTCTTCATCATCATCAGATCCGATCCTCTTCTACGACATCGCGTCTGGCCCTCCTGTGCGCCCATATGCGCCCAATCCATGGAAGGTCCGGTACGCACTGAACTTCAAGCGCGCGAACTTCGTCACGAAATGGGTCGACCTATCCGAGGTAACATCAACCCGCAAAAGTCTCGGCGCAGAACCTGTGCGCTTCTTCGGCAATGGAGAACCATTCTACACACTCCCAGTCATCAAAGACACATCCACCAACACGGTGGTGGGGGATTCGTTCGACATCGCTGTGTACTTAGATAAGAAATACCCTAGTGGCCCTTCATTGTTTCGGCATTCAATCGGCCTATACGCGGCATTCAACACTCATATCGACTCGGTCTTCGTCACGGGCGCGCCCCTGTTCTCCCAGGGCCTGCCGTTTAACCCAGAGACTGCAGAGCAGTCCAAGGCTGAGTTTTGCAGGCGCTTTGGTAGGAAGTCATGGGATGAATTCCTTATAACTGAGGAGGAGAGGAGGAAGGTACTAGGTGCGTTGCAGATCGCGTTGGGGGAGGCTGCGAAGTATTTCAGGTTTTCCGATGGCCCGTTCATAGGAGGCAAAGAGGCAGATTATGCGGATATCATCATAGGTGGCTGGTTAATGATGCTGAACCAAACGGTACCTGAGTGGGAAGAGATTCGCACGTGGCATGGTGGGCTTTGGGGTAAGTTGCATGATAGTCTGGAGCCGTATAGAGGAACATGGTGAGATGCAGGGCGGCAACACATGTTGGTTGTAAGTATCGGTGGTTGAAGAAGGTACGATATCCCAAATGTATAGATCAGTTTCACGTCAAAGTAATCACAAGCGCTATCGGATAGATGCTTTATTATGTTGGTTTACAAGGCCCGAAACCACCTACTCAATGTAACTTGATACTTATTCAAGTTATACAGCTTATACAAAAGCGTATTCTAGGGGCTAACCGCTTTTAAAGTGGTCATCCTTTCGCTCAAACTCAACTCATTCAGTCATCAGTGAGGTAATTGGAGATGCTAGCACGGCTATGTATCATTCATGCAAGAAGAAACAGTTTTTGAATCAACAATAACTACCCAATCCAATAATAGCGCGTAGCAGTCAACTCGCTGGATTCACATCCATCTTGTCCATCTTAATTACTTACTAATTTCCTCGAGAGACCAACAAGTCATCCCATTATATTCATGAGAGTAGAATTAACAGAAATATAAATGGCGTTACAACTCTAGTGGAAATTTGATATATAGCGGTCTAAGATTCAAGATTTATGCGTTGCCCCGTGAGCTATTCTTTGCGCCTTCGCGTTCCAATATTTATATCTAACTCAAAATTCCATATTTCTCGACCAGGTGATTCTGCAATTACTTACACCAGCTCAGCGACATGTGACAGCGGCTTTCGTCCGAGTGCCGCTTATTCAAGGATTTGTTCATGGACAAGCAGTTGCGAAGTACACCACTTATCCTGTTCGTCGGCGGGCCTTCTACTATCCATTAGTGCCCTTGATCTTTCCACAGAAGACAACTCGGATCTTGGTACCTTTAGACTGCATGTGTCACTGTGTCACGGGGGTTGGTCACAGTGAATAAAAGCCTATTTGCTGTTGGGATATAGGTGGTTAGGGTTCAATTCCATTGATTCCTGGCCATCTTAACCCTTAAATGAGGGTCTGAAGGCTCTCATATATATCCAAAGGCTCAGTATGGCTACCCTATAGAGTTTGACACATATACACCTAACACACGGGCGAAAGAGGCTGCTACACAACACTCAGCTATTGCTGGCGCAAGACAGGCACGATAGATCAATTCTATCATCGATTAACGGTAAAATCTTGCCACTGTTTAATAAAGTAGTACATCTCTTGGTGTCGCTAAGTAGATCATTTTTAGATGCCTGCGGAGGAGTGGTAGCGTTACTCCTACCGCTAATTATTCAGGATGCTATCACCGTGATTGTATCATGGTTACAAGACAGATAACCGTACAATATCTTTGGGTAGATACCATCTGCATAATAGGCACCCCGTTGAAAAAAAATTTAAACCTTAAATAGCGGAAACGATATAGATATACCCAAACTCTTATCTCTTAGATATGCTTTCTAACACAAAAGACTCCGAAGGCCTTGGAAGCAAGCGTTATGCCATACTGATATACGTTCCCCATTGCCGGCCCCAATGTTTGTGTGGACGTAATCGGTGCTGAGTATTGCCTCTGGGACAGTATAGTCTCGCCAAAGCCCTTAGATAGTCGTACCTGGGTCATTCAGGAGCACATTTTCAGCCGAAAAGTATTGATATACAAGACGTCGACTCTAACCTGGAGATACGAGCAGGGTCATTAATCATCGAAGTCATTGCTCCGCTCAAAGCAAAAAGTGATGCCAACCACTCTTCTCCTAAGGCACGAAAAAAGAGCTTTGAAAATAATTTTGAAAGGGCTTGATAGTCATGTATGCACGGCACACATCAACATTCCTCGAAGACGAGCTACCTGCATCGCCGCACTGGCCGGCCAAATTGTTCATTTGTCCATAGAGAGCGGGAGCGACACCAGTGAAGGTACTTCACGACTACTTTCTTAGTAGGCTGAGCCTGTCGACAAAATTTCTCAGCTATATAAGATTTGGTTAATTCCAGGCCGGCATCTCCCGATGGCACAGTTGGTAGCGCGTTGGACTGTAAAGGAAATACATTAGAGATCCACAGGTCGTGTGTTCGAATCACACTCGGGAGAAATATTTTTTTTGGGCTTATACGTAAGCGTCAGAATATCTTATTATGTATGCCTTTGGTTGAAACTTGCTTGGAACGAGAGGAGGGTTGGTGGGGATTTGGGATCACGATTTCCTAGACTAGAGCAACTCAATTGGTTCACCAGCTTAGAAATAGTTGAGAAGTACACGGCTGCATCACGTAATTATCGCGCCCTAAGCCAGTCCTGGGCATCGGTGGAGTGCCTGATCATATATCCGATACTGCAAAAGACCCCTGGCTCTGGTTGTTCTAAAAGCGATGAGACTACGAAACCTCAGATTATTGATTGCAGTTTGTTGCTTCGTTCCATGCTTTTTACCAGTCGGTGATGCTAGTGTTCTGAGCCAGAAAATGACGGCTTGGTACATTTGCGGGACTTACTGCGGATAAAGTTGCTCTCTCACAAGCGCAGTCGTGCTGCTGATTCCGAATCCAGCACACATACGGACTGGTCTCGGAATATTGGTGGTAATACTTACAGTTGTGCAGGTTACGTAGTGATTAAGAACTGGTCGAAATTACCTAGTCATTGTCAGACGAGTCATTGATATCATTCGACTTGAGAACATAAAAGTATTATTTGATTTTTAAGTATCAGCTTTACCAATTTAAATTGACTTCCTAGAAAGTCGGTCATAGATAACGAAACCATTTTATGGGGGAAATAGCTACTACTCAATTATTACAGTTTAAAGTTATGTAAATGGAATTGTGGAAAAATCAGAAGATAGCTTAGGCTCACCTCAGACTAAGACCGACGTAGCTAGGTGAAAGTCATATTGCAAGGCAAGATAGTACAGGTAATGGTACGGTAGAACCTACAAATATCTCTAGAATACCGCAGTAATGGGTCGCTGAGGCGAAGTAAGGTACGAAGGTACCTACCTCTGAGGGGCAGTCGCTACTAATACTCTTTAGGCTTAGGCCCACGACTGGGGCTCTATTGCCGATGATTCACCGTACCTGCGAAAACCCTACGGCCCACACAATGTCCATGTAGATTTCTGAACTTGCAACTTTTGTTCAGAAGTTCTTCCCTCCCGCACACCTTTCAGCTCGGTCGCTTCCTACTCAACCACAATTTTACGACCAACTCATTCACCATGGTAAGTACCTAAACGCCCAAATTCGAGGTGCATCGGCACTCGATCGAACCCAAAAGAACTCTCGTACTTCGAGTTGTTCGATTACCGCCTGTCGTATTTGACGTGGGTGAAGAACCGGCTGGAGACAGTTCGTCGTGCACTGAAAATGTCACGCGCGGTCTGTCTCTCTAGAGTTCAAGCAAGACTTCAGTTCAATGGAACACATTCGCTGATGTCTTCTTTCTCAATGACAGCCTCCCAAGACCAGTAAGAAGGCCGCTCCGGCGCCTTTTGGTGGTGCCAAATCTACCAAGAAGGCCCCGAAGGTTAGTGATCTCTTCTATATCCGATTGTATTGCCCTCTGGGCCGTGCTGATAACATGTTAATAGAACCCGCTCATCGAGAAGCGCCCTCGCAACTTCGGCATTGGCCAGGACATCCAGCCCAAACGTAACCTTAGCCGCATGGTGAAGTGGCCCGAGTAGTAAGTAATGCCTAGACTTATCTTGTAGCTTGGCCACGATTGAGAGCAAGAATATGCTCTTCGTGCTGGTTTCATGTCATAGGAGCCCCCGTGCCACCGAAACTCTGATGTTTCGCTCAAAGGGCAATAATTAACTCGCAATTTCATAGTGTCCGTCTTCAGCGCCAGCGAAAGATTATCAACATGAGATTGAAGGTTCCACCGGCCGTAAGTCAATATTCTTGTATAGAACATCGCAAATTCTAATGCGCAAAATTGCAGATCGCTCAGTTCCAGACCACTCTTGACCGCAACACCGCCGCCCAGGCTTTCAAGCTACTCAACAAGTACCGACCCGAAACCAAGGCCGAGAAGAAGGAGCGCTTAGTCAAAGAGGCTACCGCCATCAAGGAGGGCAAGAAGAAAGAGGATGTCAGCAAGAAGCCCTACGCTGTCAAGTATGGTCTCAACCACGTGGTTGGCCTGATTGAGAACAAGAAGGCTTCCCTCGTCCTCATTCCTAACGACGGTTCGTATCTTGTCCGACTTAAGAGGTATCTATAATACTAATTAGAGCTCCAGTCGACCCTATTGAGCTCGTCATCTTCCTACCTGCCCTCTGCCGTAAGTTCGGCATCCCCTACGCCATCATTAAGGGCAAGGCTCGTCTGGGTACTGTTGTCCACAAGAAGGTATGTGTTTGTAGTTCGCCAAGGTTGCACGAGATATTCTAACGAATAATCAGACCGCCGCTGTCCTAGCTCTTGCCGAGGTTCGTTCCGAGGACAAGACTGAGCTCTCCAAGCTCATTAGCGCAATCAAGGAGGGCTACCTGGCCAATACCGAGAACAGCCGGAAGACGTGGGGTGGTGGTATCATGGGCGAGAAGGCCAACAAGCGCACTGAGAAGAAGAAGAAGGCTCTGGAGTCAGCTATCAAGATCTAAGCCTCGCATTGAGTCATGAATGGGTCTGGAGTTTTAGCTTTGCACAGTTTCGGCGTTGGAGGAGGCAAAATGGAATACCAATCTCTGGATTTGCATGTGACTACGCCATCCTCTGCAGACTCTGAATGACAGCCAATGTGAGCAATGAATGATTAAGACTCACCAAGAAGTGATCTGCCACGCTCTGAATAAGTACAATATTACCAGTGCATATCGAAAATGGGGAGTCGCGATTTTATCTATATATTAACTGCTAGATCTAGTTCTTCCCGCATGGTCTTTGCGAGTACATACTAGGAGTATTGGCAGGTAATTGGTGAGGTGGAGCCGAAATACATACCAAATGTTGGGCTAGGTCCTGACTGACGGCCTTCCTTGTTAGATTCACATCGCTGCCGATCATTAAAGCTGCAGAGTGATAACTCTTGGGCTATAGCGCCCACATCGGAATGTTCGCATTAAGTTTGATGATGTGACTTTCCAGGCGATCGCGTACACAGGCGAGGATACTTATTGTTATGGTAGCTTCAAGTGTCCCATGCATTTCCCCCATTGTAAGTAAAGGTTGATTTTTAGAAGCCTAGCAATATTCATAGATCCTCATCAAAGTAGCTCGAGACTTTTTATATGAAAAGAGAGACAGAAATGTTCAGTATTTTAGTATAAAACATATCGTCCTTGCCGTTGTGGTTCCTGCGTTTGAGGAGCTCTGACATGTTTCATCCCATGCAAGCCAAGTGCTAATCTCTGATGTGATCTTAAATAGAGAGACCCCGGCCTCTGCACATTGATAAAATAGGGACTCAAGTGCAACGCGAGAAGATTAACACAATTCCTCTGCTTACTACCCTAGCTGTCGGACTTCCTACTTATGAGATATTCAGCCCCGAGTTCGCTCACTTCCCCAGCCTATATCTGAAGGATTCGAAGTCTTATTCATTAACGAGCCTCAATCCCTCTGGCTCTAATACTCCTCTACACCTATGATTCCATAGACTTTATATCCAATCCTAGCTGTATCCTTTCACCTTTTCTAAGCTTCGTTTAACGCCTATGAAACTCAACTCTGGTTTAGTCAAGGAACATACTCCAGAGTGAAACACTTGCTCAATTGACTCACAGAAAGAAAACAAACTTATTAGCACACAACACAAGCCGGAGACCCCGCAAACGTCCAGCACCGGGAGAACTCCGTCCCCTCCGGACACCGCCGCGCGCATCAGCACCATAGTCGCCTGCTTGAGGTTTAATCGCTCATCGTCTGATTTCGTGGCGTTATATCTTTTTTTGCCTCCGTTCGATTCAGTTTTCCCCACCACCAGAGGTTTCTTTGCATTTCCTAGACCCGAGCAGTATCAAAAATGGCCCGTCAACGTGAGTTCATAAACCCCCTATCCATCCACCCTAAGCGGTGTGTTGTGCCCCACGCATAGAGGACCCCTGAGGTATCGAAACCCACCCAACGAGGGGCAGCCCGTTCTGTACCTACGTGAATACCATTGCGAGACCTTGAAGTCTACAAGACCGCATTGCTTACCATGGACGGTTTAGAGGACCCTTTCGCCTATGCGCTGAGCTCCAACCAAGCCTGGGCTGGCTACAAAGGCCATCAGAATCCCGATTTCTTCCCCAGGTTAGCGACAGGACAATCACCCGACATCCGTAAGTACAATTCTCATCAAAATCCGCAGGTACCGAGTTCGGTAGAATGGCGCCTCCACAATACCATTATTAGCTCTTTTGCCCTGAATTGGCTGCCCACTAGGCACATTGGGTTTAGAGCTTCGTGTCATCTGGTCAGGAAATAATGGTCGCATCAACTGACACGAGACAAACCGATTAGTATGGCTTGGCTGCTCAGACTCGCGCTGCCCTGAAACGACGATCCTCGGTCTTCAGCCCGGCGATGTTTTCGTGCACCGCAACATTGCCAACATCATTTCGCCCACCGATATCAACACCTCAGCCGTTGTCGAGTATGCAGTCGCGTTCCTCAAGGTGAAGCATGTGGTGCTGTGTGGGCATTCGGCGTGCGGAGGCGCGGCGGCGGCTCTCGGCGACGCGCGTTTGGGGGGTGTGCTGGACACCTGGCTGACGCCGCTCAAGGCCGTACGCAATGCCAACAACGACGAGCTCATGGCGATCAAGGACGAGAAGGCGCGAGCTATCCGCATCGCCGAGATGAACGTCGACGCTGGCGTCAAGGTACTCATGGCGAACATGACGATCCAGGAGGCGATCCGCGACAGAGGGCTGCAGGTTCACGGCACTCTGTTCGACATCGGCTCGGGGCGCATCCGTGACCTGGGATTCGGCACAGGCAAAGGCGGCCACAAGGGCGCGCTAGGTGGTAGCGGCGATGCCGAAGTGGTCAGGGGCACTCATGCTATGCTTGTCTTCAGGAGCGACGGCGCCGGTATGCAGGTCCAGTAGACGAGATGGGGTAAGACGAGCGGCTTCGGTGCATTGAGGAGTTTTAGCGCATTCATCATATTGTCGCATGTTGGATCATTGCGAGATTGGATCGTCATTTTTTGCTGTTCACGTCGAGCGCGTTGGGTCAAAAGCAGGAACTTGGAGCTTTGGAGCAACATGAGCTGAAGAGGAGGAGTTATAACAAATCGGCTGGGGCAAATCTGGGGTGGGCTATACTGCCTAAAGTGCAAATTCTAAGATCCCTAACCTAGTCAAATCAAATGCGTAAAGAAAAACATCTCCCACCAATTATGACTTTTTAAGGCAATTGTTTTTCGTCCAACCGATATCACTAATAAATAAATAGCATGGTTAGGGTACCTATACCAATAGACATGAAGGTGGGCAACCATATGGATTAGGGAATACGTGTAGAAGCCATTGGGTATGAACAAGCAACATCCTTGGGTAGCATATGCCCTTTGTTCTTAGTGCAATGCTCGTGATAAGGGATGCCCCGCCATACCACGTCATTCTGGATTCCGACAGTATTGTATTGGCCAATTTCCAATTCCATGGCGGGGTAGCTTTTCTTTCATGATTCTTCCGTCTCCAAGTTCGGAATTATCACCATCTTGCAGGAAGCCTAGACGGATTGCCAAGATGTAGAAGTCCTGCCCTCGATTTCTCGGCACAGGCGAGACCAAGAGACCAACCTTGTGCGATGACAAAGTTCGGGGCGGTCGGCAAAGATTGTGCAGGCTAACGGGGCCATTCGTGCCATTCGATGGTCAGAGGGTCGGTGGCTTGTTATAGTGATAAGGGGCTCCGTTCTACTGCTACACTACACTATACTACACTGCGCTGCATGTGCCTACACTACATTGGACTCTGGTTATGTGTACCGCCGTCATAGCTAATTCTTCTACATCAATTGATCACTTCTGCAGTGGAGTTAACCCTTTCTATACAGGACTAACCGAGGTCGCTCGCCAAAGACTGAACTCTCTACGACCTGCTAGCTACGACCGACTGGCAGAGAAAGAACAAACAATTACCCTTTACCTCTTGAGAAAACGATTCTCTCGTTGTAGC
The DNA here is from genome assembly GCA_025201745.1 of Xylariaceae sp. FL1651. NCBI lineage: Eukaryota > Fungi > Ascomycota > Sordariomycetes > Xylariales > Xylariaceae > Xylariaceae sp. FL1651. Next base: position 322,174 of record MU624261.1, on the reverse strand, counting down.
CCCGCTTGATTTCATGCGTAACAAGACTCAAGACAAACAATAGAAACGGAATACCATGTCACTCACAGTTCTATCTGATGAGGTCATTCGCAACCTGCTCGAGGGCTTGACCCGGGAAGAGGCCGAGGACTTTGCGCACTCATTAAAATGCGCCCTCCATGAGTACTCGACGGGCACGCAGTCCATCGACACGAGCTTCCTCCACCAGCCGCAGCGTACTTCCATATACTCGGAGACCACCGGCACGACGACGCTTTTCATGCCCTCAAACAGTCCTGTCGGCCACGGAATCAAGGGTTAGTCTTAAACAATATAAAAGAATAAAAAGAAGGGCTGGCAAATTCCCCGTGGAAGTTTAAAGATCTGGCTAATACTGGCCGATGTGTAGTCGTGACTGTTACCTCACCCCATGCTGATCCCTCACTCCCTGCGGTCAAGCCCACGGGTTCGCTAACGCTGTATTCGCCTGAGGGGAGCCCCGTCGGCTTCCTCCATGCGCAGACACTGACCGCCTTCCGCACCGCGCTGGCCTCATCGTGTCTGTTGACCAAGCGCGCCACGGTCCGGACGCTGACCGTCTTCGGCTCGGGTCTCCAGGCGTACTGGCACGTCCGGCTGGCGCTCATGCTGCGCGGGCACACGATCCGGGCGGTCAATATCATCAACCGGCGGTTCAGCGACAACGCGAAAAACATCCTGAAGCGATTCTACGCCGTGCCGGCCGAGATGAAGCAGCGCGAGGGCTGGGAGCAGGCGCAGTTCAGCGTGCTGACGCCGGGCTACGGGGAGTACAGCAGGTTGCAGAAGGAACACATCCGCGAGGCCGATGTCATCTACTGCTGCACGCCCAGCACGGAGGAGCTGTTTGAGGCGAGCATCCTAACGAGCCGCGAGGGCCGGAAGAAGGGCAGGCTGATTGTGGCCATCGGTAGCTACACGAAGCATATGCGTGAACTGCCGACGGAGTTGTTGCTCCAGGCTGTGAAGCCCCATCACTCTGGCCATCTGCACTACCATAAGCATGCCACTGAGGGAGGCGTCATCGTTGTCGATACGCTCGACGGCGCGCTTAAAGAGGCGGGGGAGATCATCGATACTAGGTTGGAGCCTAAGCAGCTTGTTGAGTAAGTATTGACGTCGTTCACTTTCTTTATCCTTGTGTTCATTCCATTTCGTATCCTCCAAGCGAATTCTTCGCAGATCAAATTGCAACGCACAGAGTACCATCTAATACACCGTCAAGGCTAGGAGAGCTTGTTATGATCCATCGGCTAGCACAGGAGGAAGAGGACTCTCTTGCCTCTCAATCTTCCACCAATGGCTCGTCGATCTCTGGGTCCTTCGAGAACTTAGACATCGCGTCCTCAAACTCGGCCATGTCGACGGTATTCGGGTCCGGAGCGTCCAATGATTCATGCAGTAAGCGCTCAACTTCGCTGAGCCCAAGTCGCGCGAGGCGGGGCAGCGGCGCCAGCGGAAGCATCGGAAGCCAAAATGGAGGCGGGAGCGGATTCCATATGCCGTCGCTGCGCCACCACAAGCGCACGGCTAGCCAGGGCTCGTCGGCCGGTGACCGCGACCGTGAGCGCCAGAAGCGCGACGATCACCTCGCGCGCTGGCTGACGTCCGGTAACATCATCTACAAGAGTGTGGGCCTCGGGCTCATGGACCTCGTCGTCGGGCTCGAGGTCGTGAAGCTCGCGAACGCGAAGGGCGTGGGGAGCCATATTGAGAACTTCTCCTCATAGAACGCGGGGGCGGACCAATACGACTATGCGGCTGAGGAGTTTAATGGCGATGATGATAGTACTGTTGGTGGTGGTGACTGTGAGGGCGGCGGTGGTGCTGTTGAGGGCCAAGATAAAGGATGGTCAGCCGCCCGCTCCTCTTGATTTGATTCTGGTCATGCTGACGATGATAGTGGTGTTCATGGTGGCATTGCTACATGGCTGAAAAAGGAACCGTCCTTGCCTATTTCTGAAATCATGCAGGACCTGGAGCCTGCGACGGTTTGCCGGACCCTCAGGCCTCTTACTACGAGGAGAGGAACGATGTAGATACGGGACAAGAAAAGATTTGGACAGTCGGAGAACAAAGCATGAAAAACTCGATGTTTAGTATCTGGCTGAAGCTTCTGGCGGCTGCCTTAAGATACTTTACGTATCTGGGGGAGGGATACCCAAGAAAATAGAAGATAATTAGATAATTAGAATTCACGATTAGCCTACCTACTCTTGCTGAGTTTTCAGACCGAGGCTTGAGCTTCATGAGTGATTAATGGAGCTTATTCTGTCATAGACTAGGGTTTCGCTCGTTCTGTTATCGTACCCTCATTCCAATCGATCTGATTTGCGCAGCCGGAACAGTGCTGAGGTATGAGTTATAAGCATAATGCGATTAGAAATAGATAGGTGAAAGGGAGCTAACGATTCATGTAGACGATGTAGACTCTTGTTAGGGGATTGAAGATGCAGGTAAAACATGTGCAGGTGTATAATTCAAAATGCCACCTGAGCACTCTCTACTGAACCAGTTAATGCACCGAGATATCATAACGTTACATATGACACGTACAAGTCCATGAATCCACGGACTGACTAGACCGACCGCATGCACCCGTTTCTCATTTGATTCTGCTCGTTTGCTGCGGGATGAGCAGACCTATCCCCTTTCTCCTCCCCTGATCCTCACTCTCATGCGCCGTCGTAAACTGGGCCCTTTACTCGGCAACCCACACAGCCGCCATACCCATACCGGTACCAACACACATACTTGTCACACCAATCTTCTCGCCACGTCTCCTTAGCTCGTAAAGCAGGGTGCTGACCTGGCGGGCTCCTGTGCAACCGAGCGGGTGGCCGAACGCGATGGCGCCACCCTTGGGGTTGATCTTCTCCATGGGGAGGCCGAGCTCATTAGCGCACCATAGACACTGACTGGCAAACGCCTCGTTGATCTCGAAGATATCCACGTCGTCCTTCGTCAAGCCGGTGTGCTCAAAGACCTTGGGGATCGCCTTCCAGGGGCCGATACCCATGAGCAGGGGTTTAACGCCCACCACGGACGCCGCGACGAACTTGCCTAGGATCGGCTGGCCCAGGCGCTCCGCCGTGCTGCGCTTCATCATCAACACGGCGGCGGCGCCGTCGCTGATCTGCGACGCGTTGCCCGCGTGGATGCTGCCGTCTTTAGCGAAGGCCGGCTTGATCTTGCCAAGCGACTCGGCCGTGATGCCGGGACGGACACCCTCGTCCTTGGACACCGTGACCTCGCGCGTCTCGCCGGACTTGAGGTCCTCGAACTTGACGGTGAGGGGGTGGATCTCCTCCTTGAAGAGCCCAGCCTCTTGCGCCTTGAACGCCTTCTGGTACGAACTGGCGGCGAAGGCGTCCTGATCCGCCCGGCTGATCTTGCGGTCCTTTGCCATCTCTTCGGACAAAACGCCCATCGGCACTTTGCAGTTGGCGGCCTCGGGGTGTGACTCGAGTAGCTCGGAGAATTCTGTTACGGCTGCGGGGCTATGTGTTGTACGTCGTTGTTAGCTTCTTCACTTTAGACCCTATTGTAAAGGAGCAAGAAGTGGGTTGCTGTGAGAAGAACAAGAGAAGGTTAAAGAAGATAGAGGACAGCATTCAAAAAAAGTCCCCGCTCGGCTCGACATACCCGTACTGCAGACTCATGCTCTCAACACCAGCACCAATGCCAACCTCGATCATGCCGGTGCGGATCTGGTTGGCGACGTCGACGCAGGCCTGCAGGCCCGAGGAGCACTGGCGGTTGACCGTACGGGCGGCTGTGCTTTCGGGGAATCCGGCAACGAGCACCGCGGCGCGCATCTCGGTGGCGCCACCGCCGGGCGCCAGCACCTCGCCCACGCAGACATCTTCCACCAGCGACGGGTCGATGTTGGACCGCGAGATAATCCCCTTCAGCGCGCCTGCCATCAGGTCCGCCGCCGCCGTGTCTTTAAACGCGCCCTTGCCACCCTTGGTGAAGGCTGTGCGCAGGCAGGCTGTTACGACGATCTGCAGGAAGGGTGCCTCGTTAGTTTACGTTTCCCTTCTCCTCTCTAGGCTTTATGGGCTGTACTGTGCTGGCTGGGAGCTTGTTGAGAAGGAGGGGGGAGTGGTTTCGAGCTGAACAACGTACATCATCGGGGTTCTTCTGGAGGATCTTGTCCCGGGCGGACTTGGAGCCAGAGATCTGGCTTGAGATCTGGGTCAGTCTCTCGAGGGCTGCCATATTGGAGATCTGTTAGAGTGTGCCTTCGTAAGGAAAGGTGCGTGTTATCCTGCTTTTTCAGACGGGATATAAGGTAGGCTAAGCGGGCGAGGTGAGTACGGAAAGGAAGAATAGAGACTTACCACCCATTTTGTGTCTGTTAAAAGTAGCTCCTTTTGGCGATCCACAAATGCGACAAGGTATATATCCGCGGATAATCTAGTGAATGGCGCTTCTTGAAGTATATATTTTTGCGTTGATTTCCAGAAGATCCTCATGAACGTAGGATTCTGTGTTTGTCGAAGAATGAGCAGTCCTTGCTTGGCCTGACAAAGCTCTATAATCCTCCCAGCTGGACCTCGGAACTTTCCTAGCTGGGGCTGGTGTTTGGTGCAGTGCATGGGGTGCCGAAGGAGGTGCGCAGGAGGTGCGCTAACGCTGATGTCAGAAGCTCCACTGTCCGCCGAGGCACATCAATAGCAGCTTCTCATTGGCTTAGAGTGACCACACTCGCTTTCTAGCGGCTCCTTCACATGCCAAAGGTGTCGAAATGCACCCTGTTGAAATTCCGGGGACTTGAGCTAGCTGACTTTGGTCTTGTGACCTGCAGGTTTACCTCCAACCGTTACTATTCAGCATGAAGAATGCATGTGGCTTTTGAGCCCCTAAACAACGTGTAGGTATTCTGAGATGGCGATTCCTTATATTGGGCTAGACTTGCACTGCTCGGAACTCCGTAGCTGTCCATATGATCACAAATTTTACAACCAACGTAAGATGAAGCGCAGACTCAAGGTCCCGAGGCGGAGAGAAGCTTCATTTTACTATTCTACATGTAAAGCAGTTCTTACACAAAACTTCACAACCGACTTAAATGTATACTATATCCAGGTATGGGAGGATTACTTCTACCAAAATACAATTGCAATGAACAGATAACCCTCAGTAGTTTCATTTAATTGCAATTATACATATGCCCTACGATCGCAATTATGTGCAGCGCCACCTCAGCCTACTGAAAGATTCTCCATCTTACCTAGGACTTACCCGGAACGATATCAGGAATAAATCCCTATTTGTACATCAAACTAAGCACCATGAACAATAGCCTTTATTAGGCCATTTTGCCAGTGAGGAAATAAGACAATGTCTCAGAACGGAGATTTGCACTGGCCTATACGACAAACTCTGGCACGCTATCAGCAGCTTGTTCCATAGTCACTTCTCAACGCAGAGTGCAAAATGCCTGCACTTTCTGGTCATCGGAACAGAATCATGATGCGGTCAGGATGGGATTGTGAGGCTTAGTCTAAGGTGCTCGCTTCTTACAACTTCGCAACGCCGTGGCGAGGTCTATCAAACTGTTTACTGGCATTAATTTTCGTTACAGATGCTGTAAAGTGGTCTGGCGCTGGGCGAGGTAATGAACGATTTCTAAACAGCCATCTAAACTCGGAAGCCAAGTGCATCTCACTAATGTGGGCTGGCCCTGATGCGCCGTGATTGTCATTCATTTCTTGTACGCCAGCCTGTCTATCGGTGATGCCTTTAGCCTAGTAGCACAATAGCCGTATCCGCTACACCTCACGTCCCATGAGACGTAATTGTTCTTTAAAAAAGCTGCTGTCTTTGGAATCGAAGCGGGAAACGCCTATCGTTGCTTCACCACTTCGTAATACGGCACACTATACGCTACGTGGCAGATCCGTGCGAACCCGTTCCGGTATGATCATATAGTCCTGAACCAGTTGTCTAACCAGCCCATATGTATTCATTGGCGTTCTAGGCTGCTTAAGCATGCACACGCAATTGTGAGACCCTTCTCTAGTCGATTGTTACTCTAAAGCATCACCAAACATCTGCATCACATGGAATAGTATGGTAGAAATAACCCTGTATCAGGTAAAGCTATTATTATTAGTTTCACCTACTGCCACTACCCGTTTGTTACTCTCACGATTCTCATGGTACAAGGTGATGCTAACACTCCCTATTTCACATGCCGGCTCTCTTTTTCTCGTATAAATCCTAGTTTCTGCTTCTTGAACTAAGTTATATTTCTCTCGCTCCAAAAGTGCGACCTTCTTTGACCAAAAACTCTATTATAATCTACGTCTTGAACCGAAGCACAGTCTGAAGTCGTAAGAGAGGAGACCATGGATCATCCCAGCAAAGTTAAGAATAATGATAGCATCGAGCAAAATGAAATCAACCAAGAGAGGAGGGTAGAGCACAATATTGACTTAAAGCACGCAGCCGGAGATAAGAAGTGGATGTGGAAGGCCGGCTACATGCTAAGGGCTGTGCGGGAACGCAAGACATACAACATTGAGGACCTGGCGTATATCGCTTCCGATGACTGGGTCGTGCCGACGGACGATGAAGATCTGATCTTGCGTGTTGCAGACACTACTGTCATGCTCTGCAAATTCTTACATACGCTCATTGAAGCCGGTTTCGAAGAGTTTATCAAGCATATTGATGAACTTCTCGCGGTGGAGTACTATGTGCAGCGATTCGACTACCTAATAACCCGTCCGGTGCGCCCAGACACCCTGCAGGACGCCATGACCGTCAATACGATCATATGTGCGGAGACCTTTTGCACATGGGATGCGTTAGGCCGGAGCCCACTGCCACCACCACTGGCCTTCGTTCAGCTATTCGGGCATAAAATAGTAGTGCCCCTTACCGAGTTTACGAGAAAACTCACGAGAGGTATATTGCCGTTTCCTTTTCCAGCTGTCAACGAGAACCACTAATAACTGAAACAGCTTTCATGTGTAAGCCATTTGCTGACTGTATCCATCGGCACTACAATGGTCAATGCTTGTATATAATGACCAACTTTGGTGCACTGGCTAAGTTGGTCGGAGATAATTAGCAACGATAAAACTAAGGATAGTCGAGAGATGAGTAAGCTTGGATTGAGATTGATGTATGTGAGCACGATTATTATAGCTAAGACATCCTTCGCATCAGTGTCTAGAGGATTCATGCTGAGTTGGCAGTTTGAGTGAGATCAGGATCATAAACCCCGTTTCGGGTAAGATAAAGTCCAAGGGAAGTGAATCTGTAGTACTAACAAGGGGGTAAAATAACTAGGTAAATACCTTGACCGAATACACCGACTTGAAAATTTAGTTGCAGCTCAACGAATATATATAATTATAAGCTTCTCGGACACGCTAAATGATTGAGTTTTTCATATAAAACACCTCTCTATGTTTATCACAGGCTGTGGTCTTTAGTTGCTGTTGCGTATAAGAACTTTACCTTCCCGTTACTCTTCCTCGCCTTCTTTTGGCACTAATATCCATAGTTGTGCTAGAATCCGACCTTACAGATGCGTTGAGCTCCGGTATTCGGGTTTTGTCACCTCGTTTCCTCTTCATTCTTCGCGATTGTGGACTCTGGGCGTTGATATGGTTCTTGGATGCGTGAAAACCAGTAGCTTCTACATTAGAAGCTTCTCCTGCTTGCCTAATTTCCAGCAGTTTAAGAATAGAGCTGCAACGTAATACCATTGCTCGTTCCTCCCAAGTCATGCCAGGGGCAAATTCGCAACTGGTCTTTCCGAGGAGCCAGTGGCAGATCAACTGCTCCAGTGGCTTACCACACAAAGTCGCGCAGATATTTGTATCTGCGCCAGCTTTGACGAAAGATTCTGTGACATCAGCAGCTGTGGCCCTAGAGACAACCCGGGCACGTATGAGCCAAGACTTCCAGGGAGTGGTTTTTTCGCACCAAACACCGGATACCATTGCATTGGGATCACAACTTTTTGATAAAAGAAACTGAACCACAGTAGGCGATACATCTAAGCCGTAGTATTGTAAGGCGCCAGAATAGGGCATCTCTATGGCATGATAGAGTAATACAAGGTACTGATAAGGGACGAGAACCCCTCTTGATTCCCATAATCGAAGTACATCGATCATCCCGAATTCTGTAGCAAGTATAGATGCAAGTAGAGGTTTGGTCATTTCAGATGACTCAACCGCCATCCTTATATGGGAAAAGAAACATCCGCCGACTTTTGTCGCTTTTGGTCTTGCGTGTATGTTGAATGCAATTTGTGCTGAGTACTCGAAGAGAGGCGCTGTGATTGTATCAGGTGGTAGATCTACGTCTTGTGCGCATAAGAGACCCTTGGTCATTAACTCAATGATTACATAATGCGTCTTTGTGTTTAGAGCTTCACTCGACAGTGTATGTGCTAAGTGTAAGTACATTCTTGATAAAGCCGCATTTGGTTCGAAGTTAGTGTCGTGGACCTGTAAACAATTGAGGTTCCAAACATGGGGATCGTTGAGAAAATCAAAAACACAGCGATGCATGAACCCTACAGCGGAATCGATAAGTTCATAGTCGTTTTTGGCTGGGAGACGACCGTTAGCATCGTATTGCACATGGTGGCCGCAGAAACAGTGCTCGCAGTTGGATGGCAATTGATGAATTTCTAGAAGCCCACAGCATCTGCTCCTAAGCCGCTCTTCGATTACTCTGCATTTCATGTGCTTTTCTTCGTATGAAATATTGGAAAGATTCAAATGCTGCGCTACATCCAGCTCATATTCGTCGACTAATGCGAGCCCGAGCGTGTAGACAATTTGAGGTTTCCTTTCGGGGGAAGTTGCTATTCTCTGATGGCAAATCTTCAAGAGTCTGGCTGCTTGCGCACGATACCGCGGTTCTATCTTCTTTAGCATAAATGTAAAGAGGTCTTCGAGCTCAGCAGGCAGCTCGTTCACTCGATGCCGAAGTTCTGCAGGGTAATCATGAGCAGCAAAGCCCTGCAGGATCGAGTGGCAAGCAAGAATTACCCAAAGGAAGACTCCTGATGCCTTGTCTGCAATATCTTCGAGGATCTCCTTTACACTAGTAGGATCTGTAGCCAACATATTATGGACGTATGGGTGGGATCCAAGTACATCATTAATATAGTTTCTTATGTCGCCCTTAGTGAGGTCCTGAAGTTGGAGTTTAGGTTTGCGGGAGAATGCCTGGAAGCATGCAGAAATCGGTCTGCTCGAAAGAAGGATCTTTATAGTGCCATTAATTACCAGGCTGTTGATCAAGGCGATGCCTTTCATGAGGTCGCCGCAATACTCATCCAGGCCGTCGATGAAGAAGCAAAATCTATGCCTGGAACTTCCATTACTTAAGGTAGAGAAGGCCTGCGTCACTTCGCCCATCGTCGGTAGATCTAGAACCCTTTTGTCACTCCTATGTGCATCGCGCCACATGTTTGGGAGTAAGTGAGGGGTCAGCGAAGGGTCTGCACTGAGGATGTAGTAAAGCAAAGCTCTGCTTAGACCCTCGTGAGTGTTTTGCTCGGCTGTACCAAGATGATAGAAGAAGAAGCTTGCTATGGTTAATGGCCCATTGCCGGCCCATTCTTTGAGAAGAGTGCTTGTCTTTTCCTGTTCGTATAAGTACTTCATCAATGTTGATTTTCCACTCCCAGCTTTCCCTGATATCCAATAGATACCTGAGCCAGATCGTAACCATTGTGATAAGTCATCCCAAGTGACATCGTCAGCTGGGGGATGTAGAGCCCATTCGAGGGTTCTGTCATGAGCATGACCAATGCTGCGCCTCCTGTCATCCATTATCCTGAACCATAGATGGTCAATTACGCGTTGGCTGCAACGTTTGCTAATGATCTCCTTAGCCCATGTGGCTATAGATGATCCATGCCCTTGAGCGGCTGCTAATAAAAGCTCGATTTGTTGTACATCTTGAATATGTTCAATGTCTTTTCCTATCATGGCTTCGTTGTGGGTTGATGTTGCCGGTATAACAATATTGAGCTTGCCAACTAAGCTGGACAGCTGCCGAATAAGGCCATCGAACTTCTCTCTGTCTCGAACCACCCAATAGAAACGTTGTTTGATAGAGGCTTCTTTCTGCTTCGCATTGATGCGCAACGACAAGCTCTCAAAGTCACGCAAGAACTGCTTCATCCGGGGGCCGCTAATGGTTGGAATGACTGCGTTCTGACTTCCAATACACTCCATGCCGTAGCGTTGTTGTAAGTCGGTACTCTGGCTCAACAGTAGTCGAACGGCAGAAAGTACTCCGCTGACAGCTTTATTGATAAGAGGGTCATCGAGGCGTTTGTCGTAATGGTCTAGGTTTAGTAGTTGCACGCGATCGGCCCACTGAAGTAGAAGCGTCTTCTCGAGATCTAGTTGAGTATTCAAGATTTCGAAGTCGATAGCAAACGACTTAGATGCAGAGATGAACGAGAAGAGATCAACGCAATCCTTGAAAGTGCTCGCGAGAGCAACAACTCCTATCACCAGGCCGGCAGCCTCAGCCATGGTGGTTTTGAGCTAAATGTATCTAGAACCCTCTGATTCCCGTTATAGTTTGCAGCGTTTTAATTAAGGAGGAAAATCTAATAGAAAGGGTACAGTTACAGCTGGGCAAAGGGTATCTTCCCTTGGAGTTCAGACACTGGCGCCCGACAAGATGAGAGTGCCTTATAAGCCAAGCCAAGTAAGGCTGGTAATGAGGCAAAATTCGCTAAAGGATCAACGTGGCTTGCATATTGGCTCTCACAGGGCGGAGTAAATGTATCTCCTCCCCAAGAAGCCGACTAGGCGTTAAACTAACGTGACATCACAGACACTGCCGCGAACCCCGCTCTCTGAACAGCAGTGTGACAAAGCTTGTATTAGAGGAACGGGCGCGCGCAATTTTCGCTCAGGGATATCGAGACAGCGGGTCGCTCTGTAACCGTAATTGAGATCATGGTGAAGTACATGGACACGACAAGTAAGGAGAGACATGAAGTCAACCGCGGTAATTAGGAAGCAGTTGAACAGAACATCAGTGAATAGAAAGATATACTAGATGCGATAGCAACAAGGGTGTTAAGTAGGGGCCGGATCTTTCGTTGCTCCTTTAAACAGTCCAGAGAGCGATTGCTTATAATACTGTGATTTAGGGAAAATTCGGAAAAATAATTATATATATCAATGGATGGCAATATCTTTTACCTCTTTGTATTTGTGAATGAGGTAATCCAACTGATGATAGGAAACATACGCTATTGTATTGATGCCTGCAGCCGCCTCAACAATATTAAATATAATTGCAATTATATACATACTGCTGCTCAGGACTGTATCGGCAATGAGCTAACATAACGCTTCTAGCAGTCGCAAAGTCTTCGACCCGGTGGACAACCCCAAAGTCAATTCAGAAATTACTATATCTAATTAGCCAGTATGCTGAACACTAGCGTGCTCTAAGGACTTGAGCATTTCATGTTGCTTTCGTTTCAAAGCGTCTGCACGTTCGCGCGAAGTGAGCTGGAAAATACGTGACATAAATAAGTGACTTGAAGTAAGTGGTATAACCATGTACGCAAGAGTGTCTGTCCAAACGGTAATTTCTTGGGTGTTTCCTCTGCCTACACTGGGTAGCCCCGAGTTTCCGGCTTAGTGGCTCCATGCCACGTGTTGAAAGTTATATTCTTAGTTTAGAAGCCGTAATTTCATGAATCGGGCAAACAATTCTCCATTACACCCCAAATGGTTTCGTGGTGTAGTTGGTTATCACGTCAGTCCAACACACTGAAGGTCTCCGGTTCAAGTCCGGGCGAAATCAGCATTACTTTTTGCATGTCTCAAGTAGACCTGAAACAATCGTCTCCCCTTCCTCAAATGAAAAATCAATTGTCTATCTAAAGGCACTTTGCCCCCATCCAATATGACATGACAAAAGTGGAGGTGCTTATGAATCATGGGAACACAAATTGCGTGATTTCACGTGACTATCTATCTGGCTAAAGTATGTTATATGTACTAGATAGTTGAGATGGGCGTAAAAGCGCCAAACTTATTTGCAGAGATTGGAAACCTAAAAGTTGAAAATCCCCTTATATTTTTATTAGGCGAACTGCTTTGTCGAGGTGAGTGCCCTTGCGCGACTCTTCGTTGGCTAGATTGTTGATATACTGATTTCTACAGTAGGCTAGCTTTGAATAAATTGGGCTGAGCGCCTTGTTTTAAGGGAGGTTAGGTCTCGGTTGTGATTTTTTGGTACGCAATGGTGATTGCCACTGCATTACGGCCTTTGGCTCGAGCTCCTGTCAGGATGTTCGCAAGAACTTATGCGTCGTCGATCCCAGCGAGGGCGCATCATCGCATTGTGATTGTAGGGGGCGGAACGGCGGGTGTTACTGCGGCCGCACAGCTGCAGCGCTCCCATGGACTTGAGAAGAAAGATATTGCCATTCTGGACCCAGCCCAGACACACCATTACCAAGTAAGCTACCAATTGCGTGCACTGTAGCTGTGGACTTACGGTGAACCCTCTGATAGCCTGGATGGACGCTCGTTGGCTCGGGACTGAAAGCATTGGGTGATGTCCAGAGGCCCTTGTCTCATGTGATTCCGGAAGGAGTGAAGCACTACTCCTTACGAGTTTCTACTTTCGACCCAGAGAATAACGTTGTTAAGACGTCTGATGGAGTTGATGTCTCATACGACTACCTAATTGTTGCGCCTGGCCTTGAAACCAACTTCGCTGGTGTCTCCGGCCTTCAGGAAGCTCTACAGGATCCTGCCAGCCAGGTATCTTCTATATACTCGGAGAGGACCGTTGAGCAGGTTTGGCGGAATATCCAGGCTTTTAAAAAAGGTCCGGCTATTTTCACCCAGCCGGCAGGCATCATAAAATGCGCCGGCGCACCACAGAAGATCATGTGGATGGCGCTCTCGCAGTGGCAGCGAGAAGGCGTGCGAAGTAACATTGACATAAGCTTCGCGACTGGTGCTCCAGGTAAGATAATGAAAATGCCCTTAGCCTGTTATATGCATGTTAACTGGATTTAGCTATGTTTGCGGTACCCAAGTATTCCCAAGCTTTAGAAGCTCTGCGCAAAGAGCGGAATGTGGAGGGCCTGTTTCAACACAATCTCGTCGCGGTGGACGCGAAGAAGAAAGTGGCGACCTTTAAAAATTTAGCCGAGGGTGCTCAAGGGGCCTCTGTGCAAAGAGAGTTCGGCTTCTTACATGTGGTGCCTCCGCAGAAGCCGTGGGATTGGGTCGCTAAATCGAAGATTGGTAAGTCTAACTACAGTATCAGATGATAACTGACCCAATTATGTCCACCAAGGCTGTATAAGGTAGCTAATGAGCCTTTCCCACGTAGCTGATCCAGCCGGCTGGGTCGACGTCAACAAGTCTACCACTCAGCACAACAAATACAAGAATATCTTCTCGATCGGCGATGCATCTAGTATGCCCAACAGTAAGACGGCCGCTGCGATCACGTCCCAGGTTCCCGTCATGGTCGACAATATTCTGGCAACAATTGCTGGCAAGGAGCTCAAGGCTGCTTACGACGGCTACGCGAGCTGCCCGCTCCTGACGGGACACAACGAGCTCATGCTTTGCGAGTTCAAGTATGGCGGTGTGCCCAAGGAGACCTTCGCTGATATCCTTGGAGGCCAAGAAACCCCCAAAGCATCTTTTTACTACTTGAAAAAAAATATTTTCGTAAGGGCCCCCAGATGCGAGATGTTAAGCACCTTATTATGGTATTTCTTGCTAACATTGGTTCAGCCCTTCGTGTACTGGAACCACTTCCTCAATGGCACGTGGTATGGTCCGAACCATTTTATCAGACCGGAAACAGTCCCAACTCAAGCATGAAGAGGCATCGTATAGGTATTCACAATAAAAGTGATTTTGCGGCGCTTGAATACGCAAAAAACAGTGTATGAATAATGATTTAGATTAGTTAAGACGAGCATAGAAACTGGCGCCCAAAGGCATAACATAGATAGCAACAACGCTCGCGTCATTTTACAGTATAATCAGAGATACATGTAAAACGCAGAACATGAAAAGAATAACATGCGCGCATGTCATGTTTCTTGCATAGCTAGCAGGATAAAGTCTACGATAAACACCGCAACACAGCAAGTCGTTTTATGACTGGTCCCTCAATCAACTTATGCATAACGCTGTCTTCGTAACTCATGATTACTTCCAAACCACCCCTATCGATACCTGTATCTTCGGTGATGCCTCTATTTAAACCAGGCACCCGCGGCAACACGATGGGGTTCCTCCTAGACCTCATTTTCGGCAAACGCACCGCCTCACACCGACCAACGGTATCTCCCCAGTCTAGCTTATGGATGCCGTGGTCTGCCCAAGAAACGACCGACGTCCCGGTTCCTTCGGGGTCATTTCTACGTCGGCCGAGGATAAGCGGCGCCCCTGGGTCTGGGTTGGGATGGGCCTCGAGGTACGACAGAACACGGCGCACAGCAATGTTGTCGATCTCTTTTATGGAGCGTCGGATTGCAAGAGCGGTTGATGCGAGTGCTGGGATGTGGATTGTTTCTACATGTGCCCCTATATGGGGGCCAAGCTTGGAAGTTTGGCCTGGAGCTGGGATATTGGCGTGAGAGATAGAGAATAGGTCCGCGTGAGATGCCTTCGCGTTTGTCATAATAAAGGCGGCGCCTAGGTAGTTCTGGGGAAGTGGGGGGCGCAGTATGGAGCGAAACTGAACCGGGAAGGACAACGTGCTGGTTCGTATATCCGCAACCTTCCCATTGGAACTAATGGCAGGAGATGATTCTGTAGCTTCTATGACCGCACTCCATAGTAGTGATGATAAGACATCGCTTGTTGACACCCATGATCCGACCTCCCTTGACGCGAGGTGCGCGTTCACAGCTTCCTTGAGGGCTTGTAGACGCTCCTGCGGGAAGTAGAATATCCCCGTTTGATAATTTATTGGTTCTACCTGTGACCTGCCTGCTGGCTCTGCGAACTCAGCAGGTGTCGTGACATGTAGAAGGTCCGGAATCGCTATGGGATCGGATCCAGGTAGGATTTGCGATTGGTTGGAGAGCATTCCCCGATCCATCCAACTGTCACTGAAGCCAATTTCATGCGACGAGCCATTTCGACAGTGGGAAGCCCATATTGTTAGAAGAGACCCGAAACCAGTGATGTCCGTCGTGCGATGGTGTACCGCTACGCAGAGAATCAGTCCACCCTTGACCAGCGACACCCGGGCAAGGAATACGGCTGGCGGATCCGGACATGGCGGCTGAGAACCAGGTGGAACTATGCCCGGAGACTGGAAAGTTGTAGGTGGGAACCCCGCAGCTTTAAGGGCAACATAGTCAATTGAAGCCGAAAGGTCGTGCCAAGAGAATATGTCCTCGAGACTCTGGTCCGGCGTGCTTAACGCGAGCCCCGAGCCTGTCTTTAATCTGTCGCTAATGACTCGCGAAAGAATGTACGGGACATCTCGAGTCAACCCGGATAGCCCTTGTCGTAAAGTCTCCACAGCATGCAGAGTGGTCGTAGGGAAGCAGTACATATGACGCACGTAGGCGTGCGGCATGTATCCCTCTAGGGGAGAAAGATGGATTAGGTTCGGCAACGCATGAGATGTCATAATCTTTAGTGATGCGCAATATTGAGTTTTCTTTTGCCGAATGCACGATTTCTTTCTGTGACTGTTAATATGCGGAAAAGTTCATACTAGCTGATTGATTATCTCTTGTCACTTGATTTGTTGCGAGTTGAGTATCCTGCACCTGAGCATCTAGTTAGTAAATCAGGGATGCACAGGAATTAGCCGCGCTCCACGGGTCGATGGTCATAAGCCGCAGCGGCTTCTTAATGCTGTGAACGGTGGTGATGTGGCCCCACCCCGGGATTGTTGATGATTCTGGGAAGTCTGTCTAAAGTAGCCAGAACAAAGACAAGCTGGATTTTAATCACGATTATTATACTGAAGACGTATTGTTGACCTAATGGCCCTAAGGAAAACATATTTCATCACTTAATACAACTTCGTCAGCCCAACATTCTTGTCAGAATGGGCAGACTATAATTATCCAATCATTTTTTTTTTTAAAAAAAAAAAAAAAAAAAAAAAAAAAAAAAAAAAAAACTTTAGAAGCCAACCGACAATCTGCTACCACGTACTATGTTACTACGTGCAAAAGAGAGAGAGAGAGAGAGAGAGAGAGAGAGAGAGAGAGAGAGAAAAGGGAGGATAAGGCTAGAAGATGAAAGAAGAAATTCAAACGGGTAATTGTAAACGAACGTGTCTTATTTTAACAACTGTAATGCATAATCCTGAACACCATCTGACAAGTAAAATACATACACATGTCTATTGTAATACCACACCAGTCTTACCACCACAACCGCTCGCCGCTTTTGCTGAAGGGCTCTTTGAATTAGCTCATTCCCAAATTAGCTAAAACCAGTTGGTTTAAATTAGCTTAGTCGGTTGAATGCGATATGACCTTAGGTGTTCTAATATTAACTGAGGAAAGATTTGAGGTATGTATGATATTTGGTGTTACTGTTCGTAGTATAGGAGGCAGGTACCCTTGGGAGCATGGAAAAGCGCTAGTCTGAGAGATGCTTAACATTCCAGCTATTCAGCTACTAAGCTAAAAATTAGATATACGAGAAAGAGTGAAGTGACAAATGAAAGAAAATGTTTCAGACTGATTTATTTGTATAGATTTACCTATAAAGCGAGGTAATGTATGGGTCGCCAAGCGGGCCCTTTGCTCAATCTCGTCGACTTAGGCTGCCAATCTTGCCGAGGTGTCAATGCTACACTATTAGTAATGCTCTACAACCCTACTATCTGACTATGAGATGTTAGCAGACCTTGTTATGATTCACTAACCACTATTATATAGTAGACCAAGAATATTGGCAGCGGATATACCATGTATTAGCGCTGATATTGCTGGGTCTGTGTTTAGGAAACAGTATGTCAGTTCAGCCGATGCTTCATTGAGCTAATCAATCCGTCAGCACTATTGAGCTGGAGGTCGGTCACACAAGCTGATGTGTATCTACTAGAAAGTTGTTTATCACCATATCTCTTAGTCGGTGAAGACGTCACTGGCAAATGCCCCTCCAATACAGTGCTGGGCTATCATATTCAAAGCGCCAATAACGGGTTTTGTCACTTCTTTGGACCTAAACGGACACGTATGCTCGGCATTTTGCCTGGAAGCCGCGAGTTTCTGTCCCTAGGCAGAAGATGGGAGAAAGGACGACGAGAGGGATTCACGGCGAAGACAGTCGTTGTCGCGGGTGTGGGTTATTATCATCATATCATCGTCTATGAAAGATCTACACCATCGTACAAATCAATCAGGATAGAGGCTTGTTGGGTGATATGAATAAAAAATCTGCTGCATAATAAGAGCTATGATGGCTAAGCAGACATTGATACCGTGAGGAGCAAATGTATAGATACATATGTGTATTGAATAAGCAGAGAATCGTAGTATCATTACAACAGCCACAAGTGCAGCCGCTCCCCACATGAATCCTGCACATGAAATAACAAGGCTACGTCCTAAACATTCGCAGTTTCATCGCATCATAAAACCTGTCGGTTCTCAGGAGCATTCCTCTTTCGTCGAGGCATATGGATTGATCATGTTCGTAACCTCTAGGTGAGAAATTTAGCTGAGCTATTAATTATTTCTCTCTCAAAATTACATACCAGGTCTGTTTGAAAATATGATTAATCGTCGCGTTAAATTACGACGAACGCTTGTTGAGCGCTCGATCGATCGCTAACATTTCCGTACTTCCCACAAAGCTGAGATCAAGTATTGACTCTTTGTAGTCTACATAAGCATGACATATCTTTCACTAGCTTCTTTGATCTTAGTAGTGCTTAGCTTGATGATGTTTTTTCCACATATCAAATAAGTAATGGCCACGATTCAGACTGTGGAGTTCTTGGAAAAAGCATCGAGGACACAGGTTGAATTCATGGATGTTGCACTTGAAATTATAGTGAACCGTGCACTATTCAGACACTGCAGGCTACCGTATAGTAATAGGTAAACATTTTCACATTTCCTTTGTCCTGTTAGGCGCTTGGGGACTTGTTCGCTGGTGATGGCCCTGTGTTGACTTCTGATTCTGTCGAGGAATGGATCAACTTTAAAAACTTCAGTGTTCAGTCTTTCGTCAAGATCATTGACGCGGAAGGCAGAAATTGCTCCGCTTAGATGTAGTGGAAGGTGATGAAACCGATCAATTTCGGTCCAGCCAGCATGCGATTTTGTGTACAAACTAGGTGCTTCGATTTCGATGTAGTCAGCCAGCTTGCAGAAGGATCGGCTTTTATGGGGTGATATGATACTAATGAGATATTCGGACATCCCGAGGCCCCGTTATCTTGGAGGTTCAAAAGACGAATGATAAAGAGGCACATCGCGCAGCGGTAGTAGCTTGGTGTTGATTGAACCAATTAGCGCCATGTTGGGCTAGCTACGCAATGCCTTATGAAACTTGTTGGCCTTCGAAAACGAGGCTGCGTTGGTCGCAAGATCTGCAGGTTTTCCTAACCAGGCCAAGTAGAATAAATTACTGGATTTCATTCACACCGGTCGCTCAGCTTGGCCGGGGGACGAGCGTTTTCTACGAAGTTGTCAAAACAGTGTGGGTCGAGCCAAGCTATAACCGACAAATGACTGTGGCTTGGTTCGTTAGAGGCAACATTTTCAGCTACTAAACATATGTTGTGAAAGTATTGGACGACACTATCCGTACTCCAAGCTGTTGGTTCTATTTTGATTGCATTGCCACCTGTCAGCCCTACAATAGGCCGTCCCGGCAAGGTTACTTCGCTAAAACTCGACCACTACAAACACTGTCCCCTGTCAGACACTGCGATGCGCAGTTGCATTGGCAGCCTAAATACTGTTTTTACACCCCTCGCGTTTGTCTGACTCTTCCATAACCGCAGGGCAAGGGTAAGGTTGTGGTCGGACTCAAGGGCCATCAGATGATGTAGAATAACCATTGAAAAAGGAATACACAAAGCAATTAGTGCAGCTAACAGCCGAAATAATAAACCCTGTCCTGCATACACACCCTTGGTGCTGCCATCACCACTACCTCAATTTCAAACCGTTGTCAGGTAAACACCATATTATCATAAATAATGTATGTAGAACAAACCGCCATAGGCGGCGCGATACCTCTCGCATATGCGAGAACGCAGCCGCCGCGTATGCGGGGTGATGCGTCTTTCTGCTGGTTCAATAGCTAGATAGTTTGTTGGTTAGATAGGCTGGATAGGCTGGACGGGCTAGATAAATGGTGTCCTTGGACCGAAGACCTTTTACGGTTCCAGGGTGCGCGCCCTGGGATACCTAAGGTACCTACAGGCTCACTTGATGTTTCATGCTTTGGCGCCAGGCATACTTTCGAATCCTATGTTGGTCTATAAAGCCACACGATTGCTATAAGAATAAACAGGTCTCTTCGTCTTGATATTTAAAGTTGAGTTGTTTAGCTTCTCAAGAATTCATTACTGCCTTTAAATCCTGTTATTTTAGGCACGAAGATGGATCTTCTTACTGTTTTCAACCATATGGTATTGCCTCCCCAGCTACCGGGGGCGCAGGATGAAGATCTGGAGGCAATATCGTACGGAATTCTGAGGCGTTTCATCCAGGCCTGCAAGACTGTTGAATCTCTTGCGGAGGGCTCTGGGGCTGAATCGTTTGAATCTCTCCGGATCTCATTAGAAGGCTGTCTGGCTCTCAACACGGCTTGTCTGGAAAAGTCAACACTACTGGAGAATTTCAACCAGCTGCAATCAAGCCGCATGATTGTTCTCCACATCAATGCACAAAATGCGGCGCTGCTGATCCGGTGTGAGGAGCGGTTAGTTCACTGCGTGGTAGCTATCTCGAAGTATGACGCTGACTGCTCATTATAGTGATGGCCAGCAGCTTGTGATTTTTGAATCATTCGAGGCATCGCCTACATGCTCTGAAGTCCTTTCTAGATGTCATGCTTTAGAGTGGGATTTTCCCGGACGTTCTGCCCAGCTCTCCCTTTCTGAATTCAACGATGAGATATTTCAGGAAAGCCTGGCAGCTTTCCTTGAGAAGGCTAGCATGGAACCGCTTTACACCCTTCAAGCACAAACTCGGAAAGCTGGCGTCTCTGTTATAGAGACCAGAGATACCAATGACCCAGCGCTTATCACACAGATGCTTATGCCACTACTTGAGGCTAAGGGGGGACCGTATCACGCCCCGGTACTGCGCAAACACGTGAGAGACGAAGTCGCTATTTACGAAGCTGAATTGCCGTGGCGGCGACTGCCATTTTGGCTGGTCTTGCGCGTTGCAGCTCAAAGACAACTCTGCCTGGCCTTCGGCAGTGAGATAGGCCGCATGAGCTACAAGCTTCTCATGTGTAGCCTTTTCAGTGCACTTTTGAAGGAGTGTAGTGGCGATCTAAGCCCGGAACTGACGATGTTGTTACGCACCAAAATTTGTCGTCGAATGAAAAAGCTGGAAGATGAAAGAACTAAAAGCACTATAGCCAGCGCAGAGATCGATGAGCTGTTTAGCCGAATATGCCCTTTAGTAAAAAATACCGTCATTGAGGTGACCGCCCAGGTTGAGGCTGCATGGAAATCTTTCAAGCAAGCGACGACCCGACGTATTCCAAGGCTTCCTTTGCGCGCTCCCGACTCCGCGCTCCAATTGTCGCTAGCCAACAGCAGCAATTACCTGGAGCGCCTTCTGTCGAATCAGCCCAAACAAAGCACAAAATCAGCCTCATTAGACCTCCCCCAGCCGTTAGAGAAAAGTATCAAGCAAGCGCAAGAATTCACCAATCGCATATTTCGTTTTGCGGCTATGGAAACACGTTTGGAGAACGACACGGGAAGAGGACTACGATCGGATTCCAAAGATCGTTGCCGATCTCTCGCGGAACAGATTAACGAGGTCTTTACTGAAGTTGGCACGACCTACTACTCCGATCCAGAGCAGATGAGCGCAATTGCCCTTACAGTTTTCACTCTCTGGATACGTTTAGATAAGTGCGCCATCTCAGCGTGCCCCATTTTGGAGAACTATCGACCTCCTTTCAGTCCTGAGCTCCTTGACGTCTTGCAGCTTCCGACTAAATCTAAAATGCAGCGTCTCCAAGATATTCAGTTATATCTGGCCCGACGCAGTTCCAGAAGTCTATATGATACTATATTCAACGAGATTGGTGAGAACTCGATAGCTGTGCGTTATGCGGCTCAATCGACCGATATACAGTCTCTTGACAGCCGCATACAGGTAGCGTATGATATGGCCCGCAACAAGAAAGAAGCTGAATGGGAGAGAGCTTGCCGTGAATACGACCGGCACACCACAGAAATCTCGAGCAGTACTTGCTGTTGTTCATGGAAGGATGGAAAGCGTGATGTTCGAGGCTGCTCTAAGTGCTGGCATCGGCGAGTTCGGAACCGTATGAAGATAATGGTCCAGGAGGCATTCCTCCCAAGCAACAATCATGCTAGAGCCGCGGCTATATTCGAACTTGCAATACCTCCCTACCTCTCAGCATATAGAGACGCAACCTGGTGTATTCTACGAACTCTGGCATATCCAGCCCCCCCGCGTGAATCGGCTACCCCTAGATTCAAACTGAATGACTATGTACCGCTACAGCCATTCATAGCAGCGAGGGCTGAGGGAATATTATTAGCATCGAGTGTTAAAACCTTTGAACAGACTCACTACAAGTTTCAATCAGGCAAAGTATCGCTTTCTCGCCTACTTCCACCACTGGCGGCGCGTTTAGAACTTTATGATAGCGTATCCGGGTTATGGATCAGAAGTCTCGATCAACCATTGACAATGCAGCATCTATGCGGCATCCATGTCCCCCGCATGCTTCAGGTCGAGGTCATGCCGCCAGTGCAGCATCCACCGCCAACAATTGATGGACCGTCATCGTATGAAATTCAAGCATACCAATCCAAGTGCCCCTCTAATGTGTCAATCCACGAATTCACGGCTCTCCAAAAATTGCTGGCAGGCAAACTCCGACGTTGGCCTAATATGCTAGTTGAGATGGGCTCGTCGAACCTTAACTTCAGCGACGAGGATACAACGCGTGTACTCTGTCAGCTCGCAGTGCAGGCCGGTCCACAACTCGCAGATGAGACTTTGCGGTCTACTCATGTCATATTCAGAGAGCCTGTCTTCATCGAGCGCCTTACTACATTGATTGAAAGCCGCTTGCATTCCATAAAGGAAAATTGGCGGGAGCATCATTGCATGGAGCTGCTTATAACGCTGAGCTTGCGTTTATACGACTTGACAGTTGGAAACCCCAGAGACAGTGCTGAAGCCCTGCTTCAGATAGCAAGAACTACAACAGCGAATTGGACTGCTCGCCTTCGAAAGGAAGTTCGAACTGCTAATGATGCAGAGGCAGGCAAACGAGCAGCAATCTACGGCGTCTACGCTGCTTTACTGTGTCGACATACATTTGCCGCTTATGCTGAGGTTAATCACACCATAACCGCTGAAGATCTTTCTCATTGGGTTCAGGCGTCCGTAGCCTGGCAAGAGTACATGGTGGTCGAAATGGACAAGCTGCCCCAGTCCTTGGAAAGGATTCTTGTTCGTGATGCAAAAATGTCATTTCACATCGCTCCGCTCCTCAAATCTGCCATTGTTAAGCACCCTGCTGCGGTGGGTGATGGCATAACTGGAAACTGGTCTGATTCCTCGGACGCCCTAAAGTTGACCTTTTCGCCTTGGGCTTTCCTCGAATCACCCCACGACCGCTGGGTAGTGTCCAGGACATCCCAAACACAGGGCCGCTTCATCTCCCACCAGACGGTGCATTTTAATATCACAGAAGGCCATTTATTGGTCAACGGTCGACCACGAGGAAAGCTGCCGCTCGAGATTCGGGAGAACGCCACCATTAAAACTTTATTTGGTGAACAGCATCTTTTAACATATCCTTCCTCCCTGCCGGGTATGACACACCGGCTCGTGCATTTCGTATATGACCAAGAGGTCCATTTCGGTATGCGTGACGGAGACCTTGTCATTATGGCTAGGACAAAGGACAGTCTGCTCGAGTTTGTTCCTAAATCAGTCTTTGGCACATCAACCTCCTTCGATTTACCAGCGGAACTTGTTGACAGTTGCGTGCACTGGCTAAATCTCAAGACAGGTTGCCTTGAGATCCGTCGGATGCCCAAGGTTTGGGTTAAGCGACCGAGAGACTGGGAGGTCGATGTTTTAGCGCGCCAGGGCTACCGAGGCAATGTACAGCTCGTTGATCCGCGCTCGGATGTGTTCCTTCAGATTGCGCGCATCTTTGAACATTTCGTGCGACCTGATAAGCTGACAGTATTCCAACCGCTGAGCGACACAAGTAAAATAACTGTAGACTTACGTCACATGGAGCTGTCATTTTCCGTGAATAGAAAAGGCTTACTACAGAGCCGACAGCTTAAAGCAGAGATTGATCCGGATCAAGACGCAGGAACATGGTATGGACTGGAGAGCAAGATTGTCTTGCGCGATGCCGTCTCACTGAGGCGAAGCATCATCTTGCCTCTCGGGCAGATACAATATCAGCGTCGTGGAATGCATGTCGCTGTCCGCATGGAAAACGGTCAAGAATATGGCACGTTCATGATCGATGACATCCTACGCCGTCTCTCATGCCCCCCAGAGCCGCGCCTTTTGTTTACGAAGGCTCTATGCCACGCTACCACGTCATTTTGCTTACCTGACACTCTGACTGGCTGCACCGGAACGGAAGAAGCATTCAGTATTCTACGATCCAGTATGGCACAGCCATGGATCCCTTTAGGAACTGCTACGCATGAGATGTTACAAATGTTGCAAGCGCTATCCCCGCGTCGAGAATACTATCCTCCTGAAATCAAACGCTTACAAAAAGTCACATGGGATAGCCATCTCACCATGACCATCCAGCACGACGAATACGAGTCTCTGATTCGAAAGATCATGTTGAGATCAAATCGACTTAAGAAGTTTGCTGGTACAAAGCCGGGAGATTTCGAAATTAAAGAGCTTACACATCTCAATCGCCGCGGGGCGGTGCGGCGCCGACTTTATGAACGTCAAGCACAATACTCGGATGACCGAGTGATGGGCGAGTTGAAATACGTCTCCCGGGATCGCAAGAAGACCTCTACAGCACGAAATGTTTACGAAACCGTTCGGTCGGTACTGACACGGCGTCCGTCTGTGCGCATGACTAGCACATTGAAGTCTACGCTAGAGTTTTACCAAGTTATTGAAGGGTTTCAGGCTCAAGGCCATTCTTCACTTGACCAACGTCCGCTTATAAACCAAATTGAAGATCCGATCAACGAGGTGTGGGGAGAGCTTGTAAATTTCTGTATTCATGCAGAGACTCAAACTCCCGTGATATTCTGTCTTGCGTTACTTGCCTTTGCGCCGGAGACAGACAGGGGCATCCTCCAATCACTTGTCGCCTTTGCTTCAGTAGAAGAGTTGCAATCTCTGCAGCCTCCGCCATATGAGAATTTCTTAGATTTTAAAAATCGTGGGAAACCATCTCTTGAGTTATTACGGACCCTTGTTACTTCAGCTCGCCTTGCATTTCGACCGACCTTTCGCCGTGGGCGACTGGGTTCATATGATGCTAACGGGCGGGATGCGCAGGAATACCTTGAACTGTGTGAAGAGGAAGAGAGACAGTTTGCCAACCATATCTCGCAGCAATGGCCTATCCCAGCGGAGATGTTGTCGATAGGTGAATTGAATCTACAAACCATCGACGTAACAGCGGCAATGAGAGCGATAAAGTTGGAATGGGGACGGAGATGGCAGAATGAACAGCTTGATGACTATATTGACCAAGTGCAGGAGGTCTTAGATTCACTTTCAGGTCCACACGATGTCTCAAAGCTCTCTGAGTGGAAGGATGGGGAACCAGCCTTCTCTAGGCTTGAATACCACAACATTATTCCATCTCTCCCTAATGATTTGATCACCAAGAGTATCCAACCTTTGGATGATACTACCAGCAACTACATTTTTAGAGCTGAGGCCCCAAAGGTGCCCATTGCAACTTACAACCAGTTCGAAATGCAGCCGTCAAGTGAATTCATCGAGCTTCGAGATATCTTGAAACACTTTTCCAGCTCACCCGACGCGTTGCGACACAACTATGGAGAAGATCTCCTCAAAAGTCTAGCAGCACTCGAAGGGGTAGATTTCTCACTTCACATAGACGGCGAAGTGCCTGTGCCAGCTTTGGAGGCTATAACTTTCGCTAAAGAACAAGCCCACCGCGCGGTGATGCGACATTCTGCTCATATCTCAACCGTACTAGGTGCAGATAATACACAATTTTCTTGGCTGCAGCTCGGTGCCATATTTCCCTGCACAACACCAACCGCTCTCCTCGAGCTCCTAAGATCGAAATCGCCACGGAATTTTGGTTGCGGGATGAAGGAAGCATTAACAAACTACGGTCTTGCTATTACGAACCTACAGAGAGTCGAACGGATTCGACAAGCGTTGCTACGAGGTGACAGGCGCGCTATTAGTGAAGAGCTTCAGAACGAAGGACACGAGAACTGGTCGACCCTTCAGAGACCCGACTGGCTGTTGCTCGAGATTGATAGCAATCTCCTCATCCGCGCCGAGCAAGTAGAGGTGGCTGAGGCTATAATTGCGCCAGCATCAGGGAGAAACAGTGTGTTGCAAATGAACATGGGCAAAGGTGAGTGGTTCCATATGTGCTATTAAGGCCAACTTCTTTAAATTCAATGAAGTCTATGACTATTACTGGTGCTGACGCTGACGCTGCCACAGGCAAAACCTCGTGTATTGTGCCTATGGCTATGGCGGTCCTCGCTGACGGGAAGAGCCTCTCGCGCCTAATTGTGCCCAAGGCATTGCTAATGCAGACAGCCCAGATGGTGCAGTCGCGACTAGGAGGTCTTGTAGGCCGTGAAGTCTGCCATATTCCCTTTTCTCGGAAAACGCCCACCGATACTGACATGCTCGACCTTTATGCTGATCTTCACCGTGAGACACATGCTGCACGGGGCTTAATTCTCACGAGCCATGAGCATGTTCTTTCGTACAAGCTCGGGGGGTGGCAACATTTCCTTGACGGGAAATCCAAAACAGCGAGCGCCATGGTCAGATTCCAGGACTGGTTGGACTCCCATTGCCGCGACGTGTTAGACGAGTGTGATTTTACGCTATCTGTCAAGACTCAGCTCAACTACCCGAGCGGATCCGAAATGGCCATTGATGGCCATCCTTTCCGTTGGAAAGTTGCTCAGGAACTGTTGGGGCTGGCTTTTGGCCACATTCCGAGGCTGCAGAGACAATTCAAGAACAGTATTGATTTGCTAGAGCGGCCGGGGTCGCTTCCTACGATCTATTTTCTCAAAAGCGACGTTGAAGATGCGCTTCAAGACTATCTAGTTGAAGATATCTGCGCAGGGCGGCTGTCACTTCTCCGTATTGCCAAATCCAGGTCTCAAGCTTTACAAAGAGCTATCCGTCGACTTTTGTCTGAGAAGAAGTTCGACAAAGCTGAATTCACTAAGATTGTGAGCTCGTTCCCCGACCCGCAAGCGGCATGCAAGATCCTGCTCGTTGCTCGAGGTCTCTTGTTGGATAAAATACTTCTCCTATGCCTAGGAAAGCGCTGGAATGTGCAGTACGGCTTGCACCCAGGCCGTCACCCGGTCGCGGTGCCGTTTGAAGCTAAAGGAGTGCCTTCAGAGCAGTCCGAGTTTGGTCAGCCAGACGTAGCTATCTTGTTCACCTGCTTGGCGTTCTACTACAGCGGATTGTCCTTGAAGCAGTTTCGCCAGGGACTGCAGCACATTCTTCAGTCAGACGATCCAGCCACGCAGTATGAGCGTTGGACCTTTGGCTGTAACAGTTTGCCAGAGGCACTGCGGCACTGGAATGTAGTAAACGTTGACGACGAAGGGCAAGTTGATGGGCTTTGGCGCCATTTGCGTAAGAACCGGATCGTGCTAGATCATTATATGAACCACTTCGTGTTCCCTGCTCACGCCAAACAATTTGAGGTCAAGCTACAAGCCTCCGCGTGGGACATACCTCTTTATGCTGAGGCACAACAAACCCCTAGGACAACTGGTTTTAGTGGAACGAATGACAATCGTATAATGCTACCTTTGACGATTCGGCAAGACGATCTTCCAAGCTTAACACAGACTAGTGCTGAAGTTCTGTCTTATCTTCTCCAGCGCCGCAACCGTCGCTACTATACTACAGTAGATAGCCGAGGCCGGCGGTTGACCGAACTCGGTCTCGTTGAAAACCTATGCTACGGGCGCATCCGAGTCCTGATTGATGCTGGAGCGTACATTCTTGAGATGGACAATAGAACGTTAGCTAAAAATTGGCTAACATATGACCATGAAGCGAAGGCTGCCGTCTACTTTGGCGCTGACAACCGGGCTTGGGTGTACTTCCGGGGGGAGATCAAAGGCGACATGCCGCTATTAGCGACACCCTTTGCAGACGACCTTAGTGAATGCGTTGTGTATCTCGATGAGGCTCACACTCGCGGTGTCGATCTGAAATTACCTGCTGATGCTCACGGCGCGCTGACGCTCTCACTGAAGCAAACGAAGGATGCGACAATGCAAGGTAAGTACTTTTTATCCTCTTCCGCTATTTCTCGTAGATTTGTTGTCTAAGAATTCACGGGCTCGCTTTGATTTTTCTAATAATTTGCAGCGGCAATGCGTCTCCGACAACTGCGTACTACCCAATCGCTTTCATTCTTCGCACCGCCGGAAGTCCACCTCAGCATAAGTAAGCAATTTTCGGTGTTCTCCTTATCCAGTTACAGAGTGCCCCGGAGATTTTATCTGTCTGTTTGCGAGATTTGCTCACCTGTAGTGAAAATAATGGTCCCAGAGACATCGATTTATTTTTCAAATAAAGCAGAAGCTGACCCTAAGAGTCGTAGTGGATTTCTGCCGCCCGCCTGTCCATAAGAGCCTCGACTCCTCTCACGTTATACGTTGGCTGCTCGAACAGACATGTCGAACGAACGAGGACCTGCAGAGCTTGTATATCACACAGGGACTTGACTACTGTCGGCGCACCAATGCGGTGTGGAAATACCGCGGTTCCCTAGGTAATGTGCAACTTTGCAAGCAACTGGTCGAAACCATGCCGCAGCCAGAGCGCCAGACCCTTGAGCAGATGTACGGGGAAGGGGCTGCATGTAGCTTGTTGGAGGCATCTTCACAACGCAATCTGGCTCCCCAACTGCAGATATTCAGAAACCAACTCCTCCAATCCCGAGCTAAAGGTCACCCTACACGTCCGGATGCCTTGCAAGAAGTTGAGCAGCATCGTGAGGTCCAGAATCAGCTAGAACAGGTGCGCCAGGTACAAAAGCCTGTCCATTATGAGGCGCTCTCATTCCCCGGCCTCCATCCTGCCATCATGCGCTTTGTATCCA
The DNA here is from genome assembly GCA_025201745.1 of Xylariaceae sp. FL1651. Lineage (NCBI taxonomy): Eukaryota > Fungi > Ascomycota > Sordariomycetes > Xylariales > Xylariaceae > Xylariaceae sp. FL1651. The sequence continues at coordinate 293,612 of MU624261.1, read as the reverse complement.
CCGGCCTGCTAGACAGCATGCTAGGAAATGCCGACCCAGGATTCGAGCACGCGTTTGCATTCGTAGCCCGGACAAAAATTGGAATCCAATTTGGTGTTCGAGAAACCGATTCGAGGTTGTTCGTGTCAAAGGAATTTGGAAAAACGATACGCTGCAAGAAAAAGCAGGAGACTGTTGCTGACAACTTTTTGGTAAGTCTTTCCGCATGTGTTCGGTCGACAAATTTCTGAGCTTAGGTTCAGGAATGAAGGACTGGGAATATACTGACGGATGCTAACATGATACTGGGACAGCGCCCCGTCGAGTGGATTCTCTGGAGCCCGCAGACCCAGACGGCGTTGGTTATAATCCCAGAGGAAGTCGAACTACTAATTCCCAAGCTCCGCCTTGCCGTTTCTCAGCCTCCAGTCCATCTAATTGCATACGCCGCCCCCGTCACCAAGAATATGCTCCCCTTCAATAGCCTGAAATACTACAGCCTCCCGCCGCTTCCGCCAAACCATAACTTTCCCAGTTGGCTCCGGCTCGAGCTTGGTGTTTTAGCTGGCAGACTTTATGTCGAAACATTGGAGGTGGACATGCTGATTCGCTACCTACATCTAACACCTGAGTTGGACGCTAGCCTACCTGAAGAGAACGACGAGGGCGACGTAGTAGCAGCTAACGGATCAAACCTGTCTCATTTCGCAAATAATCCTATTTCGTTTCTCTTGGAATGGCTGGTGCTCCGGCGCAAGACGCAAGACGTCCTACATACGCCTATGGGGTATATTTGCTCAGGGCGGTCGCTCGATGAAAACTCTGCGTTTCGAGGCTCCCTACAGTGATTGGATTTGGAGAGGTATCGAGAAGTGACGGGTAACTAGGTTCAAGGGCTTGAAGAAATTGTTGTAGATAAGAGATTGTTGTCTAGAATATTGGGAATTACTTTATTTTAGATAACCACGACTGGTGACGCTTACTAGAAGTATCTCGTCTATGTTTCAGTGCTTTTTGTCAGCTACCGACCCTTTGAAAACTCCATTCGTAGCTGTCCCCAGCCGCTTATGTGTGAGGCAGATCTTGTCCTTGTGCAGCAACTCCTTAGTAGCAGGCAGCTGGTTGGATATATTAATTTATGCGGTTGAAACTGACTGAATTTACTCTTTAGAGTTATATATTGATACTGGTCATAGAGATAAACGAGGTGTATAGGTATGCCGTCAGGTGTACAAGTTAAATAAAATATGTTAGTATTAGGGGTTGTAATCCCAGATAATTATCAGACACTGGGATTGGTCATTTACACAGCAAGTTCCACTAAAATAGACCGCTTGGCTCTACGACTTCCGATTGGCTACTTTGATAGCAACTGCTCATACCGGGGAGACAACGAAAGCTTGGGATGTGTATATAAGACCAAGTCAAGTCTCTACTGTTCTCTTCAACCAGTTCCCTCACTATTCGCTCTTAGATCAATTCCATCAGACAATTATTATATTTTAGCAACCTCTATTAAATGGTTACCACTACCACTACTACCATGATGAGCTCCTCCAAGCCTGGGGGGGAAGTAAGTGACCTAACACTCAGGGCTCACGAAAGCCTCCTTGATACTAATGTATCCGACAGAAAAGCAAGCAGCAACAGGTCCTCTTCATCCCAAAGACTCTCCGCTGGTGCCCAATGCCTGCCCCCCTCGACAAAGATGCCAATCGGCTCCCTACTGTTTTGAAAACACCTGATTTCCCCGTTCCCTGCCGGCGATGCCTTCAAGACAGCCAAGTCGGAGACGAGATGTTGCTCTTGTCCTACGACCCCTTCTTGGGTGACAGCCCCTATCGATGTGCCTCGCCAATCTTCCTGCATTCAAAACCCTCATGCGAGCTCGCTGCTTCCCCGACTGCGCTCCCTGAGCAGCAACGCGGTCGACTCCTTTCCGTCCGTGCGTACGACGGCAAGCACATGATGGTGGATGCGGATGTCGTCGATGGAAACAAAGTGGTGGAGGTGTGTCAACGCATGCTAGAGGAAGAGGGCTCATCGGCGGAGTATTGCCATGTGCATTATGCTATGCAAGGCTGCTTTGCTGTTCGAGTTGACAAGGCCTCGGCTGCTAATTAAAGAGTTGGCTATTAGATCATGTTCTCTTCGTACCAACAGACGTGGGCCGCAACACCTAATACTTTGGCGGCGTTGGTTTACACTGGTATTCCTTAGTGGTTATACTCGATCCCTCGAACTCCTTATCTAGCTAGTAGAATATACCGAGTTATTAGATTGTTGCCTATTCTTAGAAGTTGATGTAAAGATTATCGATGCAGCGATCCTGACGAACCGAGCATTGAAGGATTGACGAATTCTGGTGTTTGGTCACCCACCATGGTTTCGATGGGTTCAAGAAATGTAGCCGGGCACTCGAGCATCTCTAGGCCGCAGCCATCCAGCCATCCCATAGATTCACCCTGACCAAAGTTGATGAAGCCTAAGTCTGAGTCGAGAGCTTTGGAAAACCACCCGGGCGCGACTTGATCAGAACCATCTGGTGACCACCCATTTGAATTAACGTCTATAGAGGCAAAGGAAAATATGTCAGTCGCATCACCCTGGTCAAGGATTCGAGACATTCCATCTACATTAGACAGTAAGGGGGCCGGCGTCACAGGAGCAGAAAGCTGCTCCGTACTTTTTTGCTTGACACTTGCTGCATACGCACCCGGCGTGATGCCAACAATCTGCTTGAACAGCCCATGGAAGTAACGAGGTGACAAGCCTACATGAGCCGCGAGGTCAAACAGCTGGACGTCTCCCTTGCGCTGACGCACGAACTTGCACGCCATTGCGACTTGTTTCTCGGCGGAAGCCTGGGGCGACTCATCACTGGGGTCTTCAGATTCCGGCCGACAGCGCCGGCACGCCCGGAACCCCGCTGCTACCGCTTTTGCTGCGGAGTCGAAGAACTGCACGTTGGCGCGACGAGGGCGCCGGGACGGACAGCTCGGTCGGCAGAAAATATGCGTCGAGACGACGCCGTATAGGAAGCCTGTCGCGGGTGTGCGTGCCAGGACAAGCTGCCATCTAGTCTTGTCGGCTGATGCGGAGGTGGAATATGTCATGTCAGCGGGGTTGTCGCGCGGGATTGCGACAGCGCTTGAACGGGCCATTTTATACACACTAAGCCTTTTAACTCGATCGATTTATGTAGGATAGACGGGGAGTGATTGGAATTGAAGAAGGTTGGGAGGAAGATAATCTGTAGCTATTTACTGGCGGCTTGGGTTCCTCTAGGAAGACTGAACCCAGCCTCTAATTGGTCACTTTAAAAGCAAACGCTAAAAGTAGATAAGTATACAACAGTAATTACTTCGTAAGAGCCAGGATTAATTACTGACGGCGCCAAGACCTTGGCGACTGAGTGTTTATCGTATATTAAATATAAGTACTCAGCTGTTGGTCATTTAGCAGAATAGGAAATGGCTATGTACCAGAATAAAGAATCCGTCCTTTGTACCCAAAACATACTTAACGTCATTGCTAAAAGCCGCCAGATCGCCTTCAAACAGCGCAATGGCCCGCTAATTTAAGTAGTATTCAAAGTCTTGGCGTTGCATACGATTCTGTCTCAGTTGCTGCAGGCTGTTAGCCCACTTCCAGTGCCGGGCAGTCTTGAGATGATACGATTAATGACTCTTGGGTGTTACTGGTATGACTTACATGGATGTAGCAATGGATCCTCCAAATGAGGCGGAACGTGCCAATGAGTCCAACTCCGATACCGATGTCCGTGTAGTCTTCTAAGCGTAAACTGGCCATACCAAAGCTTAATAGACTAGGAGGTAGGTTGAACGCTAGAGCGGTGATGACGGTGGCAATAGCTTGACCTTTACCGTAGATCTCCACGCTTACCAATGAGCCCATGAGCTCTGTCTGCATAACAATTGTTTCGATGAAGCGGACAACAAAAATGCGGTGAATAACCGTAAATATTAAGAAATAAGTCTAAAACCAACAGTGAGGCATGCAATGAAACATTGAATACTTGCTTTGCCCATTGGACAAACGAGTGAGATGGTAGGATAGAAGATGCTAAGGGCACATATGCTTCTCAAAATCCTAGAGTAATGAAATAGATAAAGCCGGCTATAAGAGGGCGAATCGGCAAGCACTTGACTAGGCATGCATCCCGCCATCTTAGAGTGAATAAAATGAGTAGGCAGCCTGCCGTGAAAAGGAGAAGCCCAATATAATCTATCTCTTTGACCATCTAGAGCTCAGCATTAAAGTCTTTGGTCTCAAACGTTGGTGGATAATATAAATAGAAAAAGGTAGTACGACTGTGACAAATCCCCAGCCAAGGCACCACTAGTAGACTATCCTCCACCCTAGCTGCATATAAGCAATGAAAACGAGAGAGAGGATTGTCAAGAGGCTCAACACATGATTTGCTAAGATCATGGTGCCTTTGAACGCGATATTAGCGAGGCAGGTAGTAATGGTTAAGAGGCATTATGGAAGCCTATGGATAACTTCCACTCACCCACGGTCTTAAACCAGTTTTTTTGAGAACAAACTCTTTTACCGCAAGCGAAACACATCTCTTTAAAACCACTCCCTACGCCAAATATAATGCCACTCAAAATCGTCTGATCAATTGTTTTGCTAATAGCCCCAATGTTGGCACATATTGTTGCCGAAGCAGCCCCGAAGAATAGAAAGTATCTTCTTGCTGCAATGTATGAGAGACGACCGCCGATGATGACGATGATAGCAGCTCCTAGATTCCAGCTGCGCAAGTCAGCCTCACAAGCTCAATTCGGACTATTCTTCAACGATGACGATTGAGCTTCCTATCTTATAGAAATCCACAGATAGCGCGTGTCGGGCCTAATATCGGCGTTAATGTTTGCTAAAACTAACGCTGGTATGACTAGAGTGAGCTTGCTTCTGACTGGCAGTATTACTTTACAGTTTAAACGCCTGCGAATATTCCTATTCTTAATTGCACGACATTCCAAGTTCGCAGGATCGCCGAACTTAGCGCATCTTCAGCTTTGCAACTTTTTTATGGTATAGTGTGGAGAAATATCGTCGGAGGGTTATATGATATGCACACTTGCCTATTAGGTGTGTATCTCATGCAGGACTGAGGCAGATGCTAGCTGAGAATATGAAAGTACTGCATTTTTTGTGTTATCTTGATTGTAGGTGTATAAGTAGCTACCGGTACATCGGCTGCATCTAATTGTTAACAGTCGGGACCGCAAATTTGGGCCTGCTCTCACATGCAATTCACCCAGTAGCCGTTAAAGCATGAATACCTCAGGTCCATATTTATATCCTCTCGCCTCTGCTTCATTGTTCCTCGACAGCTTCACAACCTAAACTGAGTATGGTATGCTCTTCGGGTGATTATAAATCAGATTCGGCGACTAGGTGTTCTATACCAGCTGAAAGTTCCAGATCTGGAAGTCTCATTGTTTTCAGCTTCAATTTGATTGGATACGATGTATCAAAAGACCGGTTCAGCTACAATTTTATTTCCTCATGCGGACCTTGGCGCCCACAGCTTCAATACTTATGGCCGAGGGTCCTTCTTGCAGCCAGTACTCCGCAGGACCTCGAGGCAACCCATTCAGCGACATTAAGGGCTTGCCAGCAGCAATTTCAAGAATGAACCATTCCGATCCCAGACTTTGCCAATGTCCGGCAACACCGATCTTAGATCGTCATGAAGACGTGTTGCGTCTTGTTAACCCCGTTTGGGAGCTGTAGTGTCGGACTTGAGCTGGAGACGGAGTAATCACGGCCTCGGTTCAAGGTCATATCCCGAAGATACATGGTAACCTGTGGGAAACGACAGCGAATTGGGACGTCAAGTCTGGTCAAAACATACCTACCAAGTAGACTATATAACAGAGGCGTTCCTACTCCTGAATCAACGTGGATAATACTAACAATTGATCACCGTAGACAATATTGTTGCTAGTTACTACAATGATTGCCACCAAATTCTTTTCTTTCGCGCTCCTCGCGAGTTCAGCAGCCGCTCAGAACGTGAGTCTTCGTTACATGCCCCTTGGAGATTCTATTACGGAAGCCACCTGCTGGCGGGCCTTGTTATGGGAGATGTTGCAAAGCACCGAATTTGCCTCCGTAGACTGGGTTGGATCGGGAACGTTTGACTTTATCTGCGGAGACATGAAATACGACCGCAACAACGAAGGTCACTCGGGATATCTTGCTACTGGCATCGCCAACCTAAACCTGCTAACCGGCTGGCTTAAGAGCAACCCTGCTGATGTTATTACAATGCATCTGGGCACAAATGATATTGCGTATAATAGGCCGACTGAAGAGATCCTCGCAGCTTTTACCACGTTGGTTGGCGTCATGAGAGCCAGTAACCCAAGAATGAAGATCATTGTGAGTGTATGAAATAGAGGTCCATAATTTCTTCGTCTCTAGCAAATTCCAGGAGCGAGGACGACTGATACCATTACATCTAGGTTGCTCAAATCATTCCCAGCACTCTGCCTAACCTTATCCCCGGTATCCAGAGTCTCAACAACGCCATTCCAGTCTGGGCTCTAGGGCTCACCACGCTAGAGTCGCCGATATGGGTGGTGAACCAAAACAAATGGTTCACTGGCAGCGACCTACGCGATGGTGTGCATCCCAATCTCGCTGGTGACGCTAAAATGGCCAATATCTGGTTCCCAGCACTCTCTCAAGCACTCTACTATGCGAAACTCGACAAGCTGTGGGGTACCGCTTAGGAAGTGGAGGTGCCATCCGCAGCCCAAGAGTCAAGATGGGGTCCAGATTCGGGTACTTTCACTCATTATCGGCTGACTCAGCCCCGCGTATCCCACGTTTGAGCTTTTGAATAAATGTCATTCGTTCAACCAAGCCCAAACCCTTGTTTACATTGAATATTCTCGTGGCGGAAATAAGTAGAGACAACTCGAAAGACATGGTGGTGCGTCGTTGTATACGGATGGGACTTGCACTTTGCAAACTCTACCTACGCAGGATATATACCGGAAACTCCTTGTCTTCTCCACTTACAGCCAAACTACAAAGGTTTGCGCGGGACTTGAGTTTTACATCCCATTACTGATTCCACACATGTCCCATTTCAGCCCGGCATAGGACCAACATAAATATCTACTTTTGTGTGAGCTTGGTGAAACTAAGGAATAAGTAGAAACTCACCATGCTTATATCAACGGCCACTGCGACCCGTACTTCCCAGATAGGCTCATCACTGTTTACACCGAGTGCATTTGCATTATCAAGCGCCTTCCGGATAGAAGCAACTGGAGTGTCCCCGATAGAGATTGTAGTTATTAGTGCAGCATGATACTACGGCTTCATAACCACAAGGACATCTTCGCCCGCGGCCGTACGCATAGTCGCGTCGACAGCCGAGTGATTAGATGTGACCCGGCTCTTATGGACAATGGAGCAGAGCTTGGAACCGGAGAGACCCTCGATGGGCCACCTGTTGTTGAAGTCAAGGCTCTCATGGCGGAAGCCGAAGAGATCCTTGTCGTTGTAGCGTCGAAGATCTTCCGACACCGGCTCCACGATGTGCTAAATTATGTGCCCTCAATGCGAAACAATGGTTTTTTGGCCGCATCTATGACCGTAGCTTTCATGAAGATCGCGTCGTGGCAGTAGAATACGAGACTTGTCTCCTTTTGCGCTACGTAGTCGCTCAGTACGTTTACCGGCAGGTTGGGGCTTTGAAGTTGGACTTCCATGATTTATCCAGCCATGATATCAGGCCGTAAGACCAATCGTAGGTGAAGCATCCGTAACCCTTCGAGTTTCTAGAATCAGTGTGCCTATCATAACAGCCACTTCTGATAAAGACCTAGCTCACCGGCTACATATGGCAATGTCGGCTCTGCGCTTTGGAGCTCCGACAACATCTAAGCTTTCCGGGTAAGCCTGGGCACAAATCGCCTCGGACCCCCATTCTACACGACTCTTTCCATCCGTCAAGCTTCGGAATTCCTTGCGTTCACTCGTCATTTTCTTGAACTTAACATTTATATCGCCACCTTTCGACCTGGGCGACTTCTAACTGCAAACACTTTTGTTTCCGATATGATATACCATTTCTGCCAGAAGCGCAGTATCGCTTGCGCCAACATTTATGGCGAGCTTAGTTCTGTTTCGAGCTGTTGACGCTAATTCATGTTCAAGGCATTGCAGGAATGGAGAAACATACTGTGCCGTCGTTTTCCTTTAACCAACGAGAAGGGAGCATTTTGAGGGACTAGACTTTGAGCAACCTGCACAACTTTTTCTGCTCCATCCAACGATGGTGTCGACCTCTAGGTCAAATACCGGCCGTTTAGTGGCCATAACTCCATCAGTAAAGCCTCCCAAACCCCATCAATTCGGGCTGGTCGTTTAGTCTGTGTCGCCATGTTTTGGTCTGCTTCGCAAGTCTGAGCCACGATTGGTTTTCAAGCTCTCTTTTTGCTAGAAGCATAATATTCTTGAATGCTGGCAGACCTATTTGCAAGTGCATCTGATGTGACTCAATACTATTTGGTAACTAAGAGAAAGGCGGGTGTGACATCGAAAGGTCATCTCATTGACGCTTGTGAGCTCATAACCCAGTCGGCTCTCACCATCAACTCTCTGACTAGCCGAGCCAGCTGTGGATCTATTAGCACGAAATCCAACGTGTCCGAATCTGAACAATGCATAGGTAAACTAGTCGTTCCGCTAGTAACAAGAGTTCCGTGCATGCGGTACGAGCTGGTTAGCATGATTACATGCATCTGGAGTGTTCCCCGAGGGGAACCTTCCATTATTTTCGTACTCGGAAGATGAAAACCGAACATCTTCAAACACGTGTCAATGGATAACCGCACGTTTTTCTCAGTAATGATGAGGGTGAGGCAAAACTGTTTAAGAAGAATCATGTAAACCATGGCATCGTCGAAGTTTTCAAGGAGGACACGGATAGCTGTCAATGATGGCGGCTAGTTCTGGCCATCTTTTTCGAAAGGTATTGCCTACTGTCCAGTTCCTGAGCTGTCGCATATGCTCTTCAAAAACAGGGTTGATATTTTGATGCTCGCTGTGGGGTATGCCGTCGCTGGCAGGAATGAGAACGAGTGATGGGTCGTAGGGCCAGCTAATAGAGAAACTGGTGCTATACGTTGCCGCGAAGTCATCGTAAGTTATCTCAGGGTGTGCCACAAGATATTCGCGAGCTTTGGGCCTATGTAGAGCATTATTGTTAAGGCTGCCGTGGAAATAATGGTGGCAGTTCTACATACCATGGGATGCGATCAATCCAAGCCGCATGTGCTGTTGACAGTTGCACTCGCGTCGGTCGCAGCCAGGTTGGCATATGAATCCAACTCTCTTGGTCAAGCAAGAACATCCACTAGTGTAAATAAATGATGAGCAAAGATATTGTTATTTAAGTGTTCCTCTGCAACCGTTTAAGATACTTACCTTGGTAATGGTAAACATAATGTAGAAGACCGCAATTTTCTTAGGTAATGTGTTGATCTCAGAAAAGCTCCGTATGATATCCCCAGCTACGTTACTGATGTCGTCCTCGCTCCTGTGGTCTTTATCCATCAAGGAACATATATTAGGTCTTGGAGAGCAAGCCCTCGTTAGCGTTGTCTTGGCCGCTGAGGTCTTTATCTGCCCCTTCCCTTTCGACAAAAGAAAACGCTGGAGAATCTGGTCACAGATACAGCTCGGAGGCGAGTTCAATGGCGGCAATTCCCAGGGATTCTTTGTCGGCCCAGATAATGTTCCCCGTATATCAACTTGGTCGCAAGATCCGAGTAGGCTCAGTTGTAGAGCGGCATTCTGTGTGCGAAGGTGGGCGTTCTCTGTCTCGAGTATACGAACTTGAGTATCTAGTAAACCAACATCTCTGTTCTTTTGATCTAGGATCTGTGTCAGAAATGCAATTTGTTCCGATAGGTTAGCTATAGTCCATTTTGTGCGATCACGCATCGCCTGCTGACTCTTTCGGTCTCGAGCTCTCTTTCGTTGGAGCTCGATATCTCTAGAAGATAATTTGCCGCTGCCATCGGAAGAGCCGGTGAAGGAGCCTGGCGAAGCGACCAGATTAGATTGAGTTGGGGTAGTCATGCTTCCTTCTAGAGCCTATCGAGCAGCAGATGTCGGTCAGAATGTTTGCTGTTCTCGATGAGAGACACCCCAAGCCCTGGCTAAGCCGTTGGGTTCTATATATTTGAAGGCAATTCTATGAGTAAGTGTTGCTGAGGCCCAGTTCCCTCGCCTTCTGTTTCGTAAAGTTGCACGGTCCTCTTCGCCTTGGTTTCCACATGAGAAAGGCTGTCAGACCCTTTTCTTTTCACTGTAAGGACCCTGTAATTTTGCACGAGCGAATAATCTGTGCGGGGGCGGAATTAGGGAGCTACAATATTATCAGTTTCGAATCGCGTTTGCCGCGCCCTAGTCACTTTTATATATTACAAGTGAGCGCATACATATGCGAACACATTTTTAAAATAAGCATCATAAATTCGTGGCTACAACAAATAAACTATACTAATGCTTAAGATTAGATTATACACTTTATGTTTTGTTTATTCAAAAATGAGTGAAGTAGCAGAGTGTGGATACGGACTCACGATCATTGATCGTCACGTATTATACATCGAAGCTGACTCTAACACCTGATTATAGTACACTAAAGAACACTAGACCATCCTAGAGTATGAGCGGAGGTACAGCGATGTAGCTAATTGGGCTAGCAAAGCAAGTAGGTTGCTACGAGATGTAGACCAGACCGACAGTTTAGGGACTGACCAAATCACATTCGATACACACCGTGATAACTCAAAAGAGTATAGGAAACAAAGATTTACACCAGATAGCCCCTATATCCTAGAAAAATTGATTATCGGACTGTTATGCGATAAATTGTAAAAATTAAACAGGGGAGCAAGCTGTCGCACGCAAAGCCATGTCAGTGTTTCGGCCAAAGTCTTGATCGCATTTCATTGCGACCAATCTTAGTGGTAAGCTGTTTTTCTTGTTTCCGACGCCTGTGGCGTTTCTGGGTTTTATACGGTCAAGCAGGTGTTGAGGCTTTTCAAGGGTTACGCGCAGCTGATCTCGAGATCTGTCAAAGCGCATGGAAGTCGTGGCTGGAGGGCTGACGCGACGTAGCGCTTGTACATATATGTACTATGTATATAAGACTCCTGGTATTATTTAGTGTCACGTGCTTCACTTATTGGAGTTATACTAGGATCCTTTCGGGTTCATTTAACGGCTATTCAAGAATATGTGAGTGAGGCTATGAACCCTCCCATCTAGACTTAGGAAGGATAGGAATCTCAGTATTGAGTCTTGATCGTAAAATAAAACCCTATTGTGACCTACTTGTGACTTATCTATCACTCTGGTACCAAATCCCAAGACACCTGGGCCGGGGAAAGGGTTACTAGAAGGTCGCGAGAGGGTTGTAGGTGGGTCAAGCCTCAATATTATTAATTTTTAGCTTTCCTAAATTTAGATTGGAAACTTTCAGCTCTTATATTTTCCACAACAGCCGATAAATTCACCCTTCAGGGTTCTCGCAGTTCTCGGGAGACCAATGTTCCCGACGATATAGACCCACGAACATCTTTACTACGCTTCATCACTTAGTGTCTCCAAACTGGCTTAAACTTACACAATAATCGCAACAACAAGCTTTCCTGCTATAGGTCTGTATCATCGTACCTCTTGACTTAAGTAGCTTCTCAATCTAGATCTGTCCGCGTTCAAGAAACTGATTGGGAATTCCGACATGTTCGCAGCGACTATACGCATGGAGGCTCTTGTCAGGACCATCGAAGCCGCTTGTTGAGTTGGAGCCATGGTCTGGGTGATCTTTGAGCAGGAAGTGAACAGCCCGAATATTAGGGAATTCGCAGCGGTCTAGCTGTCGGCTCTTGTCGTCCTTGCCAGGAAGCTTCCAAAGCTTCAAAGTACCTAGAATTGATCGCAGCGAGTCTAGCTTGTCGGCATGTTGAATAAATAGGCCTAGGTTGCAGGTTGAGCTCTTATCACTGGAACGCCCCGTGAAGATGTAGCCTAACGGAGCACGGGTGGTGGGGCCGAAGGTGGACAGATTAACAGGGTATTTTGTAATAATTATCGTAGCTGAGTTGCTCACGGGGTATTCTTTTTTAAATCTTTGCGGTCGGTATATCCACGAAAGGACCGTCAGTGCGTAAGTCGACAGCAGCTTTCTCTTGGCTGCTAGAGTGAAACACGGCTCCGACGATCATAAATTTGAGGCATGAGAACTTACCGGCATTATACGCTCTGTGCGCTTTGGTCTGGCGCTCAATTATGGCGGCTTCTACTCGATATTGAGACCAGTGAGGTAGACGTTGAACTCGCCATGCCAACCATCTTTCGCGCAAAGCCTACTATTATAACAGTTAGTACATCGCAGGTTTTTGACACGGTCTTTCTTGTATGCAGCGAAAGACCATTTACGCCAGACACGTGCGCCTCGTTTTCCCCAATCTGCTCACAAACCATAGCCTCAATTGACGTAGTAATGTCCGAATTGTAGTAGAAGGATTCTACAATCTCTTACAGGACCTGATTTGCAACCGTAGCAATACTAACTAAGCCATTCTTACCCCTTATCCATGGAAATTACGGCGTGCCCAAGATGGTCGCTGGTAGCAATGGGGTCTTTCTAGTCAGCCTAGAACGGCAGTAATTATGGAGAGACCGTATAGACTCACAGCCTATATCTAAGCCCTTTACACCGAGGTCTTTGAGGTCGGAATAGTAGCCACCAGTACGCAAGTGGGCTGCACTCGATGATGCGGCCCAACCATCAAGGCCTCTTTACCAGCTCTTGTATGTGCTCCTTGCGGTTTCAGCCACGCCACCAGGCCGTGGCACCAATAGTGACCAATGCATCCGCTACTCTACCGCAAGCACAAACTTACGCCGACAGCAAAACATGTGGCAGTCAGTACCAGTCGACCCTAGGGAGCATCTGAGGCGGTTAGCTCACAAGGCTAACTAGGTCGGTGTTAGGTGTATTTGTGCCAAGACCCTATAGGGTGGCCACATCGAGCCTTTAGAAGTATATGAGGGCTTCAGGCCCCAGCTTGAGGGTTGGAATGGTTACGAATCAATGGAATTGAGCCCTGACTACTTACATACCGACAGCAAATAAGCTTTCATTCACTCTGTGACTAAACCGCCTGACAATCGGAGGGACAAGCGATATTACATATTGGGCGCACAGAGGATCGAACACCCATTCTTTGATTGACTATTCGCATAAAGATTCAATAATGCCTCGTCTATCAAAGTACTATTAGCTCATTTCGAATCACACTTATGGTAAGAGTAGGTCTTGAGTTGCTCTTGTTATACAAGTCCAATAGAGCATCTGTTACGTAAAAATACCGATATTGACGTCAACGCCATGCTTCTTGATCAGTTCCTTCATATCTTCGGCCAGACCATGCATATAACTGGTACCAGTATTTACAATAAACTTTTATACATTTCTTTGCTGGCCATGGAATGGCACGGTTTATCTCCTCGAAAAAATATGGGTCATCCCCCTTGGCGAAAACTGTTAAGCCCGAGGCGAAGTTCTTAGTCTGTAATTACCAGGTGATCATGCTTGTCTGCGCTACGCGGTGTCATATTATACTCTAACATCCAGTCGCGCGTGATTACATCGAGGTCCTCATTCTTGGCCATGTCTTGGATCGCGCGCCTATATTTATTCAGTAATGTGCAGCCATTATACTGTTTTATATGGAAGGATCTGGAACTCAGTCATACCGCCTGAGCAGCCAGCAATCCTAATGGGCCGCTTGTGTGTGCCATTGGTCGTGCCAACGGAATTAATAATGATAGTTATTGAGATATGTGTGGAAAATAGCCTGTGGGTTTTATATCAAGTTACTACAGAGTTCTAACTAGGCTAGGCTTGCTTGGAGGGCGTGAAAAGTTGTCCATATAAGTCCTATCGAGAACCGGACTTAGCCGGTCCCGATACATCAAATATTCGCCCCTCATATTCCAAAAATAGTTTACAAAATGGTACGATACAATCACTAAACAAGATATTTGCTAGAGGTGATCATTCAACTGTTGAGTGTTCTGATTACTCTTGCTGTCGTGCGTTGATGATTCATTAAGATGGCCTCAGAACCTGACCCATAAATCCGTCAGTTAGGGGTCTCCCTAGAGTATTGGAAATCTTAGGCCAAATCAGGGCCTTGGCACGACTGGAATGCACATGTTGCTCTGATAAGGGTTTCCGAACTCCAGGCATGGACCACTTGGGCTTACAAACGGTCAAGATTACTGGTTGCGTAAGCGGCAACAGATGGTAAGGTTTCATCATTCCTGCTGATTAGTTAATACTGGCGCAAACCGTAGTATGGTCCTTGCTAAGAAGCCACTTTATGAGCGGAAGTCGTAAAATGATAACTGTACTCACCGACATTCTGCTCTAGTCAATCTTTTGTAGTACTACAGCTAGCACGCTACCGTCACTGCAGCCCAACTTCATATCACTTCGGAGTACAAGCATTTCTATATACAGTAGCAAGTCGCGGTAAAATGGCTTCTAGTCTACTACTCAGACCATCTTGTCTTGAAGCAGGATACTAAGAGCTTGGTCTATATAGGTAACCACTGACTTTCTTCAGAAATATAGGTTTCAGTCCCTTTCTCATATCCTTCGTATCTTTGATATTCTCTACAACAGCTTCGCTCTTCGCATGTACATCGCATAAATAATCTTTACTTTTATATACTTCGATCGTGAACAATTTGTTAGGGTCGGTAGGATGCGGGTAAACCCCATATACCAGTGTGCCTGTCTCCTTGCGTGATGCTTCAACCACTTCTTTCCAGTATGGCATTACATTCGGGATAATGCTTAAGTGGTATTCTATCTCAGTAACCGCAATATAGGGGTCGCCGTATTGAGTAACCTCTTCTCGTGCAAAGCTCAGATCTGTCACGGGAAGCTCATGAACTATCGGTGCGCCGGCTAGGGGGTTCTCGGACATCATAAATGCGATTATGTCTTTCACAGGAGGCCATTCCGTGTGCACGTCTAAGGCGGCTTGGCTTGCATATCTATTAATTTGAGTGAGATGAGTTTGAACAGCTTCCTAAATGTGATCGGCTTACTCTTCAAATACCCAGACCGAAGTTTGATCCGTTTCGTCGCGTGGAACCATTATGGTATACTTGGCTGTGTCTGGATCATTTTCAAACCCATATTCGGATGCAATGGTCAATCTACGGATTTGCTATATTCGAATTAGCAATCATCCCCTAGGAAAGGATTGATAGGAACTTACTTCATTCCGCGCCGCGATGTCCTTCATAGGAAGATAAGCAACAACTAATATCCCGCCCTCGGTGAACATCCTTCTTTTACGATACAGTGATATGAGCAATTGTAAATAGTAACCTTAAGTTGTGAATGTGACAAGCATAATGCTTATGACACTTTATACCCATCCTACGTACGGTGCGGTAATTACCCATACATTTCCGGGGTTCGGTGCGGGGATGGTAGGTGGAGCTCTATAACCAATCTGGCACGGTTTTACTGTAATTACGAACCATAAAATCTGACACAATTTTCTATATCCACTTTTGCCGCAGTGGTACAATCTGACAGAAACAGCCTTCAAATTCTAGCTACGGCACCGAAGATAATCCACACGAAGGAAAAGTGTGTTGCCAGGGCAACCGCAAACCCCGACCATTACCCCGATGGCAAGGACCGTGGCCGTGATAAAACCCGAGCCACTCGGAGCCAGGCTTTGATATTGTTAGGTTCAAGTTCGGCCAATTCTTGGTTTTTGAGACTTGTCGAGGACAACATATCTGCTGTTTTCGCTGCAATCGGGAGCAGAAGTTTAATGTTGGATTATGCTCTTCGAATAATTCTAAAGTCGTACCGCATCTTTCAGCGAGAGATGCGCAGGAGTCGCCTTCCTCTACTTTTAGCGGTGAGCATGTGTAAGCTCCATCCAGGCCTTTTGACGAACTCTCTGTACTTCTCAGCGCTATCTTAGGCACCTTCCAGACTTTATTTTCGTAGAACCCTGACAGTCCTCTGCCGCGGTCCATAGATGAAGCACAACGAGCCTTTTGCCATGATTGCACAACGCGATGAGCTCCTGCGAGGCCGCTTGCATCGATTACGATTCCAGCCACTTCATCAGGACTGTAGTCGTTACCGCATAGCTGAAGTGAGACTTGGCTGGTGCGGATCAGATGTGTCGTGTAGTTCTGCAACTTCTGCGCCAGTAAATCGGCCATAGCAACTATAGTTCTTTGATTGTCTATTGTAGTTCCGCTGTAAGCACCTGCTGCGACTCCTGCTTGTGTTCCGAAGAGCGTAGATCGACCGCAACTGAATGCATCGCCAAAGGGTATCTTAATAACAGCAAGGGCTGCCAAAGCATCTTGTATATTTAGGTGATGCGAATGGTTGTAAGTCCAGGAAAGCTCCACAATGGATTTTGTTTCAACAGCAGCAGCCATGCAACCCACGGAAGTATTCGTCGTGTTAGCGAAGTTAAGCCCTTCAGTTGTACAGACATAGAAACCAGCAGAGTTTCCTGGATTATAGGTGGAGTTTTGCGCTGGGACAGCAAGTAGAGGTGTAGTTTCACATACTTCCAGCTGGTCTGTTGACGGGTAGAAATCCCAATTTTCTGGCAGCTTGGATGCCATACAAGGGTGAGCGCAGACTTTTAACATGCGATTGAGTTTCTTCTCTCTCTGGGCACCTGGGTGTGCGCTGATAGCATAGGTACAGAATAGAACTGAAGCAACCACAGCCTGGAATTTCATAGTGATAGTGATATTCGCTGTGATGGTGTTAAAGTTCAGCGACGAGTACAGTTGAACGGCGAAGGAGAAAGTAAGGTCAGGTAGCTCTACCTTAGCGCGGAGGACTTACGAGGAATGTGCGAAGGCTCTCAGCTTATATCTCTAGAGCTATGCTACACTATCCACTGAATTCTTTCCTCATTTTAAGAAAAGTGGTGGAGGGTCAAACGCTAGCTAAGCGCGCGCGCGAGAGAGAGAGAGATAGAGCTCTCAAATCCCATATTACGCACCTAAAGGCATTGGTTTAAAGTACGTTTCATTGCAATTAGCAATAGCTGTTGGTTTCAGGAAGTTTCAGGATATAACACCCTGTGGCTTATGAGTGATATGAGTGGAATAGATCTGCCTATTCAGATGCAGAACTCACCGAAGGCAGGGCAGAATCGAGTGGAAAGACATGTAATATCAAGTCCTATTTTGTAGGAATATATCAAAGCCAAAATCTGCGTTGGAACCTGGCCAGTCGGGGTGGGGCGTGCAACGCCTTAATCTTAAACGTTCTTGGGGTCCGCAACATGTCAGTTAGCTTCAAACTTATTTCATCTCAGATAGCAGTTCGCAACACAGCCACAATTCTGTAGAAGCAAGGCGTACTGGAAATACTAGATTATTCAGTTTGCATAATGCCTATTTAATTTCTCTAAGGACCAATTCTGGTGTGATTCTAGGAGCGCACGGCTGCCCCCTACTTACATAGTGGCTATGCATTGACTGATCCTCGGCATTATCTGAAAACTGAAATATGTTAATGATTTGTGAGTTTGTTCTAGCCTAGTTATTGCGCCCTTCATAAATTCACGGTGTATCTGCAATCACTAAAGTTTGCTATCTAATTCCACTCTATGTACGATACAGTTGCTATCACTCACCTAAACGCTATTTGTTCTATACAGTATTCAACATGCAGTCTAGCGCGTCCATTGGTGCGGACTATCCTGTTCAATTAGGCTTCTGGGTCAATTGGTCCTACGGAAGAGTATTAGGTTCTACACTTACTCTGACTCGCGAAGACGCCAATCTGTTTATTATACTCACAGCTCTTTTTATAACCGTTGTTACCTCTCATATATGGAATATAGTATGCTTTGGTTGGCATATCAGCTACTCGACTCAGGCCCGAATTAAGCAAACCATCTTCTATCACCAGCGTCAAGCCATTCTGCGTAACAATTCAGGACCGTTTGGTACCTTCTGGAGCTTCGTACAGATCGCATGGCTGTCACGTCACCAACCAGGTCCCTTCTTACGAATTATACCTGTTCTTCTCCTTACTATATTATTTGCTTCAAGTCTAACGATAGCAACGGTATTCTCGTCCCAGTTAGCTATCGGAAGTGAGGTCCTGATAAACGGTTCGAGGTGTGGGGTTTTGTCCGATTCGCAAAATGGCACGGATGTGCTCACGGTCTTAATGCCTTGGTTAGCACGCCAAACAACTATTTCAGCCAGCTACTCACAGCAGTGCTACGATGGAGCGCAAATATCCACCCTAGCACCCCCTGAGCGATGTCACACCTCTCCTTTCATACAACGCCAACTTAAGCAACAAGTGGACTCAAATGCAATGTGTCCATTCAGAGCAATTTGCCGAAGCAATACCTCGAACCTAGTTCTGGATACTGGATTAGTTGATAGTCATTCCGATCTAGGCATCAACGCTCCTTCACATCAACGTTTTTCTTTTAGGGAAGTCCTCCGGTGTGCGCCTATCAATACGGATGGCCGGAAAAAAAGACACATTCTCTCGGAAGACCGGTCATACTCACGCTACTATTTTGGTCAGCCACTGTGGTCTATAAGACCCGATGCCTATACTCCTGAGAACGTAACCTATCAATACCCAGATGACCTCAATACCAGAGCCCGAATTACCAACCTTAATTATGCCTGGCCTGACTATACTTTAGAGTAGGTGTCTCGTGTTTCAGATCTCATGTTTAGTAAAGAGAGCTTTGCTATGTCCGTGAAATAATTGCTAACCGGATGTTCAGAGTGCTATCCGCTTACACTACTAATGGTGAAGTGCTTGATGACGGGCTGTCCATGTTCTTACCGATCGACGAGCTCCGACATTCCGATGCAGACCTATTTTTGTTCTTTCTATCAACCAACAGCATTGGGTTTTCGGTGGCGCCTACCGATAATTGGTACTATCCAGACAAAGAGCCGCATGGAGTTCTAGCCGGCGCCAATTCTATGCCAATCAATACTTCTGATCCATCTTTTGTTCCTTTGGCTTATTCATTCGAGGCAGCATCTCCTCTAGCATGCACAAGCCAGCAACAGATCTGCACTTCGGAAGGGATGAGTTGTACTCCACTCGGAAGTGCAGCGGATACTATGTATGCAAGCAAAGAGCTGTTTCAAGACAAAGACATGTTGCAAGCTGTTTACTGGGTTAACGCAGCTTTGGGCCAAGGTGCCTCGATTTTTCAAGTTGTCGAGGCACTAAAAAGTTACGCCTTGACATCACGTCCTAGCCTCTATGATGGGGTTCAAGGAGAGATCGCTTCTAACCAGTGGCAACTGGACGTCCAGTATTGGCATTCTGTATCTCTTGCTGCTGCCCAAGCAGCTGTTGTCAACGCAGCAGCAGGCATGTTTCCGGACAACGAATCATCTATTAAGCGTCCTTCAACGGTGACTGAACAACGCCTTTGCCATAGTCAGGTCAGTGTATCTTGCTGTTGTTGGATGTTCTAGATGAATTCTAGGCTAATATTCATAGAAAATTAACAATCCGGCTTATGTCTCGTTTACCGTTTTTGGGCTTGGATTTGTTCTCGCATTTGGCCTCCTGACGATAGCTACCTCCTTATCAATCGAGTTTCTCTTCGGTTGCATACAGCGACGTCGAAAGTTCAGCCCCTTTGCGCGACTTGAGTGGCTGTCAAATGGAGCGTTACAACTTCAAAGGCTCGCGCACGAGCCGCTAATCTCAGGGAAATGGTCGCGGTGCACAGAAACAGTACCCTATGTTGAAGGAACAACTAATCTGGCAATCTTAGATGTTTTAGATGAGGACCATCCTGTGCTTAAGTCACAGACAGCAGATGATTCGAATGTTTCAATTTTCGGGAGTGTAACAGAAGTTGACGAGTATGATGTTTAAGTGAAGGATTATGGCTTCATTATAGTCTAATACTTCTTTGAAAGTGTATCAACATTTTGATTTGGCTGATAGTTAATAAATTAAGGAAATGACAGTTTACATTCTTAAGTTACTCCTATGGGTAGTAAAGTAAAAGAATTACTTATTAAAAAGTTTCTCATGCAGTAATTACATGAAACACTAGTTTGAAACTATCGCAAATTATAGTTAAAAGGACCCGACTTAAAGGAGATATTCTCTCCTTAAGTATTTTAAAATAATCCCTTCGACGCTGTTTAACATAAAAATAACTTATATAATACTATGATAATTATATATGTACTTTTACAATTAATTATTAATGGCTAGTATTCGCTTACAGACCGATTTGGGCCGAAGGCTGCGTTAAGGTGAGGGATTTCTGAAGTGCCCAGCTATCATACGCTGTATAAGACGGAGTTGGCACCAAATTTTCATCCGGTCGGTTAGCTCAGTTGGTTAGAGCGTCGTACTAATAATGCGAAGGTCATGGGTTCGACCCCCATACTGACCAATCTTCGCATTGGCTAGTAACATTGCAGGTTAAATTCCTGCCGAAACGTTCTTTTTTTCTCTCCCCCCTTCCATTTGCGTTAAGTTAACTTTTAAAGTTCGTTTTATAAAGATTAGGTAATAAGACTATTTGCTGTTCTTAACTTTTTATTAATTAAAAAGCTAGTAAGTAACCTTTTTTTCCTTTTTACAAAGACTATTGTACGCGCCAGTTTTTTTTTCAATTGCCCTCGTCCTTAGTCGCCGCGCCGAAAAGCAGATACTGCTACTAAGCACTAATACTACGACTGCGATAAAGCAGTGCTATGATAACTAATCATTAGCTGGTTGTTTTATCCAAAATAATGAAGAGTGTCGGTAATGTCAATATTAATTAGTGCACTACACTTAACATTGGCCTGAAAAGATAAAAATACACATGCGAAGGGGCTCCGGGATACGGAGGATTTTTCCTCTTTAAGTATCATCTATTAAGTGATCTCGTATACAATCTATTTAATTGTTAAACTGATATCTATTTTTCCGGGATCGTATGACAAGGAAATACGATCTTTCACTCTGATCTCTTTTGCCAATACACCTTTTTCTCTATTTAAAATGGGACTCGGCATCGTCGTGTTCTTTAAGTAAACGCCGATAGACCTGATTAATATCGAATACTATTTGAGAAGCACTAGTCTACTTCTAAGATGACATCACATATTTGGCCATCTACATAACGGTTCCAACAACATACTACATGCCTTGTACAGCTCTCAAGATCATCCAGTATGAAGGTGCCATGGGATTAGGTCCCAGAGTGCTAGGTAGGTCACGGGTAGGTAGCTGTAGGGTCGAAGTCTATGGGCAGGGCTCAATGGTACTTGATTCCTGTCCCTCTTAGATTTGACGGGGGACTCTGTAGCCTTATATATCTTTAAATATACATTAAGTTTACCCCGTGGGGTCCCAGATACCCTCCTGAGACCGAATCACGTGACAGAAGGCTCTAGTCTGGACTGCGAGTTTAATCAGCGGTCTTAAGTCGTCTTTGAGTTTGATAACATACAGCCGTAGGAAATGACGGCCTTCGGGAATGTCCAAAACTTCTAAGGCGGTGGGTTTCTTGTTGACGCAACTCACTTCCGTAAACTGGTATGAAATTCTGCAGTTGTCAATAGTAGCTGCATCGTATTTAAAGTTTCCAATCAGCGTATCCTACCGCCGTTTCCAATCACTGTCTGAAATATCGACGCGGCTAATTTCCAATCCAATTAGTATTTGTACTCCGACGAGATTAACACGGGCCCTTAAAACGTTTCGTAATCTCTAGTTCAGGTGCTGTAGCTTAGTTAGAGCGACTTACATCATCTAAGCTCGAGTTATGTCCAAACTCAGCCCTTAGTCGAGTGTTGGTAACTCCAAATATTACAGTAGCATGAATAGAGTGACCACATCGAGTGTTCTATAGGACAAGATCGCATTGAATTAAGAGACTCCATAGCTCGGCGTCTATTGGGACGCTGACAAATAACCTATAAAGAATGGAAAACAGCTTTGTCACTGCATTACAGGTGTATACTGAACTTTCTTCGCTGTTTATTGAGACATTGCCCTGGCGACATGACGAAGTCAGCTTTGGTAGAGCGACTATGATCAGAAGTTATCATTAAGTACTGTTGCGCCCTACCAAGATCAGGGGGGCGGATATTGGGGAACTAACAGAGCTGCGTTCATTGATCGTTCAATATGATGGTTCATTTGAAAGAGCCTGTGGCTTCGAATTCGACAGTCCCGGCTCTCAATTGGGGTTGAACAGGCTACGTCACCATTAATACCATTAATGCCAAGTACAGTATAATAAAGCCCTTGAGCCCAAACGCACTATAAGATGGGTTGACAAAGCAAAAGGGCAACAGTAAGGGGCTACTGCGCCTATTCTGTAGATCATATCATCCTGTCACGCACTACTAATTATACATCTATAAAGCGCTTTATATAAGAGAGCTGCGCATTATAAGCTCTCGCTTTTCAGCCTATTCCTTATGGGATTTCGCAGCATAGAAACTGATAATGTGTAATGTAATAAAATCTTAAGGTGAAGGGGAAGGGGAAGGCGAAGGAATTTTTAGTGCAAGGTCTCTATGGTGTGCGGCACAGATAGATCGGTCATGTGACCTGTGGGCCGACTAACCAGTTCAGTCATTCGTGACTACCGTATACTGACGCTTTATCCCAGAGGTGCAAAAATAAAAAGAGCCAAAAGGGCAAGAAAAAATAAACCGCCGGTGGGAATTTAACCCACAATGTTACTAGCCAATGCGAAGATTGGTCAGTATGGGGGTCGAACCCATGACCTTCGCATTATTAGTACGACGCTCTAACCAACTGAGCTAACCGACCGGATATTTTGTGCCGATTTATGGGCATCTATTAGACCGTCACAGCACTTTTACTGTGTGCTGCTGTGGACCATGCATTAGTTATTAGTCGTCGAGATACTTCCGGTAGTGAAATCGTTGTTGCACCTAGAGTCTGTTCTTTTGGCCACGCTTGACAGCTTGAGTCCGAGGACAACTCGGTCCATGCAGCCAGGACGAACGCGATGGGGGAGTCCCAGCGTTGTGGCCTTTTTATTTTTTGTGTTATCTTGTTCATAAGACTGACACTAACTAAGGTTGATGCTGCTTTCAGCGGGCCTAAATTTATCAACTTTCATCTCTCTCGATGGAATCTTTAGAGCGTGGTTATATTGGATGTTGTTGAAGCTCGTCTTCTAATTGGAAAGATCTCCAGTCCGGATTATTCGACAATGCAGCTTTATGGTCTATTCCTCGAGAATTCGAAAGCATTTATGCCGATAGGGAAACTTTGTCGTTCTTGAGCACGAGACTTTGCATATGTAGATTTAATCAATACAGAGCATTGACGCTAATTACCAATGTAAAGACTTGGCTGATTATAGAACTAGTCGACGTATGGGCAGATAGAGGACCTTCTCTTGGAGTAGAATGTCGGGGGTCAATCAATGTGTTCAGGAGGATTCCATGAGATTTGAATTGCAAGGATATGACACTAGGCAAAGGAGACCTCTCTTTCTTCAGTGGACACAGCTGTTCATAACTGGGGAATGACGATGTACATGCAGATAGGTGTACAGACAACTTAGGGTAGCACCTCAGGTGGCCAAAAGTGCCATCGCGAAAGCTCCTATTGTAAGTATCTGCACAATTAATGAATAAGAGGAAAGAGCCGCTACTCGTATATCAAGTAAGGTTTGTCTAGGTCTGATGCAATCCAGCACACTCACTCTGCAAGTGCCCGTTGATGACCAGCAATAGCGTCCTTGTTTGCATGTGTTTCTTGTGTCAACAAATAAAGACCCAAAATTTCTCAAAGAAACGACATTATTTCCATTGATCTATCCCAAGCCGAAAAAAAACAAAAATCACATTCTTCAATCAAGTAGAATTATTGCATCAACATCAATGCTTTTCAGGTGCTTTCTCCTGGGAGTCTGCTTCGTGGCATATTTGCAACAACACTTGGCGCCGCGGCAACGATAAGGCTCTTAAGTCAGCAAACAGCAAATGCATTTGACTCGACAATCCCTACTCTTTATTGCACCCATAAACAGCACTGCAATCCAGCGTCATCGACGAGCTTCAATTTTGCATCTGCTGCGACTGCGCACTTTACCAAGTGATTACTTCATCTACTTACGAAAACACACGCCATGGAGTACATCCCGAAGCTCGACGACATCATCGAGGCCTACGATGATAGCGAGGGAAATCTTACCTGCGGAGTGGAGCTAGAGTTTCTCATCGCGTCTGTGGAATCGAGGGATCCGGATCCGCATCCCGAACTGTCTCAGCGCGTCTACAAGCCGACTGAGTACCTTCCGCCAGACTACAAGCGAGATATTCTCGAGCAAGTTCTGGAGACCCTCCAACAACAACTCGAGGAAATTCCCTTTCGCCTAACGGATGATGATGACTTCCACCCTCCCCACGACAACGTACCAATCTACGACGCCTGGCGACTAGGTCTCGACGTCACCGTTCGGAAGACCGAGGGCGTCCCCATTGGTCCTTACACGTGGGTTAACTGCGAGCTTTCCTCCGTCGTCATGGGACCCAACGAGTACGCTAAGCAGATCCAAGATGTATGTCGCGTGCTCGCGACATTGCGCGTGCACCTCAATGAATCGACATCTGTACACGTCCACGTTGGCCGCGGCGACGAGCCCTTCAGCCTGCTCACCCTCAAGAAGTTCGCGACGCTCCAGTGGTTAACGGAGAGGGTTCTCCTGGAGCTCCACCATCCGAGCCGCCTGAACAATAAGTACTGCTACCGTTTAAATAAGTGCTCGCAGCTGGCGACGAAGTCACAGGCAGCCCTCAGCGCGGAGGAAAGGAATCTGGACGAGAAGGGAGTGGACCAGATGGATAAGTTCGTCCCTATGGGCTTGACCAAGCTCCGGCACTCACAGATCCGCCATATTTGGGGATGCAAGACTATCCAGGAGGTGGCACTGCTAATGCAAGGTGATCGCGAGAAGATCCCCAGCTCGAGGGCTATGTTTGAGAGGGGCGCCGTCGGGTTCCAGCGGTTCTTACCAGCCGGGAAGTCGGGAGGAAACCTTCAGACTTTCGAGTGGCGTCAAATGTCTGGTTCGATCGACGCCAAGCATATCAACCAGTGGGTGAAGACCTGTCTCGCGTTCACCGATTTCTGCCGCCTTTCCAATCCGGCCACCTTCAAGAAACTTATAGAAAAGGTTATCCAGAAGGGGAAGTCTTACACCGGATTTGAGTTACTCAGGGATCTCGGCCTCGAGACCCAACTGTTCAAGGAGAAGGTAGAGAGATATTCAGAGGACCAAGGCTTCTTCGAGGGTGATAAGGAGGGAAACTTGTTCGTTTCGCCAACTTGATATCAGTCTATAGATCAGAGTGTCGTTTTTAGCTTCACTTCAGCCCATGAGAAAATTGAGATCTGACCAGAGGGGTATCCAAAGGGTACTGTGCAGTACTTGGGGTTTGAGTATTTAGCTGCAACTTCTGAGAGCTTCGATACATGGCGTTTAGAGCATGTACTCTAGGTGAGCTAGT
This sequence comes from Xylariaceae sp. FL1651, assembly GCA_025201745.1. Taxonomy (NCBI): domain Eukaryota; kingdom Fungi; phylum Ascomycota; class Sordariomycetes; order Xylariales; family Xylariaceae; species Xylariaceae sp. FL1651. The sequence goes on along the minus strand of MU624261.1, from coordinate 267,971 downwards.
AAGAAAGCAGTCTTTGAGTTCCTGTGTCCCACACCTCTTCCCGGATCATTGGCTTGGGCATTAATTTGATTTCGCGATGGAAAAACCTCATTGCTCTTCGCACGTAAGCGTTGTTACCGCCCTGCGAACATCTAAGCCTAAGCCTCCAAGCATGACGAACTTCTTCCTGACCTTGGTAGCATATATCTTTCGATGACTTTGTGCTTCAAAAAGCAAGTCTACAGGTTTTGGTTTAGACAAGCTGCCACAAAAGTAAACGCATTTTCCCAGACATTAACGACAAACGCCCCTCTCAATATAACTAGAATATTAGAAGGTGGATAATCATCTTTCGGCTTTCACTTTTTTACTTGTACCGTGTATCTTGCCGTAACAATCTAATATCCAACTTCTCCTTGCGAATAGCCTAACTTATCTGCTCTCACACTGCATTACGGTCTAGTATCTTTAAAACCAGCCTCTTCTGGCCTTGAAAATCCCGAAAATACAAAGCCTAACGGGGTCATTAAGAGTCTTGATATTCCGCGAGGTTTCGGATTTCAGAGAGGCCATGGCCGAAATAGCGAATGGGGCACGAACACAGAACCGCCAGTCTGAGTTAATATACCAGGCATACTTGATATATTACGCCCAACAAATTCCCTGTCTCGAAAATAGTAGCTCACAGGTAAGTTATCAAGCGAAGTATTGACTACGCTTGTCATCACTACTGTGTAGAACTTCAGGCTGCGATGCGTAAATTCTAGTCTATTTATTGTTATCCAAGGTTATCCAAGAATGGTTTGCCGAGAACAGAACTAAGCATATCCAACACACGCACTTTATGAGGCTATCTCTATGGCTGAAACAGGGGTAGAAATTCTAGAGACAGCGGACGTGAAGGTGGCGATGGCGCTAACTTGTTCATTATGCCTTCTTGAAGGGTACCCGTATCTGTCATTATGCAGCTGGAAACCTCGCCCGCACTAAGCTCGCCGAAAACAGCCATGTTCTACCTTAAAATGTGCTCAAGTTATATCCGTCTGAGGTTACGCGTGATGCGCTCGCCAGACAGGTAAACCCAGCCATTAAGATATATATTGTTACAGGTGGCCCTTGCCCTTGGCCAAGGGATTAGCCCTGGCAAGGTCGACCCACTTGCAGGTATATAAGCCACCTTCAGTGACAGCACTTGTTGCTGTTCATCTTCTTCCTCCATACATCACTTTTCTGTTCATATTAGCGTTTTATCTTGCATCAGGTTATGAGCTCTCTCTCTTCCATTAAAGCCATTTATCAGTATTCCAGCTAAAAAGATCACTCCAATCTATCCCTAAGTCTCCAGGAACCAACAAACACCCTCATTAACTCCCTACAACTAAGCTAAGAAGTCCTGCTGTCACTTTTAACAAAAAGGACTCCCATCCTCAATAGAATACAGAAAATCTCGCCTATCAAAATCACAAAAAGGCTTAGGAGTCCCTCACCATCACTGGAGACTTAAGGACGGTCTTTTTCGGCTAGACCATCAACCTCAAAAAGCGGCGAAAGCACGCAAAGCTAAAGAACTAGCTGCCTACCGGCTCTCGCCCCGGCCATCATCAACCAACTAAACGAGAAGTTAAAGAACTTTTCCGGAAAAAGAAAATGAAACACCTATTTTACCTAGGTTAGAGGCTATCATCCCCAGGCATCTATGCGTAAAGAATTGGCTCACTGTGAGGAGTGGGTTCAGTGCGCCCCTGAGACTAGCACAGACACAACTGATATCTAACAAAAGCTTGTCGGCCCCAGAAGCGAAGTCAAGTAGACGAGCTCTTGGTAGGTGCAGCGTGAGACCATGAAGTTGCCGGTCAAAGATCGCTTGTTCCTCCATCTCATTTGGCATATATATCACAAGGCCCAGAAAATATGAGAGGAACCGTTCTATAATCCTTTGTCTTTGGAAAGGAAGGCTAGTGGATATGGGGTTCTAGGAGGAGGAGCGGAAGGAACATGCGTGTCTTGAGGTTGACTGTCATGTAGTATCATCATCAAAGTATGGATAATAGTAGAAGCAACCACCCAACACCGTTCCATATTCAATAGGTAGTGGCACCGATGGCGAGGAATCCCATCATGTTCGCTAAAGATTGCACTATACCCTTTTCCGCAGCCACGAAGCACCCCTCATGACTTTACCTATTGCTTTCTCACTATGTCTGACTCTGGTCGTAAGCCTGCACTCGGGAAAAAAGCCTGTTATTGCGCCCTGAAAGTCACTGTTTAACATCAAATACTGTGAAACGCAAAAGGCAGGATTAGAAGGGCTCTTTCACGCTTCTTTAGCACGTTGCGGCTCTTCGCAAATTGGGTTCAGGATCTGTACAGTATGCTGGTGAGACCACAATACCTTTGACTAATTGAAGACCTGATCTTGACCAGCTTCTATAACGATAGGTCAGGAAAACATATTAGGAAACATATATGCCCGTTGGTTGGCTGCATATGTATGTTGCATGACCGGTCTCATGCCTATTTCGTACCTAGTACCTGGGTAGTCCCTGGCAGCAGAAGTTACCTTATTATAAAGTCCGGGCACCTGTTCGACACTGATTAAACCTACTTGAGGTTGCAGGATCACCAGGAATCTTCTAAAGTCATCATGTCTACGGAGTACCAAATATATAATCAAGGCTCCAGCTACATAACAACCTTCAGGGTTCAAGCAGATAATGCGGTTCTAGATTGAAATCAAGTAGGGCAAAGTGTCAGTAGGACATGGACACCTGGCAGCGTTGCAAATCATGGCGCACCTGAACTGATTGATTATAACTGTTGGCTTCATACTCACTTCCTGCATGAGTAGAGAGAACCTCCACAATTGCTTAGGCGAGCCCGCCGCCCAAAGCAGGAGGCGGTAGTAGTAGGCGGTAGCAGAGGTGTACAAATTCGTCTGGCCTATGATTTTCCATCAAGGGCGGACCATTCGTACATGAGCATGTTGGCCAGCCTTATACGGTGACTAGTCGCTTCTTACGAGTCGCGCTTGATGTGAGCCCCTCATTTTCATGAATTCTGGATCGTCTTAGGCAGTATCATGCACGGTTGCGGATATGAGGTACAACGAGATACACATCAAGGCGTTCCTAGCGAAAAGAACACGATTAATGAGAACCAATTTCACCTCGAGATCATCGGAGGCGTGGAGACGCGTAGCTAGAACTGTAGGTATTAGTCAGAACTGACCTTTTCTTACTCTATCTGCAGCTGTTCCTGTACCATTGTTGGCAGAACCGAAGACACCTGAATCGTCAGATGTGGTGGAGGCATCCCCTGCGCGAAAGGAGGTACGTACTCAGAAATTTCACCACAGTCAGAACTAACATCATCCTGGTTGCGAATCTCGCAGGGGCATAGAGTTGATGGACCTTGGACGTATTGCCTTGCTCAGGATTGGATTCGGGTACAACAAGAAAGATCGAAGGTGAGTGATAAGGCTGTCATCTCATTGGTGTATAAGAACTAGTAGTAATTAGGTATCGATGTCGAGCACTTTAGATGGGTGATTTGGCATATTATCAACCATCACAACAGATTCTGACGTACTACTTTCAACCAAAAGGATGAACAACCCAGTTTCACAATCAGAGCTTTTCAAGTTTCTTCTTCTGGGCGTTGGCCCTCAATCTAAGCAATCATGGTCTATACATCTCAAGGCATTCGAAGACAGAGGGCACGCCATTTTTGCATATACAGTAGACGTCGAGCCGCAAAGACAGAATATCACGCAATACCGGGATGAGCATTTTCCAGGCATGTGGCTCTTGTTTGTTACCCCCTTCACGCTGGAGATGCCCAAATCCGTTCAACAATCTCTCGACGATTTTACATCTCGCTTGTGCATCTCGTGTGCCATCATTGCTACCAAGCCAAAGTCCTTAACTCAGCTACTCTAGTACTCCATAATTTTCACTCACTAACTCAGGTTCAGCATTTCAGTGAACGGAACCTCGAGCTCTTATACGGGAGTAGATTTATCGGTAGGTAATCTCACTGGCCTTGGCAGGAGGGGTCTGAGCTGGTTTATATGAACTTTCCTCCCTTTCTACCTTGGGTGTTGAGGATCCGTGATCGACTATGATTCCACTGCCACACCTGGCCTAATTGTCCAGCTCGCTCCACGCCGATGTATACCCAAAGGGCATCCATTTGATCATGCTTTCAACCCGAGCAATCTTCCCATTACTGACCTTGATCAGCTGCATAATCATATATGTGCTGGGTACGCTTTCCGTTGCAGGTAGAGGAACAGTTTTACTCGCAGAGATGGCTGGGTTGTCGACCATGGCGATTGCCATCACGACACCCTTAGCAGCATCCGTGATTAAAACCCGACGGTCTCGAACTGCGGTCGTTGTGTTAAAGAGGCCATTGGGAGTGATACCCTTCCCATCCATCTGCGCTGCGCACGACACAATTTGCTGGGCGCCATTATCTCGCCGAAGACATCCTGTGGTAAATGGTACCTTGGAGCTCGAAAGCTTCTCCAGACCGTCGAAATAAACCGCAGCTAATTCCGAGAGCGTGCTGTTATCATCCATGTCAGTCTGCTGGAATTCTGGTTTGAGTTGGCCAAGTGATGCCCCTGCCCATTCGACTGGGAGTGGAGAACGCATCAGAGTCACAGTCCCTCCCCTGCTGCCATTATATTCTGCGCGGACGGCTGTCGTCTCAACTGAAGTGATAAATCCTTTATCAACCTTGACTCGGAGTGCCATTACTCCCGGGGTTGATTGCTCCTTCGTCAATCCCCAATAGCTGGCTATCCCTGCTGCCGGATCTGCGTAACCAGCCGCGTATTCGTCCACCCCAGGCATTTCGACTTGACCGAGCGTCTCCCATAGACCATCGCCGAAAGGTAGAAACTGTCCGTTTTCCGAATATTGTGCATCACGAGCCAGCGGGAGGCTGGATGAGTCGTTAGCCAGCATCGCTTTGAGGACTTGCACCAAAACACCGCCAAGACAAGCTCTATCACACGGGCTTTTCACTGTGTTGTTCCCACCAGCTACGGTCGAGTTGAAAAACGGACCAGAACCGAAGGCATAGCGCATACCGTATGGGACCTCAACGAGCGTCATTTCGATACGAAATAACTTGTCGCCGCGCAGCCGAAACGCTTCAGCGGCCAGGAGCGTTCGAGGAACATCAAAATAAGGGGGGGCTGGGGAGGATGTACCGTTGACGTCTGGCAACTTGCGAACCGTTCCATTATGGTCAAGAGTAGTAATGGCTAAGACAGCCTGGCGCTCCTCGTCAACGACCGGGAACCGACGATCGCGGATGCGCGTGACGAAGCCTAAAAAGCCTGTCTGGAACTGCGCCTCACAACCAAGTGAGGTGAACAAAGTATCGTTTGAATGACCATAGGGATCACTGTTGTTCATATTCGTTGTCTGTACCGCGTCCTCAAGTCTGTTACAGTCCTTGTCGAAGAAAGAGTAGTTACCATGCGGGTCATTCCGCTCCATGCCGCTGTAATACCGATTTGTCTGTTCGATGAGCTCTTCACGTGTTATTCTCTCCTCATCGGGCACTGCTTCTAGCCACACAGCCTCTGGTTCACCCATTTTCTCATACAACGCTGCGCCGCCTGCATCTCGTGTAATTTGCGTCTCAATTTCACTGATCCGACCATCATTTTCGACCTTCAGACGGACGACATAAATAACCTCGGCTCCATTTTCCATGATCGTAGTTATTGCTGCTACCTGTCCAGTCTTAGGATCTGAAAAAACATGCCGATATCTCCCTAGAGAGCTCGCGACTTTCCATTCACCCGAGCCTAGGGAAAGCGTCTGGTCATTTTCAGTATACTTGACATCTGGAGTCGTGAAGAGGCGGCCTCGGTCCTGAGTTGCTAGAGAAGATAGATATTGTGAGGTGACATTCTCTAGGCAAGCTCGATCGCAGGAGTTTGAATGTCTCTCGATAGCTTGTCCGATGGTCAGGACAGGCCATAACAATACAGCGCAAAGGCTCAGCTGAACCCAGACAAGCATGTTGCTCGATTGTAATATCGACTAGAAGCTAAGATGAAGAGCAGAGCACCACCGCCTCGACGAAAGCAGAGCGGATAATGCTGTACTTTAAATACCCGGAGGTTGTGGTGAACGCACATATATACAATGCCTCTCCGCTGAGACGAATTTGGCAAAATAGGAGCCTATCAACTCAGCAGTACACTGAATCGGGTACAGCCCGAGGGGAAACCATTTGCCACAGTATATTACATAGCAAATAGGGAAATCAAAAGGGCGATCAAGGTTCGCTAGTTACGCAGTCCATGTCGTTAAGTGTAAGGACTGTCATTGTGGATAAAATGATGGGAACCTCGGCGAAACTGAGCGTAACGAGTGGTAACATGTGGTGTAGGTCACTGAAAAATATCGTAAAAATAGATGTTGCACTCACACCTTGAGAACGACTAGGCACCCAGCAGTAGGATATGACGATGTGCAAGTATTCGAACTAGTTCCTGAATGAGGTGGGTTATGGCGATGCATTTGCACATATCATAACCGGGCATGAAAACATGTTGAGCAAAGATATAAGTCGACGGGAACAGTTACCAAAGGCCGTCTATTTTAGATGCCTAGGTGTATTGTTCGGCCCTATGCTTCACGTAGCATGGGAGCCCGTTCTTCATAGGAAGTGTGAGACTAATCTTGCTAACTCTTTCACCCTCGTATGCTGGTGCAAAGTCGAATATCAGCGCCATGGTAGCAATAACTTGAACAGCTATGATTTCAGCCATCCTTTTACCGAGACAAGTCCTGGTACCGCCATGGAAGACAGGAAATTCTGAAGAGCTCTTAGTAGTGAGTTTGCCATCATCAGTGAGCCATCGCTCAGGCTTGAATAAATCAGTATCATCTCCCCAGGTCAGCTTCGACCTGTTCATTGCCCACAGGCTCCAGACTACGATTGCTTTCTCCGGAAGGAACGTCCCGTCAGGTAAAGTTGTCGCCTGCTCGCATTCTCTAATCTCAAAGGGTATCGGAGGATACAATCGGAGAGCCTCGTAGAAAACTGCCATCGTGTATGGTAGAGATATTGGAGTAAGAACGGCAGAAGAGATGTCAATAATCTCGTCAGGATCTTTAAACTCTCGGTGCTGGCTCTGGAGTAGAATCTGTACTTCCTCTCTGATCCTTTCTATAGCCGACTGATGTCGCATCAGGAGGTATAGACACCAAGTTAATGCTTGCGCCGTCGTGTCTCTTCCAGCAGTAAGGTAAGTAAGAGCGGCGTCTGCCACCAATTTGTGCTGCATACCCAAAGCTTCCAGTAGGGATTGTATCAAACTCCCAGATACGTTGTCTAGTCTATCCTCGTCCATGTCATTTGGCTGTGTGGGAGGCTCGACGGCCTTAGTATGACCATCAATAGCATTATTGACAATGGCCAACCCAAATTTCCGTACAACAGCAAGAGATTTTCTAAACCTGGAGCCTGTGATAAGCTCGGTTATGAACCATAATGGATTTTGGAAGCGCTCTGTGACAACCCCAGACGCGTGCTCGAAGGCTACAGTAAAGTCGTCATCGGCATGCATTTCCATGTCGTACGCCATCTTTCCCATCAGTTGACTTGTGATCTCGTGAAATACGAGCTGCAAGTCGACAATACCGCCATTTTTGGCTTGTATCTTCAAATTTTCAACGCTCTGACACAGGTATCGAGGGAGGGCGACGTCTGTCAAGACACGCAAGTTGGACGCGTTCAGGAAGTGAGTGCCTGCCTTCCTCTGCGCTTTCCATAGCTCGCCATCGGCGTTGATGATCCCATCCCCAAAGAGATCCCAAGAGCGCTGCCTCACAAAGTCGCCCTTGGCGAAGATGCCCTCATGCTTGAAGACATAATCAAGTACTTTTGGATCGTTGATCACAACACCCGGGTGGAGGGTGGGCACAGTGATCTGGAAAGTCTCGTGGCCAAACTGTTGTTCACACTTGATAAACCATGAGAAGAGCTTCTGGCGGTCTTGTAAGAACAACAGTCCATTTCCAGCCAAAGGCAAGGTGTTTGGGGGTTTCCTGTTCCGATATGAGATATGACGGCCCACTTGCGGGGTCCAGAGATAAATACCTTAGCGGGACACCGTTTCGGCGAATGCTGGGAGCTCGCAGCACAAACTTGTAGATTATGAGTACGCACATCAGTGCCAGCCATAAGCGGCTGGCTCCATCCAAGACCGTCATTATCTCTTTCCAAAGCAACAAAAAGAACGGCTTAAACAACACATCAAAAACATTACGGCGAACAACAGAGAAAGATTGTATCAGTTTGTCTCCAAGTCGAGGGCAGGAAGCGAAGCACTTATGAAACAGTTCTCCCACCTGTTTCACCAAATTAGTAGCGTGAGTGCTTGTGATGATTCATTATAAGTGCAGCAGGGGACTTACGCTATAATTACATGTAGATAGAGGCCAGAGCGTAGTTTCAGCCTTACTTCAGCCACAATCCCCCCATTAAGCAAGGGGCTCGAAGCCTCCGGTTGGCCTGGATTACGCAGGGCACCTAGTGGGTACTACAGGGAGTAGTTTGGGTTAGGAAACTCTCGTCGATGACGAAAGTCGAGCTCTATCCGGAGCTCTATCCGAAGCTCTTTCCGAAGCTCTCTCGTAAACTACAAACCTTCTGTCATCGCGGCTTGCTGTCTAATTTTCCTTCCCAATAGAACTATAAGCTCTAAGGGATCTTCTAAATCAAAAACAGTAACACATGCACAGCTGCAGACCCTAGAACCTGCCAATTGAAGCGCAATAGATCTCCATTTCGCCAAGAGACACAGCTAGTCAAGATGGCACCATCGATTCCCCGGCTACATCTCTTCGAGATAGCTGATCAGCCTTGGTATGTTCTCTAAATTTATATGCAATCCTACGTACATGTGTACATTCAACTTTCCCTCCGTTACAATTCGAATCTAAAGTTTCAATCGTCGTTCGCCTAACGAGTGGCTCGTATGCCAAGATTGAAGTGGGCAGCGCTGGTGGCTTCCCACTAACTCATTCAATGATGAGTCAGTCCAGTATTAGTGTCTTTGACACTTATCTGGTAGCTCCAAGCACTTTCACCTGTATATCTAGCAATCTCCAAGGCTGACACAGTCGCTCTCAAGGTTTCCATCCTTCCTCCGCGCATACGTGCAGACTGGCCTCACACATACGTGGACGACCTGTCTCCCGCTCCTGCAACCATGTAGTCCGGCGACACTTGTGGCCAACATTCTACGACGCGAGCTCGGCGCATCCGTATCGAAGTACACGTACATTGACTTCTGCGCTGGGGCTGGCGGACCAACGCCATTCATTGAGAGGGCGTTAAACCAGCAGCTTGGTGCTTCAAGTTCCGCTGCTACTTCTACTTCCACGCGTGGTTCATCCTCGAACTCGAGCTCCGAAGGTCGCACGGCACCAAGCTATGCAGCCATAGCATCCAGAGATCCACCACACGATTCGTCTTCATCTTCCCCGGCCTCGAAGCAGCTCGCCCAGGACTACGATCACAGCCACAACGAGCACCAACGCGACCAGGGCGTGAAGTTCATCCTCACGGACCTGCATCCACATGTCGAGAGCTGGGAAAAGGCAGCCCGCCAAAGTCCGTATCTAGCGTACGTCTCCGAGCCTGTGGACGCCGCCGCCGCGCCGCCAGACCTGATAATACAGAACAAGGCGGGAGGGAAGGGGGTATTCCGGCTCTTCAACCTCGCATTTCACCACTTCGACGATGGACTCGCAAGAGCGATTTTGAAGAATACCGTCGAAACAAGTGACGGGTTTGGGTCAGTTCCCTCCCTTCCCCCCTTTCCTCTTCTGCTACGAACATACCCATGTTCTCCAATCCCCCTCAACCACCCCACAGCTAATTAACACACTTCTAGGATCTTCGAGCTCCAATCCCGAACTATCTCCTCTTTCATCTGCTGCATGCTCTTTGGCTTCTTCATCTTCCTTATCGCTCCGATACTTTACTGGTGGTCGCCGCAGATTCTCTTCTTCGTCTACGTGATCCCTGTTGTGCCCTTTGTGCTCGTTTTCGACGGGGTTATATCGAGCCTACGCACCCGCACTGCAGACGAGGTCGAAGTCCTACTGCGCACATGCGGCGCAGGCGACACGGGGGACTGGGTCGTGCGCAGCGGCTCCGAAACCTTCCTTTGGCCTTGTGGCCATTTGACCTGGATCATATGTACTAAGGGAGACGCGGGTCGAGACAGTAGAGGGACATCATGAGAGTTTATTGCAAGCTATGTTGTGCTGTGCTAAGCTTCTAGAAAAAAATGAAGCTCGGAATTCGCTGAGGTGCCCATTATGAGATAAATGGTAGCTAGGCTGTTCAATGTAATATAATACTATGAGTAATGCGATATGTATAATATATACCCCACCTGTTTACTCCCATCAGTGTCTTCTCTCACTTCGTAATATTGAAAGACCGCCTTCTGCCAGCTAAGATGGAACCTGCTACCTAAACGCCCCAGAAGAAAATTAATGATGCCTTACAGACATATGTTACGCCGAACATCCTCATTCTTGAAATGCAAAGTTATCTGTTAAGTGAGCTCCTTTACACCTTTTACTGCGTCAGCCAGCCAAGGTAATCTACAACAATTAACGTAACCATGCTGTGAGTAATATGAGTTAGCTTCGGCCATAGCGTCTCTCAAGGATGCTTTGGAAAAATGTGGCAAAGGGAGGGCCCACTTACGCATGCGGTGCAATGCGCACGTAGTATGTGCCAAACCCACGGTAAAATCGCGTTAGACCCTCCTGTTTCGCGACCTTGGTAAAACAATCCACCATGCTTTTATATGGTAACTTCCCATCTGGTCCACGGTGTTGCTTCTGCAGCCTCGTCTTGACAAAGTCGAACGGCAGACTAAGGAAACTGGCGAAAAATCCCGCAATAGCACTGGCAGTTAGGGTTTGTGTTCGCGCTGACCAAGTGGTGCGCGTCTTTAGTTGTGCTTTTGCTTCTGAGAAGAAGGCTAGCTGGCCTAGGTTGAGCGCCATAGCACGCACGACTGTTGGGGTTGCACCGGCCCATAGTGCCGTAACCCCTTCAGATTTCACGATAGACGTTAGGGCGTCAACGACGGATTTGTAGTTCTTACGCTGAGCGAGAGGTTTCAAACCGTCGGATTGCATACGGATAAGAGCAAGATCAGCCGGATTGCCAACAAATGCCGCGATCCCACCTGCCGTAAGGCCGGCAGTCGCGCGCTCTGCGAAGCCAATTTGCTTGCCTTTCTCTTTAGCGCGTTTCGTCAGGCCCTTCATGAATGTGTCAAAGAATCCTAGTCGGGCAGTTGTGTAGACGGCTTGACGGAGGAGACCGGCCGAGAGGCCAGTATACAGATCGAGAACTTTGCCTTGAGCAAGGATATCGCGTGTTACGGTTATAGGTGTAGGCTTCGGTCCCGTGGCCACACCCTCGCCGGCTAGCTGTAGCCGAACCTTGATCATATCAACAGGCTGGATGACGGTCGTGGCGACCATGCCCGATATGCCGCCGTTAATGAAGGGCAAAGCCGCCCTCATGACAGGCGTGTGAAGGAAGTCATTTTTCGCGGCTGTCATGGTCTCCGAGCCTTGCTTGCCCATATTGGAGGTTTTGGAGCGCGCGGCCTCGGCGGCTTGTTTAAGAGTATTGGAGCTCATAATACTCAGATAGCAGACTATTGAGAGTAGCCTACAAGCCTACTCAGCAGCTACCGTTCAAGTAACCAAGAAATTGAAGACGAAAAGCGAAGCAGAACTAGAAGGATTATTACTGATTAGCAACATTCTAGAGAGCTAGGATGCTATGAGATTTAAATGTATTGAGGGACATTTCGCATATCCACCGTCGACGCTGGGCTGGGTTCAACAGTGTCGGGCAATTCGTCACAGAAGGTCCAATAATATGCCATTGGTCTATCACACCAACAGTCGGCTGCTATCCGAGGTATATGAGTATCCGGCCTTACGGGTACGTAATTGGGATAATAGTGATCGGCTATGTGGTTGAAAGTGTAGCACCGCTTGAGGTGTGGACCCTGGTCGGAAAAGATAGGGATGGCGTAGCGTCAAGCTCGATGCCGCAAGAGTTAAGGAGTGTGGGCCGGCATTCCAACCCGGTTCTGGTGCTCCACCCTTGTATGAATGCACTGGGAGTTGTCCAGCTAAGGCGGCACCGAGATGGTACAAGTGGGCATGGTCATGAAAGGAAGAAGTCCAGGAAAGTGGGATACTGACCTATACACGACAGATCTGAATCCACGTACTCAGACAAATAGGAAAAGGACCGACCGTACTCGAGCGCTGTTGCAGGCTGTCGTAGAAACGGATGCGAATGCTATTTTGGAGGTATCACGATGGTGTATACAGACGGACTCGACGTCTAAAGACAAAGGAGAAGGCCCACCAAATCAGAAGACACGAAGGAACACGTCGAGCGAAAAGAGTTCAGAGACCTCCAGGACAGCACGAAGCTGTGACATAAAAGAGGCAATAAGGCACACGAGCAGCGCAGCAGGTAAAGGCTAGGAGCGCAATAATTGAGACAAACGGATCAACAAGTAACCTTTTCTCCTGACGATAAGTCGAATAGACCTTGGATGAAGTTTGGGAGGAGATACAAAAGCTGGCTATGCAGATCCGTAGTGCTTGTGAACCTTTTTCTATCGATGAGAGCAGCAAGTGATGGGTGAGCCTTCGCTCCTGGTTTCCCTGCCAGAGAGGGGAGCTCTGTGATAGCCGAAACCTTAATGACGCAAGTAGCTGGGAATTGCTACGGCAGGAAGAGAGGAGGAGAAAAGGGAAAAGAAGGGGAAGTTACAGCATTGAGGGTAGCAGGTATAGCAGGTATAAGTGACTCCAATTGAGTACCGAAGTCAATCCATCCATCAATTAATCAATGACTGAGGTGGGCATACAGTCGGGGGCAGAAATGGGGGATTAAGCTATCTCCAACTACATAACAAACCAATCTGCTTCATGTGTACCGTTCCGTCCATCTTTACATACCTCCCTACCCGGTATCGCCATGTCATCGCACTACCTAGCTTATCGTTGGTTGCGACGCATAGCGACCAGCAGGTGAGAGCGAGTATAAAAGGTAAGTAATGGGGAGGTATATCCTCTCTCATCGCAGCAGAACACCTACAAGTTGGCGACTATAAGAATGCGGGGTTTGCTAGATGTATTGGTACGCGAACCTTGACTGGTTAATCATCGCTTCTACGTAATAGGATCATACCACGCACCACCTGGTGTGGCTTCAGCGCCTGCCGGCCATCGAATGCATCTTCACGGTCAAGTAATGTCCGGTGCTTTCTGGGTTTGACTGGGTGGCTGCATTTCGGATGACCGTTGTGTTTCTGATCGCCATTCGGCCACAACAGACCAATTGCTGAATGCACTGACGGATGTCAACAGACTGCCTTATTCGGAATCTAGAAAATAAATATGAAAAATGCCAGCAGCTTTGCTTGAGAGGTTAGTGGATACAGACGCTTTGTTCTAACAACTCGCCCCAAATTTGGCCTTCGCTTGATAGTCCAATGCACGATGCAGTTGGGGTGCATCGGGGGTCTCTCGGCGTCGGATATTCAACAATAATATACGCTGATTACCTATTCAATCCAGCATCTTAATCCTTAGCAGCACGAATGGTACCTTTGAGGCTCTGTCATGTGCCTGACATAAACACTACTAAGATGAAGCCGTTTGACAGTTACGATCTAGTACAGCAGCATATATTGATCAACAATACAAAACAGAATCATTACGTGCTAACGTCTGGCCAGGACACCGTCGTTTCATGCGCTATGCTCCAACCAATGATGCGCAATATCCCGGCCTCGCCAGTGTAAGTGATTGAATGCTACCTAGCGCATTGCGGGGTAAGTGGTAGAAGTTGATGCATAGCCGCCCGGGCGTCATAAGGCGAACAGGGACAAGTATGATGCTATTCCAATTCATGTATGTAGCATTGATCAAATCAGTATGCATTGCATAGCAGTAATGTAGCGGTGCTCCAACACCAACCCCCTCCCAATCATGAACGGCACAAGAGCTTGTATTGAGCGAAGTCGCAAGTGACGGGACAGTAGATATAGTGGGGTGTAAGTGACGTCAGAGCATTTACCTAGATTAGAGCCTCTCGAGGTGCAGTCAGTGTACAACCCAATATTCTAAGGGGTTTGGTGGAACGCGTGTATCATCTTAATTCATTCGCATATACTCTAGTTTGAGTAGCCATCCTTAGCCGCCGTATTCAGCTGATTTGAAAGATTTCCCGAATTTCTTGAGATCTTCGATCAGTACAGCGGTCGGGCAAATAATAATGGAACAGAACCTCACTATAAGCCGGCTATGCGATTCAGTCTGCGCTATCTGAGCGTTAAGACAACCGAAAAAAGTAATACATCTAGTGAAGACACTTCAATTGGCAGTCCATAGGTACATAGCCATTGAAGATTAGGTACATAAGGAACAGTCGCACACGTGCAAGACTGTCCGACCGGACGTAGGGTCTGGATTTCCGGAAATCCGGATGCTACTTTTTTTACCTCGTGAAACAACAGCAGCCTACTTGAGTAATATTGGTTTACGGCCGACTCTAGTCTACTGGCAACCTCTTTTTGACAGTTCTGTTTCACTACTCCGCTAACTAGATATTGCCTGACTCTTCTCGGACTCATTCTCTAGCAGAATGGTTTTGGGCTATGAGCAGCAAAGATTCGCACATGTTTGCTACACCAGAAATTACGTACTTAGTCATATTCTTTTTTAATACAACATACATTGACCTGAGCTAAAACAAGAGAAATTTAGCTTGTCTTCGAGGGGATCTCCGTGAGCGCGCTGAAGATGCAAGGCTGACGCTTGGAAATATGTGGTCGGGCCGAGCCGGATCTCTGGCTCGCCTTTCGGACCGTTCTTGAGCATCAACCACATCTCCAAGGCCTCTTCACTCATAATACGGGCACAGCGAAACATAATAATTACCCGATGTGACACTCGGGGTAAATGCGCCTCCAAGGACGAGGATAACCATCAACTTTCTACCTACGATTTCTGGCAAGGCTCGGGCCTGAAAATCTCGCATCTGTATCACACATGCTACGTCTCGTTGCAGGACTATATAAGAGAAATAGAAGTGACAAGGAAATCGCTAATTGACAAGTCAAACGAGTATCCTAGGCTGACTCGCTGCTAACCCGTAGTATGTAGTCTACCTTGTCTATGAAGGGAAAAAATCGACCTATCAATCTTGCACATCTCCGAACATGTGCAATCTAGAAAGTTGAGGGGAATGTTGTTAATCGTCCCCCATCTGTGATTACAACCGTTCCATTGCAATATCCGCCTGCGCGAGAAGCGAGATACAAGATGGCACCACCCATATCCTGTTCGTCGCCTACGCGCTCGAGGGGAACTTGGTCCTTTGTGATTTGACCGGCGCGTGCCAGTACAGGGGCTGACATTTCGCTGGGATAGACTATGCTTATAATCAGCAGTGGTTACCCTGAGTCTGACACTTGGTCTCATAGTCGAGTAGTTCATATTCAGCCTCGCACTGGCGTACTGTAAATTCATAGGATCACTGCTCCTGAGAAAGCAAAGGACTAAGAACACGGACTACTTACGGCCAGGACTAATCAAGTTCGCTCTTATATTCCACTGTGGGAGCGAGAGACTGAGTTGCTTGATGAGATGCGTGCACGCAGCTTTACTTTGTCCGTCTATAATACGTAAGCATCTACTCAGGACTCACTAAGAGTTCTCGATTTGGCTCGATAGTTGAAGAATCTAAGAAACTGGGTTCCAAGAAATACGAGAAGGCAAAATCAGTATCACGTACTAAGACATGTCAGTCTATGGAGCTAGCACGTGTAGCAGTGCATGGAACTTACCAAGCAAATCCTCCCGTGTTAATCTTGTTAAAGCCGGCAATCGAGCCCACAGCCACGACTTGAGACTTCTGCTCCACATTGGCGCGAGCATTGCCGGCATCCAGGAGCTTCAGAAATGCCATGGTCGTATACCAGACAGCGCTAGTGTTAACCGCAAAGGTACTCGTGTATTCTTCGACCGGCACCGCCATATTGGCCGCGATGAACTCGTCGAGTGTAGTCTCCGGCTTGGGCCGGATGCCATGGGGCCCGCCAATACCTGAGTTGCACACCAGCAAGTTCACAAAGCCAGCGTCCTGCTCGATTTGCGATACGGCTGCCTGCAGGGCCTCGATAGATGTCACGTCACAAGTGATTGGCACGACATTGGGGCTGCCGATACTGGAGGCAGCTTCCTGTAGTTTGCTAAGACGGCGGCCGAGGATGTACACTTTGGCTGCACCGTTGGCTACGAGAGCCTTCGCCATCATTAGGCCGATGCCTAGGGAGGTTTTATGAGTACACAAAAGAGATGATCACACATGCTTTCCACATACCCGTGCCGCCACCTGTGATGACAGCTACAAGACCGTTTACGCCGAACAGGTTTGCTGCGTTCAGTGCCGCAGCACCGCTTGTAGTAGAGTCGGCCATTGGAGTTATACGTGAGGATGTGTTACGTCTCGGAAGAGCCGTTTCTAAGTAGGTACCAGAATAGAATAAGATGTCAGATAGATCTCCTTTTTGAGCCTCAGCGGTGTCTTGATTCCATCTTATTGACCACCCCGTGTAGCCGGATATGCCCCGCCATTGCCCCTCAGTGGAGCAGATGAAGCAACGGACCAAGTAAGTATCATTGTGGACTCTATTGTCTTGTGGTGGTTATCAAGCCTAGCATACAGCCGCGGAGGCTTGACAAGTTTTACAATAAGAGACGAAATATACATAACGGAGATTTTCTTGTTCACGCCAAATTCTTATTCAAGAGTCGCTATCCAGGGAATTTCATTCGGACTTCGTTACCATCTGAAGTATAGGGACCGCTTTGGTACACTTGATAGGTGCAGGAAACCAAGTAGGTTAGATAGTTAGGTAGGTAGTGTGATCTGTAGTCATCCACGAGCTCCGAACTCGCACAGTGTTAGTTAATAGACGATAAGCCGATGGCACTGTCCATAGAGCTCTGTGGGGCCCACTTTAATTTTTCCCGCGGGGACCATCCCTGGCAAATACAAGCGTCGCAAAGGTAATAAACACCTGGCCTGGCTAGTTCTGCATTTCAAAAGTACAAAAAATGCCGAAGCGGAAACGGGGCGATCCAAGCTTGGAGGACAATCTCGCGAAATGGCGGAAGGAATTGGTGCGTGGCATGAAGGCCGCCAAGGGCTTCGAGCGCCAGCGCCTGAGCAAGCGGCTTCGTGAAGCAGATCCCGAGAAGACTGTTCGGCTGGAGAGGGAAATTCTTGTGCTGAAAGTGAGTACCACCTACCTTCGTCTGCAGACTCAGCGTATAGGTTACATGGGGATGTCATTGGGATCAAGTGTATTAACAAGACCGCCCCCTCCCCTCGCAGAGCCTCGACCTCCAACAAGCAGCGCACGCACATCTATGCTCCTCTCTTCTGAAGATTAAGGGAGTCGCCGAATCTCCCAAGTTACCAGCCAACATCAAACCGATCCCGAAACCCGAACTGTCAGAAGAGGAGCAGACAGCATTACACAATGTTACGAGCGCACTGTGCAACCGGAAACAGGTCAAAGATGTGATTGAGGAGGCGATCATGGCCACATGCATAGCCCTGCGGGTACCAATGCCAGAGAAAAAGAGCAAGGGGAAGAGCAAGGAGAAGCCAATCAGGAATGACAGGGTCGGAAAGGAGGGCCAGGCCGATGACCAGGACCTGGGTGATACTGTGGACGATAGCTCTGAAGACGCGGGAGAACCTGAATTTGAAAACCCGCCATTGTTGAAGAGAAAATTTGAAAGAGAAGATGGTGAAGACGACCTCGAGAGCGATGGAGGTTCCGAATCGTCTGAGAGCTCGGAATTTCAGGGATTCTCGGACAGCGAGGCCGAAGAGCAAATGTTCTCGAAATACGACAAATATGTGGGAGGTTCAAGTGATGAGGATGATGATGATGATGATGATGATGATGATGATGAGTCAGAAGAGGGAAGCGGTGACGACGACGAGGTCAATCTTGCAGATAGTAGAATGAGGTCTATTCGAAAGCTCGCCCCTGACGACATCTCACTATCATCCGAAATATCAGATCAATCGGAAGACTCAGAAGACGAAGCGCTTTCTCCTCCACCTAAAAGGGTGAAAGCCAAACCAGTTTCAATCACTCCAGGCAGCTCTGCGTTCCTACCAACTCTAATGGGAGGCTACATATCTGGATCGGAATCTGCTTCTGACGTGGATGTTGCTCCCCCTGCGAGGAAAAACAGGAGAGGACAAAGAGCGCGACAAGCAATCTGGGAGAAGAAGTACGGAGACAAGGCGAAGCACCATCAGAAGCCCAAAGATGCGAGAGACTCAGGCTGGGATATGAAGAGAGGTGCTGTGGATGCTGATGATTCATCTAGGCCGTGGAAGAAAGGCATTCGTAACCCTTTTGAGAAGAACCATGTCCATCCCGACCGGCAACGACAGATGCAAGGCGATGGTGACCGCCAAGACAATGGCAAGGGCTCAAGGCAGGGGAGGAATGATGAGAGAAAGCACCAACATCATGATAGGAAACGGGATTTTGAAGCAGAGCAGCCAAAGCCAAAGCCAAAGCCTGCCCCTAAGCGAGACGACACAGGGCCACTCCATCCCAGCTGGGCTGCGGCCAAGAAAGCGAAGGAAGAGGTGCAGAAAATCGAATTCCAGGGGAAGAAAGTTGTCTTTGACTAGTGATGCACAGAGCTGTAGCTTTAATACATGGCTAAATGCGTATGCCGCCTTGCGTCAGATACCCGTCAATATCATGTTTACATATTTGGTTTGCAGATGCCTATGATCTTATGTCGATGCCTCCATAGCAAAGATAATCAAAGAAAATAGCTTATATCACTAACAAGGCGGCGCCAATCCTCTTATCACGCACAAGCCTACCCTAAGTAGTTTATCTCTCTGTATAGCTGATGAGTTGTCTCATGATAATTATCGTTGACCGAAACAGTTATCTCAACCCCTTGTATGGAGAGTATGTGGCATTACAACAGTTCAGCCTTCGGCGTTGAATCTGTTCTTTATGCTCGCAGAATTTATGCTCACATCTAGATCTTGCCGCCTCAGATCAGGATAATCTGGTGGTACGAAGACACCTCCATCTCAGAAAGTCAAAACATAGATCTCAAGCTTCAACATTCAAGAGAAGCATGTACCGTGAAATAATTCGATGATAACTCTTTCACAGGAAGGACACCCATACCTACATCCAAGCGGCGCATATTCATATACAATTCAGAAAGTTTTTTTTTTTTTCTTAAACGAGCCTACTAGGCACCATTTCGGACCAATACCTACTGCTCTCATTGAGGGGGCCTGCTCGCATTTATGGCTTTGCCTCTATAAATAACGAGCAGCATGTAGATCGTCCACCCTGCTCTTAAATGGACAATACGAGAGCTAATTCTGCTTGTAGTTGCCATAGATTAATCAAGCGTGTCTACGACCAATCTCGGTACCATAGTAGCGAGATCAGTGCCTTAAACTAATCCGCTGTTATAGTGACTATCTCGAGATTCCACTGACTGACCATTTCTCAACTGCAGGGCCACCGGATGTTGGAATCCCTTTTGGCCATTCATTTTGAGGGTGAGCTCATGTCTCCGGATCGGGGCTATGGTAGATTGGAAGCTAAGGCTAGATGCACCGTGGAACCGAATCCGCCGCTTATTCTACTGCAGCCTGTGCTTGCCTATGAGTTAGCCGGATGTAAACTGGTTAACGGAGCTATAAGATTGAGATGAGCTCATCGTTACGGCCTCTGCTTCGCGTATTCGTTCTTACGGGTAATTTCACATATAGCTGTAAATACGGCCTGCCAAAGGGATCGGGGATACCATTGGTTTATTGAGGGCTATCAAAGTCTCTAGGTTTGTCTATCCGTCTACCTGTAGAAATGAACGATTTGTCTACTAAAAGGACCGCGAGGCTAAATAAACCGAAGAATTCTCCGCATGTATTACATTTTAAGCCCGAACCAGCTCCCGGTGAAGAGACTATGTTGTCGTAAATACTTCGTAAGCTTAACGATGCAGGAAATGTGACTCTCTATCTTACTAAGTTAGGGATGAACTTCGTGGGGTATTAGAGGTATGCTAGTAATGTAGAGATAAGATAATTGGTAAGCCTAATCGCAACGTAAGAATTTTATGAAAGCTTAAGAAGTTGATGCAAGGCTTCAAAGTATGGCACCAGGTATTTTATTAAGGGATCAACCAAGTGTGTAAAGATACCAACGGGGTTGTGAGAAGAGCCCAAGTAAGATGTGTCTTAGTGAAGACCCCTTGTGCCAGAGAAATTATTGGTAATGATGCATGATAGAGAAAATTGAAGTAAAACGAGAGAAACCGGGTATTGCAACGCGAGGAAATAGAGACGGTATGCTTATCATCGTGATGAGGTTTTTTCATCCCCTGCAGTCACAGCGCATGTTAAAATCTCTTTGTGCAGATCGAGCTGGAGGTGGCCGTCTTCTGGCGCTTGGCCGACTTATCTTCCTAGGATGAGTTGTCGTCTCTGGAACGCTTGGAGCGGCAGCATGAGGAGCTATCAGAGTCAGAAGGGTCTGACGGGATAGAAATACCTGTATTCAATCCGTTTGTGTCTGAATCTGAGTTGGATGATCCTGAGGGTTCCGACGGAATCTCGATAGAGTCGGTATCCGAGGTAGCTGATGAATCTCGAGATGATGGCTCCTCTGTCTTAATGCCTTCCATCTCATGATTCTCTTCGTAATCTTGCCGATCCTGCTTATCGGCGTTCTTCTCACTTTTACTATTTAGATCAAGCTTGGTGTCGTCCACTTTCATAGCGTCATCGCTCTCATCATCATTTAGTGTGAGATCGATATACATATCTGGCTGCTTATCAGACGTCAAGTCAATAATAACATTTGAAGCATTCCTTCCGTGGCCGCCTAAACGAACGAGCAGTCCTTCATCACTACTGAAGTCCGTTACAGTATTCGCAGTGCATGAACCTGAGCGGACGAAAAGCCCTTCGGTGGAAGAGCCGTGATCTGTATCGCTGCTGCGACGTCCGTTATCACCCTCGTCGTCTTGGGTGAGATCAATAACTGGTGGCTGCGACCGAGGCTGAGGTGTAATCGTAGTGTTTAAGCCACTGTCTCCCGGGTGATCATCGCCGCTGGAACCAGAATGTGATGACGTCCCTGAGCTACTGTTGATATTGGAAATATCGCTGCCTTGATGCGATCCGCCGTGTTTAGACAAATCATCATCATCATCCATCTCTGTGTCGCTGTCAAGCTCAATAGCCTCATCAATTCTACCTGGCCCAGAGTTATGTCCTCTTAATGAATTGCGGCTAGGGTCTCCAGAATCGTCGCCATAGCCAGAATCAAACGAGTCGTCAGAGGCTATTGATACCGCAGATCTGTCGAATGAAGCTGTGGACAAGCTTGTCTCCGAGCCACCTACGGATACATAGCTCAAAGACGTGTCATCGTATAAGCGTTTGACGAGCTCCATAATTTCGTCACTGGGTTCGAAGTCTTCAAGTCCCGTAAGTGGTTGAAGATTCTCGATCTCTGTTCTTAAGGCCATCGAGTCACTCTTCTTCATTGTAACTTGATTGTTGACGTCCTGGACAAAGGACCAATCTTTGACCATAGTGCGACTCCCTCCCGCATTAGAATCGTAGAAACGAACCCATTTCATACCTCGTAGCTGATAAACGAAATCCATTCCTTGGACAGTCCTAAGGCTGCGGTACTTTCTATAGTTTGGCTGGATATCAGTTCTTCTAACCTCCATGCCGAACAGATCCAATTCATCTTCTAAGAACTCATCCTCGTTGGCGAAATCTTTGTAATAGTCTTCTTCATGCTGCATCTCATAAGCCCGACGCATGTATGATTTTTCACTCTCATTGATATGGATAACTAATGTTTGCAGACGGCTGGTTTTCATGAGCCAAGCCAGAGGGAGTTTGCGAAGAGAGATTTTATCCGGTTGGCGGGGTGTACGTGCGGCGTGCCACATGATTTCCATGTTTACCAGCCGTTGGACGCGAGCTTTTCCTATATTATTGCAAAAGCGGCCAAACTCGCCTAAGGAGCTGAACGCAAATGTATTCGATGCTACAATACAGGTTAGTCAGCTTAGCGACATTCAGGGGGAACTGTTGCCAGTGAAATTACCATAAAATATATGGGCTGTCACGAAGTACCAACGCTTGGAGACAAGAAGGCATCTGAGGATTCTGTATGGTTTATCTGCCGTCGCAATGCAGCAGGGCGAATGTCCAATGTGAAATCGACGAGGGAACCCCATTCCTGTCGAAGTTGGCGAGAAATCCAGCGGATGATTGACAGGATCAAGGCGAGATAGACAGTGGATCAATTTTCTGTTCGGAACAATTAATTTCCAAATACGGTACTGAATATCAATAGGGAGTCTCTCGAAGTGAAATGGTTGTTGCGGTGTGTCCTCTAAGAAAAGGAGTGGTCTGCCCGGTAGCGGAAAGATGATCGGGCGGAGGCGCTGAGCCAAACCTTGTATTTCGTCGAATCTGAGCTCATATCGACTTCCAAGGATTTGCCTTGCGAAGTATTCGCGGATAGTCGCTAAAGAACGCTCCTCGATCTGTAGAGAAAGGTCTGGATGACGGATATTAGTATCTACCGACATGCCTCCTTGTCTACACGAATCGCGGTATATCGTATTATAGCGTCTATCACCCTCTCTAGGATTACCGTCGAGAAAGTCGACAAGGCGGGGGCCCCAAGGCTAGGAATAGTCAGCCAAACTTGCAAGTTGTATCTCGGAAGGTTATTGCGACTTACGTCAAGTTGCAATGTCCTCTTGTTTTTTAATCTCGCGATTTCTTGCTCGAGCTGCTTAATTCTGGTGTTGAGATCGGATACTATTTGATTATGAACTGCCCTTAATTCAGTAACATCCTCTTTCCAGGTCATCTTAATTCGCTCGCACTCTCGACACCTCGGTGAAGGCCTTGGCACAGCATGTCGTAGGCTCGTCTCAGATTCGTCATCGTCGGACATATTGTTCATGATTCCTGGGTCCACGTCACCACTGTCATCGTTGTCTGGTTCTTCGACGTCACCTTCGGACTCGTGTCCGTCATTGTCATCGCCATTACTCCAAGGCCGAGCGTCATCATCATCATCACTGCTGCCCTCATGACGAACCCCACCGACGGGGGCACCTCTGCGATTGGAATCGCTATTATCATCACCATTATTCCTGCTCTCACCGTTTCTATCGGTAATGCCGGGCAAGGTGTGTTGAATTGATGACATGGCGCTAGAAAGTGTAAAGTTTTCTGCATCTCAGTTATCAGTAAAGTTATCTGTGAAATAGCAAAAGCACCACAAGTGAAGCAGCCAGGTCGAGGGTAAGTTGTGAGTTGTGTTTAGCACAAGTTCAATTCAATAACGGGGAAGCAGTATAGTGATTCAGTTAATAAGGAGTGTGAAACTTTGCGAGTTATAATAGGTTGTAATAGTTAAAGAGAACAAAAAGGTGGGGATAGATATTGAAGGCAACAGTGGTCCGCATGCACGCAGTACCTACCTAGAAAAGAGCGAACACTGGAGAGATGAGGGCAGTGACGATAATGCGTAAATGTGGATAATAAGCGATAAACCTGGTGCTATAGGGTATCTACGTGGCTGCAAGGTGCTCGGATGTAAGTATGTGGTGTATGAAGAGGTATGTGATGCTTTTGAGGAGATAACAAATCAATTTGTGATAAAGAGTGATTACTAGGAAAGTAGTAAGGACGAACTCACTAATTTACAAATCAGAGAGCTAGGTCAAGGGGATGAAAGAGAAAGAACGAGAAAGGGTCTCAAGGGGATGGTTGATTAGTATGTACTTGGAGAGAAGTTATTGCCCCAATCCAAGGAAGCAGAACAGGGCAAGAGCGAAAGCTGGGTTGCTGGTTTTCTTGGGATAGAAATGTGATAAGTGTCATACTTATAATGAGTAGGTGCTCCTAAGCAGGGATATTAGGAGAAGTGATACAAATACGGAACTGGAAGGAGATGAGGCACAGTTAAAAGGAAGTGTTACGGGCACTTGCTGCGTAATTGATATCTCCACTAAGTGCGATTGTTAAAACAATGGAATTTTTTGCTGTGTGCCATACGAGTGAAGGTGTTTGGAAATAGCTCTTGGCATATGTGTACGTGTGTAGAAGGGACGCAGAAATCTCCGGAGGAAGTGAAGAGACCATGCAACGAGAGGTGAGAGATGAGGTAGAGTACTAGATAGGTTGGTCTCACACACATGATAGACGCCAAGCGTAATTATCAACGTAATTGCTAAGGAAGTTGGTATTGTACTGGAAAGCATATATCGCAGAACGTGCACAAACTGCCCAGGGCGGGATTGGATCACGTACCATAAGTAAGGGCTTGATCAGTGGGTAATAGATAAGGCGATTTGGGGAGCAGCTTCCTGGAATGACTTGCGAGGAAGAGTTTGTTACTATACGGAGAGAAGATTTGTTCAGGCGAGATGATGAATAATAGCCAGAAATGAATCGAAGAGGAGGCACTTATCCTAGATTCTCATTTGACGAACAGTCTCTCAAGAGTCGGGTTGAACGGTGTTCGTGAAGGGCTGGCACGAGAGTTTGCTATGAAATAAATGGTATATGAGTGCATTGCGCAAATGATATTCTGAAAGTAAAATAGCTGTACTTAAGTAGTCGGGCATATTAGGCACTCTAGCCCGTATAGAAGACACGGTGGACACTAAGGCATAGCTGCATCCTCTCAAGAGACGAAATGTATCTGTTCGAGATAACATATGGGGAGGCAGTCTTTGTTCATCCTCAACGAGCACTACTTGACAGTTTTATCTAAGTGCTGATTGGAGGTAACGTCTGAGGTGAGTATGGTACATGGTCAGTGCAGTACGATTGTCACTGTGTGGGTTCCCCAAGTATTTATATGCTCTACTGGGGTAGTTTACCAAATAAGTTGCTTTCTCTTGCGGAGCTGAGACCAGTTATATTTCATGAGAGGTGTGAGATGTCGGTTCCATTTGCTGTTAGCATTGAAATCTTGTAATTACATGTATATATATCTCATCTTCTGGAACTAGTGCAAGATGGTCTGTGCTCACTCTCGGGGCTTTGCCTGTCTTCCAAATGATTGGCTTGAAGTTTACTCCGTATTTACTGCGTACCGTCGATAGTACCTTGAGCATAGCCCCAGCCAACCAGCCCAACCACTATAGGTTAGCTCACTCAACCAGGTTTGGGGCTTCACTCTTAATTCCATGGACTACAGTAGCGCCCGTGGTCTCGTGCGACATCGCACTCTTTACTAAAGCAGTCTTTCTCTGCCCATCCCAGCTTCCAATTCACCCGCAGACCGTGCCCGCAATTCAAGGCCCGTCCGAAGCAAGCAAGATGTCTTCAGAGAAACCCCTCGGCTTCCAATGGCAGTTCATGGCCGGCGCCATAGCCGGCGTCTCCGAGGTAAGTGTTATTATGATCCAAGTCTACCTTGCGCGCGCGTTTGTCTAACGTGCTGCTTCTTCAGATCTTAGTGATGTTCGCGCCCTCAACCCCTCTCACGTCTGACCCATTACCAACGATTCTGACCTTTTACACCCGCCCAGGTACCCATTGGATGTTGTCAAGAGTCGCCTGCAACTGCAGAGCGGCAAGGCAACCGGGGCCGATGCATATACGGGCATGGTGGATTGTTTTCAAAAGATAGTGCGCAATGAAGGGTAGGAAGATAAAGCTCGCTGTTCCCTGTGGGCAGTATGCTCACCTTGCTACATAGGTTCTCGAGACTCTACCGTGGAATCACCGCCCCTATCCTAATGGAGGCTCCGAAGCGTGCTACTAAGTTCGCTGCCAACGACGAATGGGGCAAGGTCTATCGGAGGGCGTTTGGTGCTGAGAAAATGACACAGCCACTTTCTATTCTCACTGGTGCTACGGCTGGTGCTACAGAGTCCTTCGTTGTGGTTCCATTCGAGTTGGTGAAACGTGAGTAAACTTCATAGCGACATGGCAGCCGTTGGCTATTTCTGAACCCGCTCGTGTTTTTCGGACAGCCTCGACTTCTGCTTATAGTAGAGAAAGCTGACACTACCCACTGCAGTACGACTACAGAGCAAGGAATCTTCTGGACAGTATAAGGGCCCGCTTGATGTTGTGGCCAAGGTCGTGAAGAATGAAGGTCTCTTAGCTTTGTACAATGGCCTCGAGAGTACTATGTGGCGCCACATCCTCTGGAATGCTGGTTACTTTGGCTGCATCTTCCAAGTCCGCGAGCTTCTCCCCAAAGCTGAGACAAAGAGCGGACAGATCTCCAATGATATCATTGCCGGTACCATTGGTGGCACAGTGGGTACCATTCTGAACACGCCTATGGACGTTGTCAAGTCCCGCATCCAGAATACCCCGAAGGTTGCCGGCCAGATCCCCAAGTACAACTGGGCTTGGCCAGCGTGTGGCACGGTGATGAAGGAAGAAGGATTTGGTGCCTTATACAAGGGTTTCCTGCCTAAGGTATTGAGACTGGGTCCGGGTGGAGGTATCCTCCTAGGTAAGTACCCTTGTTCCTTACGCATAAATGTATTCGGCGGTGTTGGCTACTAACGGACTCTAATACAGTTGTCTTCACGGGCGTCATGGACTTCTTCCGAACTCTACAGAAATAAAATAGAGAGCGGAACAGCTCATGGCACAGCTTGACTCGATTAAAAATTTTGTTATGCTCGATGCTCCAGCATTGGAAAACGATTTTGCATAAAGGCACTAACGCATATGAAAATGGCGTCAAATGAGAGATAACAGGCATCATTTCCTATGTCATGACCTAGACTAGATTTATGTGCTTTTGTTACATTGGGCAATCTCCAGCCGTCCGTTCTTCAGTCTGTAGTATACATTACATAGGGGGTTTGTTCAATTCAATGTACATACTCCAGTAGTTCTTCTGAGAATAGTTCCCATTTGCCCACTTTGCGCCGAACGGGTCCTACTCACGCCAATGACATGGTCAAAGAACAATAGCCGATCCCATATACAGGAACTTCCCCACAATGACTTGCAGCTGCACGAACAGCAATCTGGGGTGCTAGTTCTCTAAACCCGTTATTCTGGCCATGTACACGAGGGTATGCAGTCTAGTGCAGCAGTAGTAGGTAGACATGGCTGGTGACCAAAGTCCAACATTACTGAAAATCCGGGAGATTCTCGCGCCTTATATTTATTATAGTTTTTGATGAGAGCGAGCTTCCCAGTGCGCGCATCTTAGCTACGTAATTTTGACTACCTACTCATATAAATAATCTTGTACATATGACATTGCTGCAAGGTAGTCTTCGATGGTTGCATGAAGAGCATACGTCTTATCCTGAGGATCGGCCATGCTTATTACTTACGAGCTGTGATTGGCTGAAGCTTAAAGTGCCCTATGGAGCACGTTTTTGTTTCTCGGGTACCTGCTATCGCGGGGTTGACTCATGCCGGCAGGTACAGTACAGTACATACCATTCGGACGTCTTTTGACTATGACGCCCACCAACTGTAGAACCACCTAATCCACTCTTTTTCTTCTTATTGCCCCTTTACCAAATATAACGAGAGCGCAACGAAGTTTACTCGTCCAACGGCCGCACAGAGAATCTCGTCTTCGTCCCATCTAGCACGCTTCATTCCGCGAGTGCCAAACAACGTTATATCCGGATCTTGCCACGCCCCGCCATCGTGGCTACGACCCTGCTCACAACCCCGAAGCGAGTCACCCGCGACGCCGCTTTTGACGCGACTCTCTTCGCGCCCTTATCCATCCAGGTACTATTCTGGCATATTAGATCCTTCGTGAACATCGATAAAGCCACCTCAGTCCTGAGATCGTCCCGCATTACCCCTTAGTCGAGGCTCTTCCGATCGTACCTTTAAATAAGCTGCAGTCCCCGAGGCTTCGGCGAGGTGCTATCTGAAGCGGCTAAGACACCCATACTTCGGAGCGTCGATGACGAGTTTGTGGAAGTGTTACTGGGAGAATGACATCGACAAATTCTGTCGATTACTCGCTCCAGCGGGTTATTCCCAGAATTCTGCTAAAAGTCCAGGTACGGGAATAGGGAGCCCGGGCACCTTTGGGAGCTCGCCACGTTCAGCCACCAAGTCGCGCAAGGTACCCGGCTTGGGCGCAGGTCTTGGTGGAACCAGAGGTGCCGCCGGAAGCTTTGGAAAGGCCGAAGTCAACTATCGCGACCATTGCGGTCTTACACTCCTCTTACGAGCGTCTTCCTCTGCATCACCAGATGCCGTCGCTTTTGTAAGGGCTCTCCTCGACCATCCCGCCATCGATATTTACGTTCAAGACCCAGAGAGTGGCTGGAATGCATTGCATCGAGCTTTATACAATGGCAACATATCGATCGCCAGGCTTCTGCTTGTGAAGGAACGTAGAGACTTAACAGAATCATTTGGAGCAAATACTGCGAAGATTGGACAGCTTATCAAGACTAAGGACCACGAGGGTAATAGTCCATTTGATCTATATAACGCTACCATTGCGCTCCGCTCCCTGGGGACAGCAGAGGAGCGCACCAACCCGGAAGATGGATCAGAACCTGACGAAGGCATAAGGGGCATCGAAATCCGGTAAGGCTCCACGTAATGAAAATTTAAACCCACGTAGTATTATGTTTTGATATGCTAAATATCCTGTCAGATTTACTGGCCTAGGAGAAGAGGTGTTCACCTTCGGAAGCAATAACAATCTATCTCTTGGTCTTGGTGATGAGGATGACAGACAGTACCCCGAACGTATTTATTTGAAACGTCCGGACCACCTAGTCCATTACTTCTATGACCAGCACCTCCGTGAGCAGAAGCATCAGCATAGTGACAATTCCACCTCTCGCAATCTGGCCGATATCCCTGTTTTGGTCCATAATCAACCCCTTGTCATCCAAGATGTTGTACTTGCCAAGCTACATAGCGCCATTTTGACGACCGACCCATTTTCTAACCTTTACATTTGTGGTGTTGGTCGGGGTGGTCGTCTTGGTCTTGGAGACGAGAATACCAAATTCAGCTTTACGCCTGTTCAAGGCGGGCTGAGGGACAAAAAAGTCATGCAGATCGCACTTGGACAAAACCACACCATGGCTGTGACTAGTGAGGGCGAGCTATGGACGTGGGGCTCAAATACTTATTTTCAACTGGGATTTACATTGCCCCCGCCAATTAAACCTGATGAGGAGCCGATTAGCACAATACCTCGCCAAGTGTTTGGACCCCTAAAGAAAGAGATGATATTGGGGGCTGCGGCATCATCGATACACTCTGTTGTCCACACTGGCTCGTCACTCTTCTGCTGGGGGAAGAACATTGGGCAGCTTGGACTCATGGACGCAGACTCTCGGTCTCTCGAACTTCAAACCATCCCGCGGAAAGTCGCCGCCACCTTGATCTCGAGTCACTCCTCCGTGGTATCGGCCATTTCCGCTATTGATAGAGCAACATGCTGCCTTTTCGGAGATCGCTCACTTGTTGTCTTTACTAGTTATGGATATAAGACAATCAATCTTCAGAGTCCCACCCTATTTACTAATTCTTCCCTCCAACAGTCGGTGCGTTTCTCTTCCGCATCCCCATATGATTCGAAGCGTCGAGAAGTCCATCATATCGCGTCCGGCGGTGACACTATCGCAGCCGTAACTGGTAGTGGCGATCTATTCACGATGCAGCTTAATCACAGATCCGAAAATGACCAACTCACTGTCTCAACTACGAATCCAGCGAAGATCAAAGATGCGATTACTCCCCCTCAATGCATTTGGAACTCGTGGAAGGATGGCGTCAAATCAGTAGGTGTAGGCGAAAACGGCTCCGTTCTGATATCCACGCAATCAGGGGCTGTATGGCGACGAATCAAACGTGTCAAAGCCCAAGACACCAAAAACCGGGGCTCTTTTGACTATAAGCGGAAGGACTTCAAGTTCCAGCGTGTTCCTTATATTACTGATGTTGTGGCTGTCAGAAGTTCTGCGTTTGGTGCCTACGCGGCTGTTCGGAAGGACTGCGATGTGACACGAGACCAGCTCAAGATCTGTGAACCCATGCTGTGGGCGGACGTGGAGCCTCTACTACCTCTTCGAGGCTTCAAGGCGCAAAACTTCAAAATTCGGGAGAACAAAGACACATGGAAGTTTCAAAATCCGGAGAAGTTAAAGGGACAAGTGGATGACCTGAGTTACGAGGTACTTACATCTACCAATCTCGAAGATGACTTACTGTCTCATCTCACAAACTGGGCTTTCACGAATGAGAAGCTTGGCGCAGCTATACGTTCAGCCTCAAATCCAGAGCTGTCTCTGCCAATGCACTTTTGGATTCTGTCGGCACGAAGTGCGATTTTTCGAGCTGGTTTACAACGATTCCGGGAAACTGGGCAGTACAATTACCCCGAACTCTTTACTATCGTTGAAGAAAAAGGCGAGACCATTGTCGAATTTGCTGGGAGTGTTGACATAATCACTCTACTGAACCTTGCTGTCTACATGTATAGCGATCGTGTCATTCCCGCCTGGAACTTTACGCGACAAGCTCCACCGTTAGCCTACAGGTACCGTCAAATTCGTACCGAGGTAATGAAGATTGCTACTCGGCTAGAGATGCCAAGACTTGAAGCTGCAGCGCGCACGCAGACCCCTGTATCCCGCTCAATGAACGAGGATTTTCGGAATGCGGTTGAAGACCCGGCGTTTTTTGAAGATGGTGATACTCTCTTAGAGCTTGCTGGCGACGAGATTCCAGTGCATAGCGCAATGCTCTGCCAAAGATGCCCGTGGTTCCAAGGGCTCTTTAATGGCCGATCCGGCGGAAAATGGCTCGAAAGTCGCCGGGCAGCACAGGAGGATTCTGAACGTATTAGTATCGATATGCGTCATATGGATCCAGAATCGTTTCACTACGTCCTTAAGTATCTATACGCAGATGTGGGAGAGGAGCTCTTCGATTCAGTGGTCGTGGACAGCATAGACGACTTTTCTGAGTTAGTCATGGATGTCATGGGCATTGCAAACGAATTGATGCTTGACCGGCTGTCACAAATCTGCCAAAAGATCATTGGTCGTTTTGGTATGTCGTCAGCACAAATAAACAATTCAGGAAACTAACAGATGCAGTTTCAACTCGCAATGTTTCAACACTCTTGAATCTTATTAGCCCTTGCTCTGTTACCGAGTTTAAGGAGAAAGGTCTTGAGTATATTTGCCTTCAGATGGAGGCAATGCTCGAAAACCAGTGAGTATACCAAAACTTAGTCTTAACCTTCTTTCCAAGATTTATGATATTCGTCAATAGCAGCTGTACAACACAGTAGCTCGAATGCAGAATCTTGCCATTGATCTATATCTGTGCTTCACTTTTCAATCTATAATCGAAGCATTAGCCTTTATATTTCATTATAAATGTACTAATTTGCGACTTAGTCTCCTTGACGATCTTGATGAAGAGCTCCTTTTTGAACTAGATGAAGTAGTCCGAGATAACCAACT
Source organism: Xylariaceae sp. FL1651 (assembly GCA_025201745.1). Lineage (NCBI taxonomy): Eukaryota > Fungi > Ascomycota > Sordariomycetes > Xylariales > Xylariaceae > Xylariaceae sp. FL1651. The sequence goes on along the minus strand of MU624261.1, from coordinate 236,304 downwards.
CGCTCAGTGTCCATTTGCGCGAAGTGGGCGGGCTGAGCTGCTGCTTCACGAACAAAACCCTGAACTGGCGAAGGATATTTATGAAGAGAGACAGATTCGTGTGAAGGACATGGCTTTCAAGACCGCTCTCAAAGATGACGACAAGAAGATTTCCTCTTATAAAGCTAGGTTCGGCAGTTTCGATGATCTTTCTGGTATCTCACCGACTCCTGATAGAGCATTACGGCGGAAATCAAAAGTGGCACGTAACGAACCTTTTAGTCCTGACCTTCGACCCAAAAACTCCCACGCAGATCTTATCTTTGATATGGATGGGGACGAGGATTCTGGCATAGGTAGTCCCTTATCACCGAGCCCTCAGCCGGTTATAGCTGGTGACCGTGATGAGCTAGACCGTTTGCCATCACTTTCCGGACCTCGACGAAATGTGAAGGGAGATGTTGCCTCAGGTACACCTAGTGTTGCGACGTCCACTATTCCGGTATCTCACTTGACCGTTTCAGCACTGGAACCATCGGGCAATACTACTCAAGGACGACCCTCACAAGCTGGTAACCCTTGGAGGTCTTCTGGTCTACCCACTACTCGGCTAGATCTTCGGGAAGTGTTAGCAGAATCTAAACCAGCCCATTCAGCCTTGTCCGCTGGATTGGCCGCCCAAAATCGTGAGACAAGCTCTAAACCAGCGCCTCCAAAAATGTCACAAAAGGAGAGAAAAAGGCAGCTTCAACACCAAGCAGAACAAGCCGCTCGCCAAGACGCCGAGCCCAAACAAAAATCACAAACACCATGGAATAGGCTTAATGAGAGAAGGGATCCACCTTGGAAGACGGGCGGTGCTACATCTACAGTATCTGTGAAAGATTTACTTCATCCGGATTCTGCTTCGACTGTCAAATCTCCAAATCCCAAACCATTGATGATTGCTGAAGCATCATCTAGTAAGTCCATACCTAGGCGAGCTGCGTCGCCTGACACCAGGTTCTCTGGGCAAAAACCAAGTAGTACGCCGAAGTCATCTCCAGCGCCCACGCGTCCTGATCCTCAGCCTGTGGCCCCACATTCTAAGTCTTACATCAAGCGCATTCCGAAATCGGAACAAGAGATGGGGCTTGGCCTGGCAGATATCATCGGACAACAGCAGCGTGAGCAGCAGAGCCACCGCGAGGCGGTTGCGAAGCGTAGTCTGCAGGAAATCCAACAGGAGCAAGCGTTCCAGGAATGGTGGGACCAGGAAAGCCGGCGCACGCAAGAGGAGGAAGCCAGGAGACTTGCTCGCGAAGAAGGCAAGAATAAAAAGAAAGATGGAGGTCGACGTGGCCGAAGTAACAAGACCAAGGGTACTACTAGTAACCGCGGCGGCGGAAATGGCGACACGGTCATCGCGCTCGAAGCAGGCTCCTCTGGCTCCCGAGGCAGGGGACGGGCGAATAGAGGAGGAAAAGCTTAGATTATAGAGCATGTGCACTACTCGGAGACGTCTCTCGAGAGACACATACATAGATTTAATGCTGATTGGTGGCGTGCCTTTCTGTTCAAATTTTAGAAAAGCGCCTCGGGCTTAGGGAATAGTAATTTAGTGTACATAGATAACTTAAGAAATGTGCAGTGCGGTTCGTATATATATCTACCAAGTAACATCAAAATATGGTTGTAAGAAGTGTTTGTTTCACAGGGAGGTTAAAGGAATGCAGGATGCCCCAAGATTTAGAGGGTACCCGTGGCTTAAGTAGATTAGTATCATATAGTAGCGTTATGGCAGTTATTTGATGCTGGAACTATAGGTTACTCGCTTGATCTCGTTCGAGAACGTAAAGGTAGATTGGTCCGTTATTTCATATTGAACAGAGTATGCCCACGAAGTATCCGAAACGAAGAGAGCCGCGTAGCACAAAAGGAACGCAATTTTCATCCAGCAAGATATATAACTTGGGTGGGTTTCTTCCCCAGGAAAAGTATCAGTGTCCAAATCTCTTGGTTTAGAATACGGTCAATACCTATACTTTCATCACATGCCCATAACTCAGATAGTTAGAAGGGGAATGGTTCGCAGATGAAAGGCGCCCTCGAAGTTATGATCAGTTTCTTCATGAATGCTAACCGGTCTATCTGTGCAAGCTTTCATACCGCCAAACAAACAGTAATCTACTATCAGCTCTATCCAACTGGTAACCCAATCTCGAATACCGCACTACACCAAACTCATAACTCGGCACCTCGTAGCCCGCGTTAAATAAATCATGATACTCGTCATCATCATCGTCATCATCTCTGCTAATCAACTAAAAACAGTGCTCTTGAGATGCTCAATTCCAGGTCGTTCGAGACGCAACGACCGTTAGACCCTAGCCAGATGGATCATCAGAGCCCTCAAATCCCCAGTTCGGATCCTCTAGTTCAAAATCCATTGATGTTGGATGAGGATGGGGATCATCCTCCGAGAAAGCCCCCACCTTCGAGACATCCCAACTCGGATTTGGATGAGACCAGGACTCGTTCGGATCAGGGACATGTTGGTAGGCGCCGCTGCTTCCTTGCGCTGCCGCATTTTGGGGTTCGTTAGAGTAGTAAGCAGAATCATTAGTATAGACTGTGTTTGGCATCCCCCAATCAGTATGATATGGTCGCAAGTCATCATCAAGCAGTAACGGGTCGGGACCCTGAGTCATAGGTTTTGGCGATAAGGGGACCTGGAAGCTCGGTTGCTGACGATAGCCTGGCGATGTTTCAAGACGAGCAGTGGACTGATGTTGATTGACATATGCTAAGTTCTTCTGTCCACGGTCGCTAGAGACTTTATTAATCGTATGTTCAAGCGTAAAGTAATTAAACCCTGTCCGTATTATGAGCGTTACAATATCCATAAACGTAGCGATGCAGTAGACTTACGATGATTCTCAGGCACTTGTACTCCTTCACCGAAGAGACACCGACATAACGAGTCATACTTCGTTTTAATACCTTGTTCTTCTTTGCTGTCCTTATACTTCCATTTTCTTAGCTTCTCATCTTGTTCCTCAGTCATTGTTATGATAGGATGGTGAACCACGCCCGAAGTCTATTTCTCATATTAAATCTTTTATGTCGCTTTCGATTCAGGTTTACTTACATCACTCGTGGGGCAATTTATGAGATGAGCCTCCTTCAACTGCCTCAGTTTTTCTCGATCTTTAGCCTTTCTTTTGCCGCTCGTAAATCGGCAGCCGCACTCCTCGCAGGAAAGGAGGAAGGAGTGATATTTCCAGATGTGGTCAACCAGTCCGCTGAAATTGGCAAATGAGGACACCACACAAGGTATTTTCGCGCTCTCGTATAATTGGGGAAAGCAACCCGGCCAGGGGCACTGTAACCGCCAACCGCACTTTGAACTGCCCTCCCACGGTGATCCCCGGACAGAATACTGAGCGTTATTCGACATTTTCTATTACGTTTCGTAGCCGAAAAGGAACGGATCAAGAGTTATGCAAAGCAAGAGTGACCGCGAGAGCAGGGAAATGTCGATATCGAATGCAGTTTGTGCCTAGATAGAGCGCCTTCAAGCATGACTTTGGAGTTGGCAGGTCTCACAGCGCCGGTGATAACAACCTATACATGCTATATCGTACGTATAAGAAAGCGGAGACACTTTGCAGTTACACTTCAATACTATTAGTTCCTATCGCCGTTCACCTCAGTTGGCATACGTACACAGGTCCAACGCCAATGAGATTCATCCCACCTTTTCTCGAAGTTGTGTATCCTGCCCTGCGCTCGGTCGGTATAGGCCGCGCTCGAGTCGGTACCTCTCCACGGTTCGTCTCGTTGGGTTTCTCCACCCCAACGCTGTAGATGATACGAGCTCGACTCTTTCGAATGAGACTTCTTCGAATCGCGGCGGGAGCCGCTCTGTGGGATACTCTATTAGCAAAGTCAGGTTTGTTATATACAGGATAATGTAGAAATAAATAGAGAGAAGCTAGATCTCTAAAATTGGTATGCTATCAGAAACTAATCAGCTGCACAGACTGGATTGAAGGGAAGACAAGGGCAAGGTGAAAGCTGGCGAGTCGGGCCGCTGCGACATGCGACTTGAGCCCCAGGGTGGCGGAACAATGATCGGATATATCTCGCACACCTTCTTCGATTTCTGAGACGCTCCGGTCATCCAACTGTTATGAAAAATAGCCCAGGTGTAGGCGGGACGTTATCCGCTCGGATTCATGGCAACAGATTGTTGTGTGGTGATGGTAAACCCTGGGATGGACAGTTCAAAAGGGGGTTTATCGCGGCCACGATTGGGGAGAGCCCCACCAGCTGAGCTGTATGATGAAGACACTGCAGACACTGCCCAGGAGGTGGTAATCTGGCCAATTAGAGTCACGGTGGCCAATACGTCGCGAAGTTGAGTGGGCTGTTGCATGTTTATTGGTTCAAAATGGAAAAACGTGCCTACGATTTGCGCAGTGTTGGATCTTGGATGCTAATTGACTCTCGGGCATGCTCTCGCACATTCGCACCTCTGGTCTCGAAGCTCCTAACTGAAGCTGAAAGTGTGGATGCTAGACACTTGAGGTTATTCTAGAGATATCATACCAAACATTGGAGCTTTGCCGTGGTAAAAAAAATACATTAAGAGCTGTGACTGGCACCTGCGACTGCACTCTAACGATATACTCTTGTATCGGCAACTAATGGGAGTGCTTTAGTACAACTCAACATAAGGAGCGGTCTGAGGACGGATCCGGAAGCTCAAATGCATCGTGGCCACGATTGATGATGTTGCTGCCTTTAGCCAATACGAATAGTTTGAGACTATCGCCGTCCCGATCTCAGCAAGTGTCCCCTGCCATGTACCGTACGCACAGTATCTCTAAGTGAAGACTAGGTCACGATAGAGTATCGCAGCTACGATTGACGGCGACCGAAGCGAATTAGTCTGCAAGAGTACGGCCCAGTATGGAATATATGAAGACTTTTCGTCGTCTTTCTGGTGTTGCCCGCACACCTTCCGATCCGTTATAGTGTTACCTTTTTCTCATCATTACTGGTCTGATATAGCTTTTTACGCCCTGCACATTCAGGATGATGGACCAAAATGTTCCCGCCGCCTCATATAACCCTAGGAGCGGCTACATGGTTTCATCGCTGCCGGCTTTTCCTGCAGACACACCCACATTCGCTAACGAGTCAGTCGGTATAGTCTTCGTCCGTGTTGTGGTTGAGAAGCAGAGGTCCTTCTATCTTACGACCATAAGGGTTACCAACATAGACTCTCCTGAGGCGGTCATAGAACAAGTACGGGTAGTTCGTGACGACGTGTTGAACTGGAAAGGGGCGCTGAAGCCTCTCTGTGAATTCTTTTGGGGCTACCGCATTGCGCTTGCCACCTTATCGACGGTAAGTCCAGTAACACCTCCCGACCGCCGCGCGATGGGCTGACATGACTTGTAGTTCCGTAGTATTGGAGGGCCGGGTCCCCATGCACCTCTAGAAGTCAACATTAGGGCCCGTGAACCTTGCCCTGAGATGAATCGCGCCAGCCTGCTCGGCGATATGGAGCCATTCGCTACGCTTTATCCGCATGTCCTCGAGGGAGGCATCGCTCGCCAAGCTCTACTTGTCGAGAAGAAGCTCAAAAGGCACAATGTGTTGTGGTGTGCTCTGGTAGCCATCTTCGTCGCCGTGCTGACCGGAGTGGTCATCGCCGTCCTGAGTCGCAACGTCGCATATGGGATCGGCAGTAGTGCAGGCATTGTCGGTACTGTTGCGTTTCTGGTGCAGCTGTCAACATGGGTGACAGAACGAGGTGGAGTGTGATGAGGTACAGACAGCTGAGGCTGCGATATTCCAAAGGGGAGGGGGGAAGCACACGCTTTTATGTGAGGCGCATTGTGGGGGCAGCACAAGGTAGAGTTCAACCAGGTAAGGCGTCCAGGTCGCCTGTGGCTGACGGTTGCCTGGAACGCTTCTGGAACTTACAACTGGCGACTTAGACTATAGCGCAACAACGGATGACTACCTTATGATTTCCCATGAATTCCGATCCTAGCACTTCATGTTCGTTTATTCTATCCACTTTTTCTATCCACTTTCAATACTCAAGGTTCAATGCCTTTATAAAAGGGGTGGAACCACCTCCCCACTTCCCCCAAACCCTCGATGCGTGAGAACCGAGGCTGTATTAAAAATAATTGAGAGACATTCCCCACTCGCTCCCCCTTAGAAGTCTCTCATCATTTTTTAAGACAGCCTCGAGAACTTCCTAGGTTAGAAATTGATCCAGACACTGTACCTGGCAGCCAGGGGTATCTCCTCTATCTAGACAACACAAGCAATCTATCCTAGTCAAATGAAAAAAGGTGGGATACTGGAATATCCCATGTAACGGAGTATAAATAGCCATAGGGTACCCGGTTTTGTTAAAGAATATTGAATCTGACTATGAGAACCCAACTAAAGCGATGATGTGACAAGTAACTACCTTTTCTGCATGCTGCACACTCTTTTTGTTAGAATATAGGGGCACTAAAACCTCAGTCTGGCAATAGGCACATCTGGCCACGGAAGAATTGATTATTGGCACCCATAGGTAAAGGAAAAGGGAAGAGGAGAATGATCAAGTTGCCTCAGTTCGAAATAGCGACACATATACACAGAAGAAGTGTTATAATTACAGAACATATTCAGAGGTAGCCAACTAAGCAACCACATCTAATTTGGGAAGCCGGGACGCATTTTTATTCATTTGTTAGCCCTGCACTGTGATTTTTAGTACAAATATACGATGCAAGAAGAAGTTTTAGTGTTATTCAAAAACGATCTCTGCTTCTTTAGGAAGCGATTAGTATAAGCTGATCCATTGAACAAAAGAAATGCAATTCGCGCAAGTACTCCCTGTAACCTCATACTCAGTTAAGACCCTTTTAATCCTCCAAAACACCCAAGCACTTGTGCGAATACCGAACACTACCAAGCCCAAGCACCCTTCCGTCCGCCTTTAAGGCATATTTGTGGTTGCTATTTGTTGCACCAACTCTTATCTTCTCCACTACCTCGTTTTACGATGTCTCTGTCTGCGTATGGCTTTCTTCATCTTTCTGCTCGGCCTCCCATCTCTCTAACGACTCTTTGGTCTTTGCCAAGTCAGCTTCCTTCTCTGCTATGTCCTCCGCTATTCCGTCACAAAAGTTAGTTTTATTCTGCTTGATTTCTTTTTCTTTCCACTCACCATTCTCTCCGCGTCTCTTTGCTTCCTTGATCCACAGCTCTCCCGCCTCGATCGTACCTTTCGCCTTTGTAATGTGATACTTGTAATCAAAGGGCATGATGAGATGTAGTTTGATGTTGACGAAGTGTAATACGCAATGCACAGGGTATGCAGATTATGTAGATGCTTTTGGAAGGCCTGGCTTTACCCAGGGAACAAAATGCATTGAGCTGCTGCCCTTTTATGTTCTTCTGGCACTCCTGAGCTGACTATGAACACACTCGTTCGATTCATGTTGTCGCCAGAAACTCTATAATCTCCCTCAAGGTTGGTCGAAAACCAAACAGGATGTTCAATGTCAGACTAGCTCAGAATAGCTAGCTGATGAAGCGAATGAGAATCAGTGCTGGTAAGACGTTAGGAGTTCAACCTATATGACCTTATGAGTAACAATTGCGGCAAACATTTTGCGGCGCTTGTCTCGAATCAGTGGAAGGGTTATTGGATGGCTGACCTAATGATAACCGAGTCCTGCGAGCACAGCCGGCAAAGTGCAAGCAGTTGTCAAGCAAAGAATGTCGTTCTGTTCAACTTTACAGATCAAGTACCCATCACCTTCCTATTGTCGAACATGCGTCGATTGCCCCATTTCAGGTTGCTGGTGACCAATCTCTCGTGGATTCTCACGCACACGAGCTCGAAATCCATTTGAGCGCCTTGGTGATTAAATAAATGCACGAAGACGCGGCACTTGGTCTCCCTCCTGCCCCTTGCAACGGGAGCGCTGCTTACGGCGCCAGGGGCGCGTAGCGCTTCGGCTTTCTCGGAACCGCTTCAAGCTTCCCATTACCCCAGACCACCAGAGCTAAGACGCTACTGAACGGTTACTGGCTCTAGAACGCCATTCGGACATATGATTGGATAAGCATGGGCGCTTAGTAGAAAAACGGCTGCCGCTACGATAGGAGGTTTCTGGGTCCCCACGTGGCGATTCCTCAACTGGTCACGCGTATCAAGTGCGGAAGAGCCCAGGTGGCAGCACAGAAAGCTTGGCATACAATACCTATCATTATTGGCTACTATGGCTATCGATAGTCTCTTTCCGCTACACCTATCCCGCTGCCCATATTATAAATTACGGAGCACGCCTTCATGCCGACTGTATAACACAACCGTTCTTCCCTGGATGCCATGTTCTAGGTCGTGTTGGTCTACTTCGCAGGAAGTGAAGAAGCTAGATATCTGCATGTTACTGTAGAGTCTCGCCGCTTCTGTCGCGTAAATAGAGTGGCAGCAATGGAAAGACTGTTATAAGAGCTAAATGTCTGGAGGTAACTTAGGACTAGCGGTTCGATTTCTTGTCGAACTAAATAAGCTTGCGAGGAACTGATAGTGTGATATCTGCTCTTCGCAGTCGGAATCGATGATCAGTAAGATTGAGTATGACCGTGGAAGGCCTCTCGCCACCGAAAAATGTGGCGGAGTAAATCTTTTGGCATATGAAGTCAATATCAGATTCATAGCTTATGGTCGCTCTCGAGGGGACATGAGAATCTATGATGTATCGAGCAATGGTGATTTTCATAACCTCGCGGCCAATTTCCCGTTCTACAATGTGGTAGAGGACGAGGGATCTCGCCGCTTCAAAGACTGCATTGAGGCGCTGTGAAGATTCAGCGCCTCACAAGGTTTTCCAAGTCCAGAAATCCTATGATTTCCTGAAGGGTCTCCACTGGAAGGGTCCCAAGTCCTGCTGGAAGCAATGGCAAGTCCATTCTGGTATGTCTTGGCTACGGCGAATTGGTACTATGGTGAATAGATTCAATGCTGCGTGGGATGAGGAACGACGAAGCAAATGGACAATGTCTGTATTAATATATAATATTGTCCACGCCGATCTGTCCACGATTTAAATAATGCTTCTTTGACGGCGGTGAGTTTCCGACGACAATGCACGGTACCAGATAACAGGACTGTTTCTCACCATATTTAGATTCTAGAGCTCTGTAGTAAGGATGCTGCCATTGTCGCAATAATATGCATTTTCTCTCTACTCCTCGTTCCTCATAAACAATGCCCGCAATCTGACCTGCAATCTGACCTGCAGGATTATTATCCCTTCACGACCTCTCCCTAGGAAGGCTACTAACTATTCGGCCTCTATAGCTGCCTTATATCAGTATACTTCAAGGCCAAAATGAATTAAGTAAAAGATTTTCGGGATATATAGCTATCTTTGACACAGCAAAGCGTGCGAACTCACCAGAGCGCCAATCAATGCAGTCCATCAGCAACTTATACAGGATTTTCTACCAGATAAACATGTTATTTCTTTCCTACGCGACTAAGTGACGTTAATTGCTGCCAATAATACGACAATACTAAAGTAGACAAGTGGCTCTCCACGCCACCTCACTGTGCCCCATCTAGCACCGAAACGTTTGATACTTTTAAGTATTCAATAGCCTGCTTATAATCCCAACGACTCACCTGTTTCATGTCTCTTGTTGAACGGGAGAAGCAGGAAAAATTAGTCGAAATATGCCCTATTGGCACGCTACATTCTGCATGGGTGGCACTGATACAACCCATATGTGTCCAATTATAGCAAGTACTCCAAATGTTATCAGAGGGCTTGAAGATCTGCGCATAAGAGACCCAGATTATGCAGTCTAAACCGAATGTCTTTTGATCACATGAGGGCTACAGCATGCATTTAAGCTACTGCACCGGACCGGGTGATTTCATGGAATTATCGGCCTGCATGCCATGACTCAGCTCGCACGGACTTGAGTGCCAAAATTTCACGGAGGCTCTGACGTGTTAGACATGGTCGCTTTTGATTCTAGACCTCAATCGTGTCCCTCCATATGAATTGGCACGCCGATACTGGTTGCAACACCAGCCTGCCCAGTTCCAAGCATTGCATTACAGAGCCAAGGGACATAGCTTGCATCTTTTCCAAATCGATACCTTTATTTAACAAGATATCACGGCCTTCATGTTCGTTTGCAACAACATTCCAGCTGTCAACGACTCGTGATCCAAGGCGGTAGCCCCAAGTGCTTCGTGAGGTAATGAGCGGCAGGCCACCAAATGCAGCAGCGCGACGGAAGTATTGGAAGATAAAGACAAACCCCGTATTATCAACGTCGCAATTCCAAATTTCCAATACTTCTAGGTTCGGCATACGAGCGGCGGCATTCGCCGCAGCTTGGAGCAAGTCATCAATGTCGCTCGAAGGTGTATGGGGTCGTAATAGTGCGCTTGTCAGAGCCAAGGATACGAGATTTGGCCAACTTATCTTGTCATTCGCCCCCTTTTCATTCTGGCGACATGAGCCGAGTACGCTGTGCGCCCGGGAGCCCTGGAAGAAATCCCTCGCGTCAACATAGAAAGCTACAGACAACCGCTCCATATGAGAGGTAGTATTTGTTGACATAAACCCTGCTGACGAGGTCTGATTTCCGTTCCAGAGATCACTCTCGCAAAACACACTAAGATATTTGAGCGACTTCAGTTGTTGCTGAGAGAAATCTACGGGTGTCTTGTCCACAAAAGGCTCAACACCTGTGACATTAGTTAGTTGGGCTGGCTTGAGACAAGAAAAGACTAGGAGTTTGCCGTGGGAATTCTTTGGTTTGCTTTACGGCCATATCTCGGTAGTTCGATTCGTAGCCAGATATGTTTTAGAACCTGCCATCGTCGTTGTTGTTGGGGAAGGAAAAGTTGACTGAACTCGTGAATGTCCGATTGATGCAGAATTATCCTGTGAAAGATGTGTTTCTCGAAGAAGTATTGCCACTCCCTGCATACTGCCGCACAAGCACTTTGCTGATGGTATTTCCTTGAGTGAGTAACCACAATCTCGAGGATCATAAGTCGAACCTCTGGTGGCAGCGATGACCACCGTGCTTTTGCCGCCATGATGAATACCAGTTTGCCTGTTGGCGGAGATATCGGAGGACAGCTTCGTTGGTACATATGGGTAGGCTTTTGTAAAGCTTTGGGGGTGCATTGGGGCTAAATGGATACAAATAAGTCGTGACTACAGCTTGGAAAATTCGAGGCCTGTCAGAAGTCTAATTACAACTTTAACAGCTAAAACACAGTCCATCCACAAACCATATACAAATTATAATTTAGACAGCCCACCAGAAAATTTCCAGCTAGGGAATGTTAGGAGTCGAGTATATTCATTCTGGATGCAGATAGGTTTGCCGGTACCCACCTACCAGCCTATCCAAAACTCTTTACTACAGTTACTTGATATAGGCCAGAAAGGTTGGAATATGTTAAAAAGGTCGGAATTGGCCAGAAGGGTGGGAATTGGCCAGAAAGCCGGTAAAGGTCAGAAAACGCCAAAAAAGGCTGTTTTCACCAAAACAGCGATATAGCACACTGTCGCCGCTGTTGTAATTGGTATAGTGCCATATTGCCAAGCTAGTTGTTGATTAGTGAGACCACAACCCCAGGTTTTATGTAATGTATAGAGATAGGAGATTCTGAATAGCCTCACTACCCACCAGCTCTACAATCGGATATATCGGATATAGGGTGACAACATCTCAATAGCTTATCGAACTTAAGGTATCTTACCTATTCCATAGTAAGAATCTCAATCTTGATTTTACCTCGTACGGTTTCGCTATATTATGGCTAGCTAAAGGTGTCCAAATCACAGTTGTATATCGGTATTTTGCGCTATAACAGGTTGTTGAATACATAAAAATGTCTGTGGTAAGGTATCTAACTACTACTTCAATTATATACATCATAGAGAGGAGAGCCCAGAACAAGCACATTTTAGGGTGAAGCAGTGTACATTGCACCTGACGGTGGCCATACGAGCGTGATGTCAGCAGCAGGAAAGCGATTTCCGAGTTGGCAGAGCGAAGCAAAGGCTTGTGCAAATATGAAGCAGTTGGATGCGTTTGAGGAGTTTGCAGCAATTCGGAAGTAAGGAGCTGGAACCGGCAGCACAACCCAGATAAGTGCAGGAAGCGAACACCAGCCGGGGCCGATGTGTTGGTGACCGATGTTGATGATGGATGTGATGGTATCAATCAGATCGTATGTTTAGTAGATTGGTGTTGTCTGACAACTGTCGTCTTTAGCCCTTCCGGTCATTACCCCGGAAGGTTTCCCCCCACCCGCCACGGGGAGGCAGACGACGTGAGTGGGATAAGAATATTCAAAATCAAAAACGCCACACCTTCCAAACACCAAAATGCTATACACATACCCCGGCTCCTCCTTCTTCTCCTTAGCGCGACGAACCGCCGCGGCGGCCTGCAGCTGCTCCCGGGCCTCGGCCAGGGCGGCTAACGCACCAGCCACGGCTGCCTCTGCCCCCGCCTCCGCTCAGCGAGCAGTGACGGCGTGGATGCCGACTCGCCGCTCGCGGGCTGGGATGGGACGGCGAGACCCCATGCTGCTGTTGGTAGCGGTGGCGGTGATGGTGATGGTGTTGCTGTTCTGCTGGTGCTGGTGATGGTGTTGCTGTTCTGCTGGTGCTGGTGCTGGTGCTGGTGCTGAGGGTGGCAGTGATGCTGTTGAAGGAAGAAGCAGAACATCAGAGCAGACTCGGGGGAACAAGACATACCTCGGGTTACTTTGTGTCCATTACCACCGTCTTACCTCGCCTTTGCACTTTCTTTCTGCACCAAAATAATTGCTGGGCACGGCGAGCGAAGGCATGGGTCTGATTCATCGGGCTTCGACTAGAAGAATGACCCAGGCCCTTGGATCGATGGGGAAAGTGCAAGAAGTGCTCTCCCAACCGCCGAAGCAGCAAAAGCTAGAGGGGAAGGCAGCTTGTGCCTCTTCATGGTCAAAGGCCAACGGAATTTGATAATTATAACGGCAGAAGTGTGTTGGCGCTTTTGCGAACAGGAAAAGGGATAGGTTAGTAGCTACTGTTCCAGAATCCAGGCCAAACATTTCAAGTTCAATAATAAGGCACTTCAGTAAGTCCGGAATACGCATGGGCTTTTGTCAACACGCTCGCCGAGTCGCTCGTTCCCTCAAGCACAGGTAGTTCAGGATGTTACGCATGGTGATTAGTTCAGCTACTACCAGTCATGATTCGTTGCGGTTGATGCAGGATTATGTCCTGCATGTCCGAATCTAACGTCTAAGCTTGGCAGTTCGGAACGGGTCGGGCCTTACAGTTACATTTTCCCCAGCCAAACTGCATCATCTATTGCAAGCACTTCCGCTTTGGGTGGGAACCATGCATGCATATTTGACCGTTGGCTAGGTCGAAGTATGTGAGTAATATCATGCATCAAATTATTTGCGCGCGCATATTGGCTAGATTCTGGACTTCAATACTATGCAATAAGGATGCACTGGCCCCTCGTAAAAAGACTTGGCAATGCGCAAGTGACCCTACTCTTCGACATCAACTACAGCAGCTGGAGCCGTTGAAACTAACTTCATCGCTGCCAAGTAGTACAATTTTTCTAGCTTAAATACGCAACTTTCCCAGGGAAATAGAGAAACAATAAGAAAAGATAGCAAAGTGATCACGTTCTATTGAGTACAAACAGCCAGGCCCTATTGCAGTCAATAATCATGCTCTGTTCCCTTGCTTTGCTCCTGGCTTCGGCTATCGCCACCACAACGGCGTGCTTGATCCCCACTGGGCCGCCGCTCTCAAACAATATCACGGAGAGCTTCTCCCTACAGCTGCAGAATGCGTCCTATCCGGACATCCACAACCATTTCCTCAACATCTGGGACTGGGGCGGCGGCGACCAGCACCTGTTCGTCAGCCCGGCTGGCAACTCGACGAGCGAGCTGGTCCTCATCGATGGCGTCATCACGCTGCCGTGGGATCCGCCGCGCCGCGCCGTAATCAACGGCGAGGTATGTTGCGCACCAATTGATGGCTAGTTAGCCATCATGTGCAACTATTCTGACCTTGTGAAAAATATAGTATGAGCCCAAGGACAATACCACCAAGATGTTCATGACGGAACGCGACGACCCCCGTGCCATATGGGACGTCGTCTACGGCTGCAACCCGGACACGGATGCGCTGCAGGTGGAGCTTGCGTTCAAAGCCCGCGGATCCATCGAGGTCGGCGGGCTCTTGGGTGTACGCCCCTTTAACGGCATGTATGATTTTCGATGGAAGGGCGCGGGAACTTCTGGTGAGTGACGAGCAAACGACCTCCCACCTGGCTTTTTGAAGTATGAACTCGCTAATTGGATGCATAGTCAACGATCCTACTCGTCCGTGGACGCATGTTACATTAGTCGTTGTCCATCCTACCGCTAGTGCTTGAGCCTGAGGCTTGCCCGTGCAAAACTTAGGAGTTCTGGTGGCTGAACTTTCAATTCATTAAGTTGAACCTATTGCTGGTATTATGGTGTGAATTGTCTACATCCTAGTCTAGTAACTGCCTGCCAAGGAATAAAATAGCTTCCAATTAGATCTAATCATCTCTTGTGTACTGTCTCTTAATGAACTTAAGTAGTATTGCTAAAATGCATATCTTCTATATGTCATAGATGTTGTAAACTCGGTTAATTCAAAGTGTTAAGTTTTCGGGAAAGTCGTGGTTTCATATGGTGAGATGGGAAAAGCAAGAAAGCTTTGGTCGGTATTCGTTTGTTTGACGTAGAGCTCTGTTTTTAAAGAACAAAAGAAGGAAAGAAAAAGTGGACGGGGTGGTGGGGTAAACTACAAAATAAAAGAATTACATTTGTTTACTTGCAAGATTTTTTTTTTTTTGTAATTTTGCTACATATTAAAAGTTTCGAGACTTTGGTATAGCTAAGTTTCAGTGAGATAGAAAAAACGGGGAGCCTTTTCCCACTCACCGTATTAGTGCTATCATGCCTTGGGCACTTGGGTCTAATATCACATAAATTTATATACACAAAGTGGACCAGGTAAAGCCAATAGAATGTATATAAACATCAAGTCCCAGGTATGTAATAATTAAGTCCTAAATGTAAAAAACGGATGATTATTGTGATGCGTCGACGAGGTAGATCAACAGCCTCCACTGCAGGGCGGCTTCTCAAGACCTTAATTTCAAAGCAAAGGCTCATGTTGATAACACCATTTCCCAGACGCAGATTCTCCAATACAATCACAAGGTAGTAGAGATTTGCTGTTGTATCAAGGTCCAATGTTGGTTATCCCATGACATAGATACCGCCACAAACGCTACCAGTCCACCGACTTACTTTGGCTCTTTAACCTTGTAGTACCTCGTTCCCTCTGGCATTGTATCTGACGCCTCGAGTGCTCCAACCTCGTCGATCCAGTCCTCGAACTGACCTTTTGGCACAGTAAGTGTTGGCTGATCCCATATCCCTGCCTTATCCCCGGGTATAGTGATTTTCTGCTTGCTTTCTTCGGGTCGCGCTGCCTCTAGGTCGTTCAATTCTTCCAGGAAGTCTTTGACACCTGGGAAACGGCTTTCAGTTGTTGAAGGAAAATAAGAAGCGTGAGAAATAGCTGAGAAGTAATCTTGTTCTTCTTCCGAGCTCTCTAGTTGAGATTCGAAGAGTTTCTGCGCTACCTCGATCTGCCCTTGATCCTCGCATGGCCTAGTTGGGTCCGAGGGAAGCCTGTGCTTGACCGCTGTGTGAGTTTTCATGGCCTTTGTTGTGTCACTTGTCTGTGGAAGGTGTAATCGCGGAGCGGTAGGCTGTCGACGGGAAAGTCTGCAGGAAGAAAAGCCCGGAATTGGTTTTAAAGTTGGCAAGTCCTTGTTTTTTAGAGTCACATTAACTTGGAGATGCACATTGTCATGTGTAAGAGGACAGTTTTGTGATTCAGCCATAATGTCCGAAGTGTAGAGGAATCTCAACTGTACGCTCTATACTGAAAGAGATAATCTTCCATTATTATGCTTTTATAAAGCTTTTATTCTGTGACCCACAGCTCTATTGTTCAGCCAAACAAATGCCTTGTTTGAATACTCTGTTCAGAGATCATTGTTTTGCTACTCACCAAGACAGTTAACTGTGCGCGACATTTGTTTAGTTATACAAACGATTCAGACTAAAATGATGTCATAAATGGGAGAATCTCTCTAGATAACGTGAAACACCCACAATCATTAATTAAAGCGAAGCTAACAATGAAAAACAGTTTGGTAAGGCTGTCCGAATGGATTTCAAGTATATCGGACTTTAAGCGCTATTGGCCATTTGCAGTCAGCAATTTCAGGTGCCTATGGACTAGAGGCACACAATCTACAATCTTGATTTCAAACATTTTATGTTAGTCTTTGCAATATCCCCCCTTAAACACCCTGTGCTGTTTTATCCACAAAATCTTAGACTTTTAATTATAGTTTGTGCATATAACTCGCTTTCCGTAGACTCTTGGAATAACTAAATCAATGATCTTTATGCTGAGAGGGTAATTAATTCTCAAAGATTTCCAGTTTGCAGCTAGTGTAGAGAGTTGCAATAATACATAATTAAGATTTCGCGATATACTTCATTTGATAGAACAGGCACTGGATCGCTCGAAGAAAGACAAAGAAAGTTTCAACATTCCTGAATTAGGGGGTTGATGCTAAAGATACATTTGTACTAGAGTTCTATGAGGGCGCACTTACCATCTTCACTAACTCCAATAACCGCTGCATTGAGACACTCTTGTTATCCAGCTTACCCTCCATTGTCGCCGGGGTATTAAAGCGATGGCTGCAGAATTCAGTGAGCTTAACGTTCGATTTCCCAGCGACGATTCTGCCACAAAATTCAGCATTAGCCACCGCCAGCAACCTGTGGTGAGGCCCTTCAGCTGGCTCGGGGTCCGAATCGCTCACATCACGGATACTCACATATTCAATATGAAATTGCTTCCCCTCCAGCCCTTGGCCATGATGCGAATAAATAGGTAAACAGACGCAGTGCTCACCAAATATTTTTATAACAATCATTTTCCGGTATTTTGAGTGAACAATGCCAAATGGCGTTGCCGTGTTGTGCGGGTCAGTGACTGAAACCCATCTCTCATCGTTAGAACTTGAATGAAAGGGTGCGCTGAAAATGACGCCTGGTACGTAAGATTCTGGCTCGTGAATGCGGTCCGTGTTTCGCAGAGCAGCGGACTGCTCGCCGTAGAGCAAACCCTGGGCAAATGACCAGGATTTCATATTCTTAGCTATCTGTCGGGAGAATTCGCTGCCATCAACTCGTACCGCTGCGGCTCTTGGGTTTGGAGGGGCTGGCCACTCATCATGTCGCAGGGTTGTGATCTGCTCGTCATAGCTATCAAGCTCGTCCTGAAACGTAGAAGCCAAGTCAGAAGATGAGAGACTAGATGGCAGAATGTCAGTATCGGTTGATAATTGCGAAGTATCGAAGCTAGCTTGTGAGAGCTCAGAGGGAGATCTGCTAAAAAGTGGCCTCACCTCCTGGGTACCGGCAGAACGAGCCACCGGTGCTTCGTGAGGGCTTCCCGCGCCTCTTCGTAGATTCAAGGCTGTACCTTTACGCTTGCGCCACAACTCGACTCTATGTTGGTGGCTATGGTCAGTTAGAGGGGTCCACCTGTCGATATATAATGCATCATCAGGCCTCCGAGCACTTGTGGACTGAAATCGCCGACGGCTCATAGGTGGCGGCATGGATCGTGCGTATGTTCGTGACTCGGAAGACATGATGAAATTGATCAATAACCGGTACTCTTTTTTCGTGGTAAATAACTCTGATTGCTACCTATAGTGACTTTGCATCGAAACAATTATGAGTTACTGGTATACGACCTATTTAAAGATAGGTTCTACTTCTGGAGCAATATCATTGACAATAGAATAATGCACTTTGATCTATGTCAAAGTCTTTCTATAAAAAAGAGAGCTAAACAAAGCGCTTTGAGCTTAGATATCTTGAAAGTGCATTTCTCTTTCAGCCAGTATCAAGAATTAAATTCCGACTCCTGTGCTCTAGGATAGGCTTCTTAACAGGACTCTTTATTACTGGCCGTACTGCTTTTGTTCTTTCCGACATGGGGCCATCCAGTCAGGAACACCCGAAGCTTTATCAAAGTAGTTTCATCACAGCCGAAAAGAAAGCGGCTATCATGAAATGGGTGGAAGAGGTGGAGATATCAACGTACGCTGCTAGGCGGCTACTTCAGATCCCAGAAAAGAGCTTTCATACAGGCATTTCCCGCCCTTACTGTGACGACAACCAACTTGTACCTCCGCCTGTTCCAGAGAAGAATCCGTTGCGGTATAAGAAGAGAAATGGCACAAAATTTCCGTGAAGTCCTACAAAAGTGTTGCCCCAGCTAGACAATACGGCATCGCAACGAGGATGCAGGTTGTGGGTATTGGGCGAAGTTAAGCGGTGTGGTAGTTATAAGCAGCGTAATGGCTGGTATGGTTTGGTAACACCAAGAAATTGGGATAATTATACGGGTATTCTTGGCGTATTTTAGATGAGTAAATAATCATTTAATTCACGTACATCCCAAGCAGATCTTATGAAAAAGGTGATTACTACAGGTTCCAAGTCTTCAACTTATAAGTTGGTAGTACTCAAGACATCAGCCACGCTTAGAAACTAGGCTTAAATAGCTGATATATGTCTTTGGAAGCGAGGGATAACCTTCGTAAACTTCTTTGGGTCATCCCGCGCACCATCTTTCCAGTACTCGTACTCAATCCACGCATTCTCAGGCATCTGATCCTCCATGGCCGCCATCCAGTTTCCCAGATCAGGTGATAGGGGAATGACGCCAGTCTCGAGGACATATATGTCCCAGAGTTTAAGGAGCTCTTTCAGCCTCTCAGGCTCTTGCTCAGCAAGATCGTGTACTTCACCCGGATCCTTAGCCAAGTTATATAGCTGCCAGCGTTCGGGACCCTTAGGCTTAGGGATAAAGACGATCTTCCAGTCGCCGCGTCGGCAGGCAGCACGTCCACACGTCTCCCAACCGTTAATAAAGTCTTTCTCATGAATGGTCTCGGCTTCCTTCGTTAGATACGGAACCATGGATTTACCGCGCATAGGAACAACCTGGCGCCCCTGGTACGTAGGCGCTGGGTGCGTCACGCCAGCCATGTCTAAGATAGTCGGTGCAAGGTCCATCACCGTTGAAAACTGGTGTGTAATGCTTCCACCGGGAATTTGTCCGCTAAAGGCAGCCGGAGGTTTCATCAGATACGGAACGCGTACTCCTCCTTCAGTCGTATACGCTTTATACAATCTGCTCGGCGCAGTCGCAGCTTGCGCCCATCTTGGGCCATACCAAATGAACGAGTCGCCGTTCCCAAGATTGTCGATGTGGTTGTTGTAGTATTTTTGCAGATGTTGCAGCATTGTACTTTGCACGATTGGATAGGCCTCGTACGCAGCACCCTCGGCGCCATTATCTGAAAGGAAGCAGACAAAGGTGTTATCAAGCTCGCCAATTTCTTCTAGGTACTTCGTGATCTTTCCGACATTCACGTCAATGGACTCGACCATTCCGGCAAAGCACTCCATCGCCCTACATGAGTTGGCTCTCTCTACATCACTCAGCTCACTCCACTCCTTGACCTCATCGGCCACAACTGGGTGGGGTTCAACATCCTTTGCCACCATACCGAGATCTTTGAGGCGCTGCAGTCGCTTTTGGCGGAGAGCCTCTGGGCCCTCGTCGTACACACCGCGATACTTTTGGATATACTTCTGGGGCGCTTGCAAAGGCCAATGCGGCGCAGTGAATGGAAGGTAACCGAAGAATGGTCGTTTGTCTCCGCTTTCTTTCCAGTCTTTCAAGTATTGCAGCATCTTATCACCGTACCCATCGGAAGAGTACCACCCTTCCGGAAGCTTTTTGACGTACTCACCATCCTCGCTGTGCAGCGCGATAAAGCTCATGGTCATAAACTCGGGGATCTGGTCCGCACCCTCAAGTTGAGGCTCGTACGCAAAATGGTTGCTGCAGGCTGGCAGATGGGCAAAGCTTCTCTCAAAACCTCGAACCTTTGGGCTGCGCTCAGGAGTCAACCCCAAGTGCCACTTGCCGGACATGAGTGTGTGATAGCCCGCATCGCGTAGCAGTTCGGGTAAAGCAACCACTTTCTCATTCAGGTAACCTTCGTATCCAGGCATACCACGTTGCACTGCTGTAGACATGGTTCCGTTGGGATCGTTCTGGCCGGAGACGTTGGTCCACTCGATAAGGTTACCCAGGCCAGCAATGTGATGATCGGTCCCCGTCATGATCATTGCTCGCGAGGGCGAACACGCTGCCGCGGCATGGAAGTCCGTGAACAGAATGCTATACTTAGCTAACTTGTCGAGATTGGGCGTGTTGATCTCACCACCGAAGGGTCCAATATCGGAAAACCCTAGGTCATCGGCCAGGATGATGAGGAAGTTGGGTCTCTTTCCGGACGCCATGACTCACAATATAAATAATCACCCTTGGCCAAGGTATTTCAAGGTTAAGTGGTGAATGTAAGTTGGCTCTCTGCAGGCTAATTCAGCACGAACAACGGCGTATACTGACAAAGATAGTGAGAAGGAAGCGGAGAAGGGGTAGAACTTAGGTGAATTTCTCCTCAATATCGAAACTTTAATGACGAAGTTCTATAAGAGCCTAAACCCCCCCATTTAAGAGTCCGCCATTAATTATCACCAAGCAGCTTCACAACCCCACAGTGATGTCGTATTCAAGACTGTTAGTATTGTATCTCCCGCAGACGCTTGCATATGCTACCCGAGACCAGGCCAATGAACACTGGAGGACGTGAGCGCTCCGCACATCAACATGCGACCAAATCATTAGGTGGTGGAGTTGGCTACTCCATCTCTAATTCACACCATTCGCGAGGAGAGCAGGGCAATCTCGAAAGAGTTGTTCCTGTGTGCACGTAAGTTTGCTTTCAGGTGTCTGCCAAATTGAGAGATTTTTGAGTAATCCCCTATCGTCTTTCGATTCCAACCGATGGATGCTGGCCTAGTCTTTCGCTCACTCTTCCACACGCATCCGTTTGAGTTTGCAAGCAATAGAGCTAGCTAACATCTCGGCGCACTCGGTTGTTTTTGATGATCACTGGAGGATTGGCGTTAACCCCAATTCCCCAATCTCCGGGGATCGGTCACAACGGTGTCTGATTGGACAATTTCCCGGTGACGTGATTCTGGATCCTGCTTGTCAAACGTCTTGTAGACCCTGGATATGCTTGACTTGCCTAGCAAGGGTTGAAGTGAAGTAGATTTTTGCTCCATGAAATGGAGGAGGCTCGGTCTTTACTTCGTCAATCCAGCGACGACGAAGAAAGGCCAGTAACCACCGTCAAAATGAAGGGTCCAAACCCAGGCAAAGTCCGAGCCTATTGGCTAGGTTGTGTGGTTTGCGTCGGCGGTTTTCTCTTCGGTTACGATAGCGGCATGTGAGTGATGTTGAGCGTCAAGGGCTTTCTATGGCTGTCATGAGCAATTGCTAATTCTTAGTAGTGTTGGTTTGTCTTCCATTATGCCCTGTCCGCGCACTAGGCATTGCGTTGGTACTAATACCACCCTTAACAGGCGGTGTCCTTACACTTGCATCTTTCAAAGATGACTATCACTATAGTAGTGGTTCCGGGACCCGGACAAGCTCTCTCTCAGTCGGTCTACAGCAGCTTGGTGCTTTCGTGGCTTGCTTCCTTGCATGGCCTCTAACAGATAAGCTTGGTCGCAAGAAGTCTCTCATGTTGTCCTCGTTCGTGTTCGCCATTGGTGCCATCATCCAGACTATCAACACGCATTCACTCACTGCATTTTATATCGCGCGTGTGATTGCAGGGCTTGGTCTCGGATCAGCTACAGTTGTGGTGCCCATGTTCAACAGTGAAATGATGCCAAAGGAGATGAGAGGCCAGGTCGGATCCTTCTTCCAGTGGTTCTATACCTTCGTATGTAACACAACCGGCATTCTTGCTTTCCCACTCGTGTTGAATGTTAATAGGGCATCTTTGTATCCTACTTTGTCGATTATGGCGTGTCCAAGGGCATCTCTACCACCCGGTCTGCACAGTGGCAGATTCCAATTGGCCTTCAGCTCGTGCCAGCTGCTGTTCTCGGGCTTGGCGTGTTGACCCTGCCAGAGAGTACTCGGTGGCTTACCAAGAAGGGTCGTCATGATGAAGCCTGGAAGAGTCTTCAATGGATTCGCGCAGATAGTTCTCAGCTCACTACAGAAGAGATGGAAGAGATACGTGTTGGTGTAGAGGCAGAAATAAGAGCCACCGAAGGATTCCAGTTTAAGGGTAAGTATTTCGAGATCGTCTTAGAAATAATTACTGATAGTATTGAAAGAGTTATTGCAAAGCGAGAACTTCACGCGCGTATTCGCTGCGTTCGCGGTTTTCACTGCACAACAAGCGACAGGTGCTACTGCATTTGCCTACTTCGGTCCGCAGTATTTCAAGCTGATTGTTGGAAGCGGGGACCGAAGTCTGTTGGTCACTGCAATCTTCGGCGCTGTCAAGGTAGTAGCCTGTGGAACATTTATTCTGTGGTTTTCAGAGCGCTTGTCGCGACGCCAGGTCCTTATTGGAGGCGCTGTTGTAATGGCCGCTTGCCAGGTCACTACGGCAGCGGTAGTTAAGTCTTTCCCGGCCCCTGCTGAGCAACAGGCGACCGTGAAGCCTTCCGCTATCGCTACGATCGCTCTCGTCTATCTTTTTGTAGTTGCCTACAACTTTAGCTGGGGTCCAATGCCATGGCCATACGTTTCTGAGTGAGTTCTACTTGTTGACCTCCTAGTCATTTCGAGGCCCTTCTACTAACTCATTCCCAAGGATCTTTTCTGCGCGTATTCGAGAGCCAGGTATCGCCATTGGTGTGGCATCACAGTGGCTTTGGAACTTCGTGTTTTCACTTACGACTCCCTACATGATTGCCTCACTTGGCTGGGGGACATTCCTATTATGGGGTGAGTACAGCCATATTCTGGAAAGACAATTCGCTCATGTTCAATAGGCCTCTTCGACTTGGTCATTGCGGTTCTCACTTTCTTCTTCTTGAAAGAAACTCGAGGTTTGTCGCTCGAGCATATTGCGCATTCACGTTTCAGAGCAAATAGCTCCCCTGAAGACTCTATAAAGTTGGACAGAGGCAGCCGGGGCCACATCGAGCACCCAGGGCAGTCCAGTACGTAGGTCAATAGCAAGTACACAATATACTATAGTCTCAAGAGATATAGTTTTCATGCGGAAGGTACCTTAGCCAGGGTTGCATTTAAACCGATGTGGTGGATCATCCAGTCTTATTATCCGGGACTATGACGCCTGAGTTGGAGAAGCGGGGAGAGAATCTGGGCTCGATACATAAATGGTGTACCCGAGGGCCAGGACAGGGCCCTAAGTTATGATTGATGATGAAGTGAGCGATGATAAAGCATGCCTAGAATGTATGGAGCTGTGGCCTCTCTGTGGACTTGGCTCTTTATGAGTTTCATGCCTGCAACGATAGCCATCTCCAGCGCCTCGAATTCAACCTATTATAACCCTATATTGCCCGGTTTTCATCCTGACCCCAGCTGTATCTTCGTTCCGGACTGGAATGAGACAGTCTTTTGCGCGTCATCAAGCTTCAATGCATTTCCAGGCATTCCAATTCATGCAAGCAAAGACTTGCAAAACTGGAAGCTTATAGGTCAGCGTCCATTGTTACTAATTTGGCTAGGCTCTTGGAACTTATCTGGCTGCATAATTAAGGTCATGTGCTGAACCAGCGGGAGCAACTCCCGCGGCTTGCTGAGACTAACAGATCAACAAGGTCTGTGGTAAGATTCCTGAGAAGATCTTACTACATGGATGATGCTAACTACGTTCGGAAGCGGGATATGGGCACCAACGCTAAGATACAACGAAGGGACCTTCTGGCTCGTGACAACATTAGTCGACGATGATCGAGCAAATAACGATGCGACGCGGTGGGATAACGTAGGATGCCCCTCACCCCTATTGACCGCCATTACCCTGGATCTAAACTCGGGCACTAGATTATCTTCAAATCTGAGAACCCATTTAATCCATATACGTGGTCTGAGGCTGTACATTTCGATTTCGAGGGCTATGACACTTCACCCGTTTGGGATGTCGGTGGAAAGACATATATCATAGGGGCACACGCTTGGAGAGTTTAGTGAGCTGTCCATGGAATCTTCTTCGAAAATGCGAAGGGCACTTTCGTTAATAGTTTCAAAGCCCAGGCATCTTAATCGCAGAAGCGAATCTTAATACCGGCAAAGTGGGCAATTGGACGACAATATGGAATGGTACGGGTGGCTCTGTAAGTTCTCACCCTTCTGCTCAACGCCACTCTCTGAACGTGGAATATAGGCACCTGAAGGACCTCATATTTATCTCAAAGACAGCTGGTACTACTTACTCGCCGCCGAAGGTAGAAATTCCTAAAAACTTAATGCCCGCCCAGGAATAATGTGCTGACATGCTTGTGAAGGGGGTACGGGCTTGGAGCACATGGTCACCATGGCTAGGTCAAAGAATCTCTTCGGGCCATACGATGCCAACCCAGCCAACCCCGTGCTAACGAACGCAAACACGACCGAGTATTGTATGTTTTATACTTGGCCCTTGACCCTAGGAGGTTTCTAACATGGTATTCAGTCCAGACCGTCGGTCATGCAGACCTGTTTCAAGACTCCGCCGGAACCTGGTGGGTTTATATAGGGTCTGAAAATATTCTGGAATTGACATGGCTATAGGTGGGGAGTCGCGCTCTCAACGCGCTCTGGCCCAGAGTATCTCAATTACCCTATGGGCCGCGAGACGGTGATGGTGCCTGTGACATGGAAAGCGGACGAATTCCCCATCTGGTCGCCCGTTAGAGGAGAAATGAGTGGATGGCTCATGCCAACAGAGAACAAAAATATCGCCGGACAAGGGCAAGCTGATGAATCTTGATCTTTCTTTTCTACTTCTCATTTTAACTAAATGATTTATTCTCCTGGTCGAAATGTCTATTCAACTGAGGATATAGCCCACTAACTCGCATAACTAGCCCCTTCATCACTTTGGGAGACACAGTGAACTTTGATCCTGGGAGCACGCTTCCGGCACACTTTACCTATCAACGCTTCCCCATCTCGGACTCATACACCGTATCGCCTCCCGAGCGGCCGTACACGCTGCGTCTCAATCCCTCCAGACTAAATCTGACGGGTATAAAGGGGAACTACGCAGGCCCCGAGGGACAGACATTCGTCGGCCGCCGCCAGCAAGATACACTATTTACGTTCAGCGTCGACCTAGACTTTACTCCAAACGTAAGAAGCGTGGGAGGTGATATAGATGACAGAGGTAGGAAGCCGACGATGGAGTCGGCGTTTGAGGCCGAGGCCGGAGTCTCGGTATTCCTGACGCAGAACCACCACTTGGATCTCGGCGTCGTCATGCTGCCAGCCAGCAGCAGTACGGGGGTCTTCCCCGGAGATACCAACGCGACTCAGAATGGAGGTGAAAGTCTAGCTTTGAGTGCGGCCGGCAACTCGCCCGACCTGATTCCACAATTCCGCTTCCGTGGCATCTCGTACATACCCGTGCCCGGCGACATCGTGGTGCCTGTGCCGGCGGCCTGGCGGGACAAGACGCTACGTCTCGAGATCAAAGCGAGCGACGCGACGCATTACGCGCTGTCTGCCGGCCCAGCGGACGCGCTATCGCAGATGAGGGCCCTTATAGAGGTGTCGAACGAGCCTGTCAGCTGGGGGTTTACCGGTGAGACATTCCCGATGCGCAGTGATTGCTAGCCTATCAATAGCATAAGGCTCGCTGCACTGGACTGACTGAACTCCGACACTAACGTAACGTAACATGTAGGTGTCATTCTGGGTATCTTCTGCACAGGTAATGGCTACAATGTGACGACGCCTGCGTATTTCTCGCGCTGGAGATACGTCCCGCAGGGCCAGTTCCGAGACTAAGACCCCCTGATTTGTGTGGGGTCCGATAATATTTCAAGGAAATATAGAGACTGAGGTACAATTAAACTTGTTTGGTGGAGCAGCTGCATATGGCATGGGTTGAACATGTGTACCAAATTTTGACGCTGGCCAGATTCTCTTCGCTTATTCAACTTAATTATGTCTAGGCAAGTTAAGAATTATGAGTTTCAGGCCCTTTTTCGACCGCATTTGACAATAATTATGTGTGCCACGTAGTAAACAGTAGATAAAATGAAACTATACATTGTGAAAGACCTACTGGCCTAACTTCTTTACTTCGCAAAAAAGAAACACACTGTACGAAGGGAAAAGGTATAAAATACTGTCGTAGTGAACAAACCATACAAGGCACACCATTTGGGGAGATCCTAGCTCCGGGGAGAAGGACCTCTGACCCAGGTGGCCGTGTGCTGTTTCGAACCTCGACACTCTTGTTCCAGGGCGATAACACCCTTTCCCAACTGCGCCCTAGGAACAGTTGACAAAACAGACTATTACTTTCGAATATATTGTTCAAGCAAAATTGGATGGGGCAACTACAATACCGGCGTTCACTTATGTATCTACCCTTAGGTATCTCTATTGTCCTGCAATGGAATATCCAAGCAACACACCAATAAAGAACTAGTAGATAATCAAGACAGTCGACAGCCAAATTGAGGTTAAAGTCGAACAACAGCATTATTCACGCTTTTGAACTTGGCTGAAACGTTTGTAATAAGTAGTATGCGTATGTGCAATTGTGCGTAGATACTTGCCAAGAGACAAGTACGTAAACTATTTGCAAGAAGGTAAAAGTTATGTGCAAGAAGAGAAGTATGTGCAAGAAGTAGAAGTATTTGCAAGGTGTGGAAGTATGTGCAAGGATGAGAAGAAGTATGTGCAAATCAAATTCAAGCAAAGCGAGCGTGGGTATGCAATGCAGTGTCGGCAGAATCATCCCTCCCAGCCGCGAACTCCCTCCCCGCTGATGCGCCGCTCTACAATGTATAGCAAAATCAAAAGTGCCCCTTGACCATCACTACGAAACGCCGTTCATCATGTCATCCTTTTCTCGCTCTGTTCGCTTATACACTTCTATAAGCTCCGTCATGTTCAGTTAGACTGGTACTGGGCAACGTATGCGACCTCCATATCGCTGCCCCAGCCTCCGAGGGTGGCAGAGTTTGGCGGGCCGGGCTGGCGTAAACGTAAGTTAGTGAGAGATTCTGTATCATCGATTATCTCATGTGTTAGACTTACCCAGCTGCCACCAACGGCCACGTTGAGAATGATGTACAACGGGGATGCAGTGAGCGAGTTCCAGACATTTTGGTTATTAATTCGACCACCGGTGACCTGCCAGTACTGGATACCATCGCGGTACCAAGTGATGGTCTCGCTAACCCATGAGGAGGGAGTGCGGTCGATGATGACGCGCCAGGTATGCCAGCTCTGGTCGGGGATGCCGATGTTGCCTCCAAGGCCGTTGCTCTCATTGCAGATACCACCAGGCGAGACGTCGCAGTGAACGGTGCCGTAGCCGGTCAGCTGGCCATCGACCGTCTCGAGAATATCGATTTCGCCACATTCGGGCCAAGGCGTGCCATGGCGGATCGAGTCGCCAAGCATCCAGAAAGCAGGCCAGATACCCTGCTTGTTACTAATGTCGTTGTTCCCAAACCGAATCTTGGCCTCAATCATCGTTGCGCGGCCATCCGGAGGAGTAAAAGTATACTTGGACTCGAGGCGGGCCGAGGTCCATGCTCCGTTATTGTTTTGCGGCACAATCTGCAGAGTGGCACCACCCGAGAGCTGATGGTTCTGGTTCGACGCAGTATACGTTTCCATCTCGTTGTTGGCAGGGTTCGGGCCCGTGATGATGTTCCAAGTGCCCTGGTCGACTAGCTGGCCAGCTGGACCATTGAAATTTTCTTGCCAGATGACACTGTATCCGCCATAGCCTGGAACAGCCTCAGCGGTGACGGATGCCACCGTCAGAGCGAATGCTAGCAGCTTGGTGAACATGTTGTATATATAAGTAGGGATGGTAATGTGTGTAATATGTACAGTCGAAATGAAACAAGCAAAGGAGTGACAGCGACCAGCTATATCCAGACTGGTTTAGAGAATAAATTCGTGCTGGGAGTACGAGAGTTCATCACTTGATGAGGAGCGCACGTCTCTTTATATTAGGTATCATGTCGACAACGACGGACATAAACGCGAATACAAGGGTGGTTTGTGCCGCGGCTATCAACACTCCTGACAGAAGTGAGCTTCTCGTGGTCTATGACAAGAAAAAGGATGACCAGGGGTGAAGTGAGCCTTGTGGTCTTAACGAAAGAGGGAAGCTGCCAACCGAGCCACGGGTTTCGGACCACGAGAGCGCGGCCGGGGCCAAACGAGCTACTGTAGTATGAGAAATAATAAACTCGGGCGGAGACTGTTGTTGCTATATGGTTAATGGACAGTGAGTAACCTGCCGAACCGGGGATCGTCGAGTTACCTCTCTCGGTCGTGGCGCCGGTTTGAGACCTTAGCGCCGAAGACCCAAGATAATCTCAAAGTACTTGCATGACCTTGGGGTCCGTGAAGTGACAAGAGCCAGATGCTTGGTCTCTGCGACTGGTGTCATTTCTTGATCATCACATTAGTAGGTACCGTCGAGATCGGCAAGGCGTTCTGAAGTGTTTTGTCTCTTTTCTGAGCTATGTAGCGATAAGGGGTACTTATTACAGTTTCGTTAACAAAAGATTAACCTCAGGCCCTCTCTTCAAGCCTACGAAGCCTGTAGGTACGTTTGCGATTAGACTAGTTTGGCTATACCAGCTCGCGCCTCGCCCCTGAGTGTCTATACCACCCCACACACACTAGTGGACTCGCTCACTTGCCGGATCGACAAATTCAGGGGTCGCGGGGAAGGTTCACGCCAAGAGATGGACATTCATGTAGACAAGGCGTGATTTGTAGAGCACACATATCGTGGACAGATGAATAACATCAGGTGACGCCATACTTGCCAGCTGCTCTTCGACGTTTTAATAGAAAAGACTTAGCGGAAGAATTGTAGTGTATCTCTCTTCAAGCGTGTTCAATGCTAAGTTAATCCGGCGATACGTCTTGTTCCCGTGCTAAGGATCCCATGTGGTGCAAGCTATGACCAGTGGGCCTGGTGCACCTTGAATTGTCTTTAAATGTCTTGGTAAATTCCAGGTGTTTGGGGTAGCTGGCTGCAGCACCTGATTGAGGATGTGTACCTGCGCAAGCCGCGTGGATGGCGCATGGGCGATCCATCAAAATGAAGCAAGTCATCGCATTGCTTGATTGGCCAGTCTACGGGCCCCATATTCACATTACAGACGAATCGCGCACTTTAGTCTGCTCCCTTTCATCTCAACTTAAGAATGAGGATTTAAGACACCCGGATTAGGAAGCTCGGGAGTGACCGAGGAAGCGCCGGACGGCACTCGTGCAAAACAGATGCTAAAGCTGCGGTATTGCTTGAATTCCCGGCTCATCGCATACCTCTAATCTCGGGGAGGATTTCTTCTTTGGGGGAGCAGTTCCTGCATTGAGGAACACCAATGATCGGAACTGATGCGATGGCATGCACGCGGTACCCGCAAGTCCAAGACCGAAGTGTGTGCAGTGGGTAAGGTAACGTGTGCTTGCGAACCTCATCGCATGACTTGAAAATCCTGCGATAGCGTCCGTTGATGGCTCTCTGAAGCGTGACTAGCTTTATTCATCTCGAGCTTCCTGAAGCATATTCGATGGCCGTGTTCTTGTGGAGGTTTGAAATAGTGTACTTACTGCTGGATTCATCGTCCTAACCTACTTTATACCCCAGAAGATATATCGTGGAAGCTCCTGGTCCGCTTGCCGTATGCTGGTGTTGTCTCGCCATGACAGAAAAAGAAAAATATCATGTTCGACATTAGTTTTGCGAGAACTAGTAACGCTTGCCTCGTTCTAGCCTCGGCATTATCGATCTCTAGGGCAGCGATGGCGGCGAGATTTGCCCATTGGAGTTGAAGGATCAAACACAGAGGGAGACCTGTCAAATCGTCTCTTAAAATTGGAAGTTAGAACAAAAACTCTCAAGTGGCTTGACATCTAAGCCGGCTCACAGCCAAAGTAGCTATACGTGCCACAATCAGAGCTGCCAACTGCAAGTACGACAGTCTGCGGGCGATAGCATTATCGGGCCGGCGAAACCGCGGTCATGTTTCTACACCACCGTTAACAGAGTTACGTTACGTTCACATCCACTACCTAAGCTCTCATAGCATCGAGAGAGAAGGCAAGTTGAGGTTGATGAAACTCGTTATCTGCGTAAATATAGGTTGGCACGAGTATGAGGAGCACGTAGCATCGAAGAAACAATAAGGAGACGTAAACGGACCGCTTCGAGTGAATTTTGAGGGCGGGTCCAGAATCTCAAGAAGTGCAACGAGCTTGATAATGTGAGTGCTGCATCCGGCATAGTTGTAAGCTGTCCATGGAATGCGTCGGGTGTTCACCGTAGCTTCATATTATTTCGTTTTGATGAGCATGTCGTTTAGCTTGTTGTAAGCAGAGAGTAGCTCAAGCGACAGTTTAGATATAATCGCAATTGAGAATGTCTAAGGGAAACTTTCAAAACGTTGAGGTGAGCGATAGTCCATGCATTAAATACTCGTCTGAAGTCTATCTATCTCGTGTTATCTTGTGACTTAAATTGAGATCCGCCGTATAGCTTGTGTTGCGGGCAAGCATCGCGGGGTACATAGTCGATCACGTCGATCCGACTGCAGATCGTCGACATGGATGGCCACGGAGTCTTCTCAAAGACGTGAAACTCTCTTTGAGCAGTTCCTCGCTGTTCAATTTCTAAAAAGTCGAAGTCCTTCGCCTTCAACGGAAGCGCCTCCCATTTCTTCGTCAGATGTTTCCTCATTCAGAGCCATCTTTTGGCCAAACAGAGTGCCGAAAAACCTATCAATGGCGTTCTGCTCCCAGCTTCTTCTATCCTCCGGAGCCATAAAATTTTGCAGTTTCTATGTAATATTTGTAAGCGATTCAGTGTGCTGTGTGTACATTGGAGCTTCAACTTACTGGCATAGGCGTAAAGCGCATTTTCCGACCTTTACTAGCCTTTGTATCCACATGCCGTTTGGCTTTGGCTTCTTTTACAGCCGAATAGCGAACAGTTGCGGTCTGCAAACCAGAGCCAAAATTATCACTGGATCGCTGATCGACCAATTCTTTTACTGTAGTATTCCGAGTCAGCCAAGTTATTCGCAAAAGTTCTTAAAGCTAAAGGATGATTTGTGTATTGGAGATTCCGGGGTTGGTAGTCTGTTCCGCATTGATAGGCACGTGTAATAAATGTCCGTAACGGAAGCAATTACCCAGGGAGAAAATTCTAGTGTTTCGACTTACATAAGAGTTGGTAGAAGTCAGCATCATCGAAGATAGAAGCATCTTCGTTAATCTTCTGGGCAGCTTGGTATGGTGCACACGATCGACTACAGTAGACTGAAGTTAGTGTTTGCATTTACGTGTTAAGCGCTATTGTGTTTCATGATCCGGGGGGAATAGATGATACGATGCTGGTACCGTAGACTTCCTTTACCAAGTACATTCAGGAGGTAGGATGAGTTCCTTAATAACTTACGGTGTCCGTGTACGCCTAATTAACTTGTCTGGAGCATCCATCTCCGCGTCAAGCACATCGGTGATAGGCTTTTCGGCATTACTCGTAAAATTGTGCACAGATCTGGCCATAATACTCGTCTTCTTAGCATCTCGGGACCACTGGAATGAAAATGAGTATGCTGCATCAAGACGGTAGAGTATACTGATACCATTACCTTTTTAAGAACCCGCTTTCTTCGGGCACCTTGGTATTGCTCATGGGTCTTCATCCTATCCCATAAAGCTGTTGTTGATGTATCAACAGTCTCAGCATGTTTCCGTTTTTTGCCCTTTTGAATGGTCGAGCGGAAATCATCTAAGGCATTCCAGAGTTGCAGTGCGGATCTCTCCGCCGCTTCGTAAGGCTCTATAGGTTGATCCTCAGTCTGCTCGGCGAACTTGAAAGAATTTATAACAACAAGCTGCAATGGACTGAGTCAGCTTGCTGCAAAGGTCTCCGGGTGTATGATAGCCGCATAGTGCGCACTTATGAGACCGAAGAGTCGTTATATCAAGCAGCTTCATCACACTATCATTGCCCAGAGAAAACGAACGACTGCAGATCTTACTTACCGATTTCTGCAACCGAATACGAATGTTGAGTAAGGCGTCAAACCCCTTGCGCTGACGCTGAACCACTCTTCCCTTTTG
Organism: Xylariaceae sp. FL1651; assembly: GCA_025201745.1. Lineage (NCBI taxonomy): Eukaryota > Fungi > Ascomycota > Sordariomycetes > Xylariales > Xylariaceae > Xylariaceae sp. FL1651. Next base: position 203,872 of record MU624261.1, on the reverse strand, counting down.
CACATCCCCATCTACCATTTTTGATAATGATTCAGCAATACTTCTCTCGCCAATAGTCAACTTCTTGACTGACGCTGCCACACCGGTCTCATTTAGGCTCTTTGATTTGTTGCCGTCAGTTGATTGCTCTTCCTCGTCACTCCCTTCATCTGAGGATTCAACTCCCTCGTCTGAAGAATTGAGTACACCATCGTCAGACTCTTCTGCTTCATCGTCGATGAAGCCATCAATTTCTGAGCCGTCGGATGAGCCTTCATCATCCAGCATCTCGTCGTCGGAGCTTCCCTCTGTGCCATCAAATTCGAGGGCGTCGTCTTCCTCGCCTTCATCTTGCTCGCCTTCATCTACCTCGTCTTCATCTTCTGAGACCATGAAATCGGCGGCAGTCGGCCGCTTTGCGTGTTTGCCCTTTTTCGGCGTTGGTTGAGAGCTCCCTCTAAAGACAAAATCCTTAAATTTCTCTTCGTCGCTCTCGTCGAACGCATCATCGCTATCTATCTCCGCATCTTCTCGTCCCTGCTTATCTGCCTCAAGGTCTGCAGTGTCCGGGTCGTCGAATTCTTCGCGGGCGTCTTCGTATTCGGACGAGGCGCTGTCGCTGCTGTGCTGCTCCTTGTGCTCTTCATCTTCTCCGTCGTCGTCTTCTTCTTCCTCTTCTTCATCGTCATCACTGTCAGCTTCAAGTGTTTCGCGAGAAACTCGGGAACCCCGGTACTGCGGCCCCAAAGACAGTGGCTCTGGACGACGGAGCGTGCTCTTGCTGGGTGGATAATTAGTGCACGCTGTAACCCAGTTTCTCTAGATGGATAATTCTGTACCTAACGGGTACATAATGTTCGGTTCCAGCGGCGTCGTCTACGCTGTTATCGTTGCTGTCTGCGTCACTGTCGGCAGAAACCACATCTGTTTCCGGATCGTAGTCTGTAATTACACATTCCAAGGTTAGTCTGGTTCGTGCTACATCTCGGCTCACAAGATTGGTGTTTGGATATACCTTTGACAGGACGCTCAATCAAGTCCGCCAATTGGCGCGCTCGACCTTGTCTGTTGTTCATTTTTGTGTTGCTCATAGCCAGCTAGCTGTGCAAGAGATATACTCGAGTTTTGTCGAGCTTCATTGAGCTGCATAGCGCAAGTGGGGGAGGACTTGGGAAATTTTTAGCGGTGAAGTGTGGCAATATGTATAGGGCTCTTAGTGGGACTTATCTAGTGGGGGCTTGGTGCTAAGTAAGTACCTGCAGGTACTAATGTAGGCAGGGAATTTGTACGCCATACGCCCATTTGTCCCTAAAGTCTCTCTCACTCCAGCTCTATGATGTTGAGTTCCAAGCTCTACTACAACCATCAAGTCACAATATAATTTAGCTTGACGAAAGATGACAAGGCCACTCAAGTCCATACTAGCTGCCACGTCTTCTGCCCCGTTATCCTCCAACCAGCCTACCTACCGAGGTAGTTCTAGAGGTTGAACTGTAGGAGAAGTCATATGATTGGGGAACTCACAATGAGGCCAGTATCCGCCCGCCTCTTTCATACACTACGGAATCTTCAACATGAGAATCCGCTGGTAAGTTACTCTTAAACTCACCATCACAAATGTATAACTAACGTGACCTAGGGCCTCCCGCGGACGGGGTCTATCCCGCGCATGCAACGGGGTCTTCCCGAGCGGCGAAAGATAAAAAACGTCGCCAAGGTAGTCGCCGTCTCATCGGCGAAAGGCGGAGTAGGGAAGAGCACCGTTGCTGGTATGTTCTGACGTCTCAGACCGAGTATAGGCTAAGAGACGCTGACACATTCGATGACTCCAAGCAAACTTGTCATTAGCTTTCGCCCGGATGGGCTACCGTACAGGCATATTGGATGCAGATATCTTTGGGCCCTCTATCCCGACCCTTTTCAACCTATCTGGGGAGCCAAGGTTATCATCCAGTAAGCTGCGTTTTAGTCTTCGCCAACAAAGTTCTTATTGGCTGTAAGCCGCTGATTTGGAAATAGATAACCAGCTACTCCCCTTATCAAACTACGGTGTCAAAACTATGTCGATGGGCTACCTTGTTGGCGAAGATGCACCTATAGTGTGGCGCGGACTGATGGTTATGAAAGCTCTCCAGCAGCTGTTGCATGAGGTGGACTGGGGTAGTTTAGATATATTAGTTCTGGACCTACCCCCAGGCACGGGCGATACGCAGCTCAGTGTCACACAGCAGATTTTGCTAGATGGTATGGGTTTTCTTGCTCCATAAGAAAAAACAAAATCAGGCTAACGCGGACGACTAGGGTCTGTCATCGTAACGACACCTCATACGTTGGCAGTTAAGGATGCTGTCAAGGGAATCAACATGTTCAAAAAGGTTAACGTTCCATTGCTAGGGGTCGTTCAGAACATGTCCCTATTCTGCTGCCCGCATTGCCATCATGACACGGCAGTGTTTGGGTCCCATGACCGAGTAAAGGGGCTTTGCCAGGATTACTCAATCGATCTCCTTGGCGATATCCCATTGCACCAAAACGTTGGAGATGACGGCCAGAGAGGCAAACCCACAGTTGTATCGGAACCTGAAAGCCAAAGAGCACTGGCTTTCATGGACATTGCTCACCGAGTAGGTTCGAAGATAGGGATGTAGCATGAAGGGGTTATGTATGTACGTAAGGAACAGAAGAGAGACTTGTACTATATAGTATGTATGTATTGACATATACAAGAGCACGCGGTATAAACATGACACTTAATTTCTATGAGAGTCTGCTTAGATATCGCAGCATACTAGAGGCAAAGGTAGTTGCACAAAGCTAGAGGCTAAATCCCGACGTCGGGCGCCAGGTTTGCGTAGGGCGCCATTGCATTTGATTGCATTTGAAGTCCTGCATTCAACAAGCACTTAGCATATCAACCATATAGACAGGTCAGAAGGGCGGTGATGTTAACTTCGCTCTTATTATTATGTAGTTGGATTGATGCTCAAGAGATTCGCGGAGGATCGCTGAAGCACGATGCAGCGTTCCACTCAAAAGACACGTTAGCATCCACAAGTATCAAACAAAGGGAGAGAGGAAACAAAGCCTAAAGACCACATCCGAACGCCAACACCACCTCATGGCCTTCCTTCCCTCATGCGATAAAATCAGGATTCTGCTTATGTCGCCTGTGACTGGCATTAGTCCAATTCCTCGTTGGCTTGGTAGATGTGGCGGGTCCTTGAAGGGTCTTTCCGCATAGCTTGTCCAGAGCCAGTAAAACCAACTGTGATCACGTCAGAAATACAGTTCCAGGATATATAATAGCTTGGGTAAATAAACCAACCTCTCCCATGGACTCCCTCTGGAGTGCGAAACATGCTGTCCTTTTTCGCTTTCTTGGCCTTGGCGAATTTGGATTTGGTGTTGAAATCCTGCCACTTATTCTTCCCTGCCTCGAGCTCTTTCTTCGCTTTAATCTTTTTGGCCTTCGGCTTGGCGTCACCCGTACTATTGAGAGCCTCTTCTCTACTCTTCTGCGCCAGCTCGGGGTTAATGCTAGCCGCGGCAGATATTACACCAAGATTGGACGACGTAGAGGATGGTGGTGGCGGTTGGGCCGGGGCTGTGAAAGGACTGTTGACATTAATCGGAGTCCCGTCGGCTTTTCTTTTTTGTGCGACAGGACGAATATCTTTGGCGCGCAGCTGCTCGGTCGTATCGTAGCTCTTGAACTTGACAACGTAGATGGGTGCTGTGGAGGAGCCGGTGATAGACGTAATACGGGCGGGGTAAAAGCCTTTATCTCCAGAAACCCACTTCGCCATGACGTTGTCGTTGACCTTGTAGTTGACCGGGCCCGTGTCAACCTCCTTTTCTTCGGGCGGCTGAGGCTTTTTGAAGGCTGGGTGGTTCTCTCGCGACCATTTCTCTTGGACCGGTGGTGGCGATGGAGATTGTGGCTTGGGCGGTGCCTTTGTCGGCTTTAGTTCAGCAAGGGTCTCGCTTAATAGTGCAAGCGCATCATCCAACTCAGACTTGAGAGCAAGTAGCTCTGCGTTACCGGGATCATCTCTGAGACCGGCGTGCACGACATCAAGCTAGAATGGAACGGTCAACGACAGCTTCGACGAGGAGTGGCGGCTGGTTGGTAGAGAGCCGAATCGTACTCACCTGTTCTCGGTACTGCTTAATATCATCCTCGATGCTCGAGATATCAGCCATGTTAAGTAGTAGAGCGCTGTGGAAAGAGTGAAGAAACGTTGAATCGTACGAGCGCGGTCAGCAATAAAGTATCTTGGTTCGATGCTTTTATCGGCTAGTATTGATGCTGGTAGGGCCGTCAGGTAAGAACCACCATCGCGCCTGCTACTCTATATGCGTATGTATCGATAAGCTAAAATCCAATTACCTAATACAGCTCCTTAGCTACAGCTGGACTGCAGCTGACAGCACCTGTCAGGAGCCTTGCTTCTAGAATGGCTTCAACGTCTTCTTATTTCATATCTTTCTAATAACAAACTAGATACAGGTCATAGAAATTGACTTGTTAGGCATCTACTATTCTACTTACAATCAAAGCAGCCTACACCCTTATTCCTTAGTTCTCCATGGTAGAGTGTAACATTTTCCAACAGCGCCAGCTTACAACCTCTCCTAAAGATAAGTTGAAGGTGCATAAGCAGTAGGCGAAGAAGCGTTGGTGTGACGCTGCAATCACGGTGCATTTCGGCGTCAATCTGCCTTAAGAACCCCCGTCCGGTATGGCAATTCTCCAACAAAAATCTTTGGCTATGCAGATTTTAACCGTATTCAGCAGTTGGCTTCTGCTACCTATCAATATAGCGAGATTGGGGGCGCACATAGGGTACTGGTGGCCACTAGGTCACGCCTCCCATGCACAACAGTAATCACGCATTCAGACAAGGCTTTTACCCACATGGGCTGGCACAGACTGTACTTGGTTGAGACAGTAGTAAAATTCGAGCTTGTAAAACTCGAGGTTCAATTCTAGTCGCCATGGGCAAAACAATCACTGAAGCCACCTTGAACTGCGTTCCATTTGGATTCAGCCATGTTCTCTCACTTGATGTATGATGTTTTACTTGAAGAAACGCAACATTGGTCGAGCCTAGCTTGATCAACACTACCCCTCATCGAAGTACTTGTCTTTAGCCAACGCCGATGGGGGCCACAAGGTGGCTCTCAGTACTGCGTGATGATTCTTACTCATGTCTATATTTGGCATGAAGCTAGCTGATTGGCTGTGCTGCTTTCACGACATCTGAGATATGACTTGCTCTGCTGTGGAAACCAGAATAATACCTACATCATTCTATTCATAGTCTTTAGCCCCCATGTGTAGTCATTGTGGCTGGCTGGGGAGAGGAGGTTGATAACTCACTGCCACTCTTGAAGTCTTGATATATGGCGTTCCTTCTCTTGTAAATCATAGCTTGCGTGTCTTCTTTCTGTTATCCATCTATTTTGACTGACGGCGCTCTCGGACCACCTACGGCGAGCTCCTTTCTGTCTCCATTATCCCTTCACATTCATTACTAGAACCTCGTACAACTACCCCTGCCCTTCTCAATAAGAAAATACTCGATACTCAACATGCCCTATATCTTAGTTTTACCGCGGCCCAGCGCCAGTTTCAGCGCGTCTCTCGCATGGGTTCATAGTGGGATGGCGAGGGTCGCCAAGTCCCTACACGCCCCGCGGGTGTTAGAGATGATGCATTCCCTGCCACGACGAGACCCTTCGGCAAGCACGAGTCGCTAAGAAAGAAGGCAACCAGAACTGCTACGTGTCAAAGGCGCCCTTTCGCTGCCTTTTTACACTTCAAGATACTTGGACATATGCTCAATGGTTGCTGATTGGATAATTTCTCTTTAGATGCAGCATACTGGAGGCGAATATGACCCTTCCAATCCCTTATCCCACCCCGCAGTTACCATCGTGCCTTTCAGCACATTAAGAGAAATATTGCGAGTATGGAAGGGACGAAGGGACAATGGTGTCAGGAACAGGCTGAAAAAGCAGAATACATACTGTAGAATTCGGGGTGGATACGATTGCGATCAGTGCCAATACCTTTCAACGATTATCGAACCCTTTTGTCCCTTCGAGTTCACTCAAATTGATTAAAGTCGCCCACCGCCGTCCAATTAATAGCAACAATTGGAGCCGACCTGTCTCTTCTAGCAATTCCACAATCCACCGTCGTCGTCACGTTTATCCTGCAATCAAACAATGAGTTTCAACACACCTGGGCTAGAAGAAAGTCAACCAAATGATCACAATCTAGGACTCGACATGGCATCCCAATCATACCAACAACTGGACAGCCATTTCCCAGATTGGTCTCTCGAATCGGAGTCGCCACCTCCTTTCGTTAGTAGTACAACGGAAGCTCACGCCCCAGATCCAAACTGTTTGTAGGTTTGATGCGTCCTTTTATTGGATTATCACTGAAGGATTCTCAAGGTTCCGAGGCCAAGTGCTGGATGAATGCTACCAGAGTCGCTTCTGGGCTAGGGCTCTTGAGTTTTATTTGCTTAACAATCGGCAACACTGTGCTCCATATCGCTGCCTTCTGGCTTCTTGTCCAGAGCGCGACTTCAAAGATCCTAAAGAGATGCTACGGCACATGAAACAATGTGAACATTTCTCTAAAGGCCAGTTTTGGTGCCCAATATGTCAGAAAAATGACTCGTTCAAGGTCGTTTCCAAGACAAGGTGCTCATGGAACAGAGTCAATTTTGGCCGTAGACTCATGCAAAAATCCAAGAAAGTCCTTATGAACTTTACAGCAAACGGTTTTGGAGCGCCTCAAGCATCGGGCACTAGGCTGTGCATAAATTGTCAAGCTCCTTTGTACGGCAATTATCCCCCACAGATGATGCCAACCAAATCTGATGTCCAATATTTTGGGCCGACTACACCTACAGCCCAGTTTTGGGAACTTGCGGCACCTGAGACTGCCGCAATTCGTTTTGAACTGCCGGGCCAGCGGAACACCTTATGTCAGCCACCGTATTCGCTTCAAAATGAGGCATCTATCTCACAGGCTTATGATCATCAAGTAGAGCCATCAGAACTATCCTCAGCATCCATGAGTGGAGCTGGGAACTCCTCAGACATCTCTCCTGCATCTTTCTCTCATTCCAATAAGTCTCCTATCACCGGTCTTCAAGATTCTGAGAGCATGCACAATATTACAAACCGTCAGCGCATTGAAGAACGCTGCACAATTATTCCCAATGACCCATGGGCGCAGGTCGTCGATCCCTTGAACGCTCAAACTTTCGCTACTCTCTCCACGCCGCCACCGACCATCGTGAGGCAAAATAATCGTCGTAGAGACAGACCACTCTCGTTGAGGTTGGACACACGTTCAGTCGACCCCAATCTACCTCCGCACAATTGGCCGTTCATGCTGTCTGAGGGAAACCAGGCTTTAGGCGCCTCAGTCAGTTTTAGTAACCCAGAGATGACTGATTTGCTCCCAGGGATTTTGGCGTCGCCACCAATTGAAGGGTCCAATTACAATGCTTACCATGGAAACGACGATAATTTTGGAACGGACGACAACACAAATCTAGGCTCTTCACCTAAATCGGCTCCTTCTTTCTCAAACTCGGACACCTCTCCAAGTTCCATGTCATCAAGCCAAGACATGCAATGCCCCTACCCCAACTGCGACTTCAAACCTAGTGGCAAGATCAAAAATTGGCCGGCGTATTTACGCAAACATATGAAAAAACATGAGGGTCACTCGATACCTTGCGAATTTTGTGGTAGGACATTCACGCGTCAAGACAACTTGACCAATCACCTTCGCAAAGTCCATTCAGTCGCCAATGAATGTGCGTCCAAACGACGCCGTGGTAGCTCCGAGAGCCTACAATCACTGAATCTACCGAAGAGAAAGTCACTGAATATGCCGAGGAGAAAGGAAGTTCTTGTCGATGAGACGATTGATTTTTGAATACGTAATCTTACCATTGCTCTCATGTTTCCTATATGTCCTCTGATACTCTTTTGGGTTTCCTACCATCCAGTAATACCTCTCTCTTAATGATAAGTCGGTTGTATGGTGCACCATTTCGAGGCTTTTGATGATTAACATGATAATTATGTCTAGCGCTATGCTAGCGAGTTCTGTCTCTAGTCACTTCAGTAGCTTAACACAGTTTCTACGGTTTTTCCTTGTTAAGCTTATGCGGGTCTAGGAGGCATTATAATACGAGAACTTAGATCTTATGCTCAGACTAGATAATCTTCGTCCAAGCATACAAAGATTTATCACCGCTTTTCATCTTCTATCATTTCATCAATACAAGTACGTTCCCGTAGCCTCCTGCTTGTACATCGTGCCACTTGCCGTGAACTATCATATAATAGCGAACAATGCCTAATACCATGTCAGGGTCTTCCGTCGCTCCCAATCTACAGGGCGGCTATGACAGAGCGAAGGAACCACACAAGCGCGTGATCCCAATTGCAATATAAACCGTCACTTTCGTGGCCTTGCCAAAACGCATGAGTATTGATAATGCCTGGGCACTACATAGGTATTGTATTTGTAAGCTTGTCCTGAAAAGGCATCTTGTGTTTCACGTTGGTTTCCGACCACCCTTGAGGTGTGCTGCCTACTATAGTCTCTACATGACCTAAAATAATTCAATATTCGTCAGCCGTTCCGGGCAACCTGCTCTAATCCTTCCGCTTAAGGGCAGCTGTGCTCATGCTTTCAGCTTGTTCGTATCTTTAAGGGAATGAAGGGTAGTAGTCCCTCTGTAGGCGGAACCGGTTTTCTACAGGGCCACCGAGCGGCAGAAATGAGATTCTTCCCTTCTATAGGGTATTATACTAAACTAGCACGGGAGAGTATGCTTTGTCGCAGATGACAATCACGGTGCTAGAATTTATATAAATCGTATGGTAGTCTTTACTTCCAGCTGCAGTGAGGCACGAGTAGTTTTATTGCGAACCCAAGATCCTTGAGTTTCATTGCATAATACCATCCTCTATCGAGGGAAATCTTGCTTGTGTAACGACATATTGCTTGACGATACCACGCAAGGAACCAAACACAGAGCCGCCCACGTGTAACCCTCACTTACGCATTCATTAAACATACTATTTTAACCCATACGACACTATTACTAAGAGCCATGGGTAACTCCGAGTAAGCACTCTGCCTCCACTATATATTTTACCCTAAACTCAACCACAACCGCTTCATCCTACCTACGTACCTACCAACGTATGCCACAAGCCATCCCAACGGGACACCACCCAGCTAATCTACATACTTCCCGCCTCAAAGCAAGAACCACAGCTCCGGACACTCCTCGAAGAAATCAAAGAAAGACTCCCACAAGTCCGCTTCGAAATCGTCGTCCGGGGCCGAGTCATCGCCCCTCGAGCGCTACATCCTCGACCCCCAGCCAAACGAGCGCTTCGCGATCGGGCGGCCATCCGAGCGCCCCACGGGGAAGCGGGTGGTGCAGCAATGGGACGATACCTGGAGAGAGGTTTCAAGCAGGCGTTGAGCTCATTGCGACCCCACGATAGCGACGCAATCAATGCTACATAATTACCTACTGTGCCTTAGCTGGATATGAGTTGCATCAGTTAGGAGATGTAGTTAGGAAATAACAAGGAAGCGATATCATGGAGCTGGTTGATTCATGATGGTGTTAACTCATTGGTCTTTATTTCTTATTCACCGGGGTGTGTTTAGTTGTTGGTCTTGTTGATGGTTGTGAGCCCTTGATGGGTTAATTAGTCATCTCAGAGTGCTCTATACGATTGGTACATATGTGGGATGGAGCAGATGATCTGCGTGAACATGAGGGGCAGTTGGAGCGGAGCACATGCCACGATTCGGCCAATGCTCGAGATCATATCATGGAGTTACTGCGAGGAAAGAGTTGTAGAGACTTGCAATCAATATAGAAAGAAGCAACAATAATTGTTCAGGTTATGTTGATATTAGTAGTAATTATTAGTAGGGGTATATCAAAATAGTATTATAGGTACAGGAGTTTGTTCAGTGCCCTGTTAGTTGTGCAATAGAGCTGAATTGACTATTTTGGGTTAATTGATACCTTCTCAGCTGTCGCTGCTCATTTGTCCTTAAGTTATATATATTGGGCTTGTTGGATCTTTTGCTAGTTGGTGGCGGTGTTAAAAATGACGAGAGGCATGAATGAATGATTCAGGTGTGAAGAGGTCACCAACATGAGCGTGACCTATGCTTTTTGAAGTGTCAAATACAGTGTCTTCACGCTTGGTGCCAACATTGACATAAACACGGAATCAACATATGGCGTCAATTACAAGGAACGTGACTATACCTTGTCCGCATATATGTCGCATTAAGAGTCTGGTTGACCACATGGATCGCGACGAAAAGCACCATCGAGGTATAATATGGGTAGGGTTTCCCGAACATTCGCGCATCTCTTTGACCCGGTCATTGGGATAGCAACCGGACGAGGTTTCTATTTGGTTAGATCATCGTGTTAGTGCTCCAACCGGGGATTTATTAACCAACACGATCATTATTGAACTGTTTGGGAAAGAATAGCCTTGGCTCGAACGACGTTACGACGGTTACGACGTTACGATGTTGGTATTTGCCAAGAGGGGGGTTGCATTACCGGCGCACAAGCGGGCGAACGACATAACCCGGGGCAAGCTACTTCGTATACCGAATATATCAATCCTTATGCCCCTTGATTGGTTACCGACGAGGCATTGAGTTGGAGTATTGGGCTTACCTAGCGTCGCACGCACCACCTCCTCACTGAAATCTTTGATGGATGAGGCTGGTTCTAGATTGTATTTTGGTATAGCTAGTGCCATAGACGGGCTGGCTGTATAGGAAAAAAAAAAAAAAAACACCATTATTAAGCGACTATGTTCTTTTGTTTTGCTCTTGCTTTTTCTTCATTCCTATCTTCTTTCGTTTGTTAATAATTGTTAGCGAAAAGTCTCAGGAGGCATGCTCACGAGAGCATTTGATCTCAAACAGTGCGTCGACGATCCCAGCACTTGCTGGTCGCCTGAGCGTTTTATGCTGGTCTAGCGGTGAAGGTACCCCCGCCTAGCCAAGAGATCGTTGCATTCAGCACCAGGACCTGCCCAGGGTGTTGTGTTATGTACGACGTATGTCGGTCATCTAAATATCTGCATAAAAGCGCGGGGAAAAGGAAAAGTGAGATGATGTCGATTAAAAAATCTCCATCTCCGGCCGTGTCATCCATTAAGTAGCCAGCATTTCTTGTCGCGAGAGCCGGCGAAGGTGGCCTTGACCGTCCGGTATTTTATCTGTGATAGAATCCTTCAGGATTCAGTGCGACCTACCGGTAGATAGCTATTGATCGAAGTGTTTCTGTTGCGTATGCGAACAAGCAAAGTAAGACGAATTGCCGAGACCCTAGCAGAAGTGCTCAAGTGGGCCGCGACCTTCAATGCCGGTCCTGATGTCAGAGTATGACAAAACCTCACTGCAGACTACCCAGAGCTCACTGCATTGGGTTGTTACTTGGCATAAGACCCGTTGGGTTGGCGGGTGATTTACTGCGAGAGGCATTACATACGCTAGCCTCCCGTGGACATAACAAACTACGGCACAGCAAGCGCTGGAGCATTGTGTTAGTCATGTTGGTCATACGATGTTCGTGGCATGGCGGCTGAGCGATGGGTATTTTCTCTTCCGCACTGCACCGACGAGAACATAATTAACTGGTAATGTAGCGATCTGTTCTGCATGCAAAATTGGATCGACCATGCAATGCAGACACTCCATCTGCTCATTGACGCGGCCCTCGGTCAGTGAAGGGTCCATCAGCCTATCCTCTCCCGCTGGATTGGAGGGTTTGCAGCAGAAGGATTCCCGAGACGGTAGCAAGGGGTCCGCGGCAACAAAAGTGGATTGGCCCATCCCTTCTCCCGGCCGCTTTTGGGTGGTAGTGGTCAGAGTGGTCATCGTGCGTGCTTCGTCGTAGTTGGGTGCTTCACCGCTTCAAGAACGAACACTGATAATTGGATAATAAATCGAATTTGCGACTACATGGTTTTTTTCTTTCAAGTTTGATTATTCCGGATTGTTCTCGTCAAAACCTGGCGATGCTTATGCTATAATAAAGGATTGTTAAATATTCGTGCTTTTGAAGTGAGTGACCAGGCGAGTCCCGTTGGGCTACTTGCTGCATATGGGGTGTGGGTAGTACGTCAATTGAGCCTGAATGGAGGTTTCTTTTGAACGAGATGCGACATGCAAGAAGCGAAATGCCAGCAACCACCGGTAAAATGAAGGCTTGGCCTAGTATACTCAGCCACGTATGATGAAATGCCCCAGCTTGAATGAGATTGTGAATGGTGAGGTTGATGATAAATAACTTCGACCGCGTCTTGAATTTCGTAATGCGCCGGCTATGTGATCGATGAAAGAATAGCGCGCTTGTCGTTTGGAATTGGAGGTTGAAAAGTAATTGTAATTCTGAACGCTGCCCATTTTGTGATTGGATGATCATCTGTCCTAGCAGAACATCATACGCTATCACCTGATATCCCGGGGGCAGTGCCGGATGGCCGTAGAGGGGGATGTGCGCTGGAACACCCCGCATACAGAAGCGCTTACATCCACATCCTCCCCACCACATATGCATCTTTGCACATAGTTATTCATCATCCGTCTCTGATCTCACTCCGACATCCCTGCTAGAACTGAGATCTGGTGCCAGCCAAACCAGCCAGCCACCTATTGCCACCAGTTCAGTACTGAACCAGGTTAGACAGAATAGACGGGCTAGACCCTATCCTCTCAAGCCTTCCCGACTTGCCTGCCTTACCTTGCTTGCCTGCTCCATGCTGTCAAACAACAACCGTGACAGAGCAAGGATTTGAGCAGAGGGGCCAATGAGCCGGGTGGCTTATGCAATATGTACGTCTTGCAGCTCAGTGCCAGAAATCAAATTCCCGGCTTGGGTTTCTCCTTGGTGTTTCGGGGCTAATAACAAGCGCCCCAATTTGGCCCGGAATGACCAACAGCACAGCAGAGGATTCGGCGATAATGCAGACACGTCTCTACTTGTATAGCAGTTTTTCAGCATCGACATAAGTTGTTTTGTTTTACGTCGGCTGACGCTAACCTATATGTGTGTCCCTTGGCTGGCAATGGCTGAATCGCAGGGAAATTGTGGATTCAGCTGGACATGATATATCCATGGAATGAGAAGCCCAGACCCTTTCGTTCATCTCATCTGGACTTCTCTCCTACTAGTAGTAATCTATTGAATCCTTGAATCCTTAATCTGTCGAATCCCTCATAAATTTTATTGTGAGGATTAACTTACTATACTAAAATTCACTTTATTATATTTTGTTCTTTATAATCACCGTCATATGGTCGCCCTCCGTGACGGGACTATAAACAAAATGCACCTATTCGATCTACCACTCGAGTTACTTGATCAAATCTTCGCAGATGCCGTGGATGATCGAACGTTCAAACGGGTAATGAGGCTCCGGCTCGTAAACCGTCAGTGTCATATTCTCTTCGACCAGTACTGAGAGCGAACCCTCGGTCTAACATCATCCATAGGACACTTCAGATGCTTGACCGATGAGGCAATCTTTAGCTCACGGATGCTTGATGATATTGCCTTTGGTCCTGAACTCACAGTGAACCATATCGAGCATCACGATTCACCATGGACATTATACCTTCGCACATATCTAGGTCGACGCATCTATCAAGACCGTAATGAGAAAACTATGCGAGGCCAGTACCGGCGGGTGGCAGAATACCTTTGGGTTGCTGGCAGGAAGGTCTTTCCAGGCCTAACCTTTGAAGATTGCATTTACGACCTCTGCGGCGTGGCTTTCTTCATCAACTCTTCACTGGAGACGTCAGTCTTGGTCAAATCAATATCATCAAAAGACACATTTAGCCGGTCTGAGCTCGCTACGCTCTTCCTCAACGCTGCCGTATATATGGGACTTGAACCGTTTGCGAAGGCTCTTGTGTCAGAAGACCCAAACGACTACTGGCAATGTCCTACCGTTGCCGCAAGTGCGAAACCGAGTCTTCGCCGACTCATTGAGATGGCGTCGTATCGAGGACACTTAAGCTTACTACAGCACCTCGTCCAGGTTGACAAGAACATGACACACAACACATGGCCTTTCATGAGCGCCAGCGTCGCATCTAGCATCCTGCGATATGCCTCGGTAGGCGGACATGTCCCGGTCATGGAGTACGCGTTAAACAACAGCGATCTCTTCAATGCGCATCTCACGACGACAACGCGTCGGAATTTGGGAGCGGCACTCAGCTCCACGAGCTCACCAGACGTATACAACCGACTGGCAGCCATTCTTGGGCAGGGAACCGATCCGTTCGAGAAGACGACACGCGATGAAGCGTACTCACGCCTCGACCAAGCGGCGCGCCAGGGCAACACGGAGATGGTGCGGTATCTCCTTAAGCAGGACCTGTGCTTGAACCAGCCGGGGGCACACGCCAACTCCAGACCCCCACATAAGCAGGGGTGCGATTCCGTCGGGACGCGTTCTCAGCTGCGACCACTTATCAGCGCCATCGAGAGCGGGAGCCAGGAGACAGTCGAAATTATGCTGTGGCATGGTGCCGATCCCAATTGGTTTCCGCCCACGAGAACCGCACTTATGGCAGCGGTGCACAAAGGCGACCTCGGAATCGTGCGCGCGCTGGTCGAGTACGGTGCGGATGTCACCGTGGGGACGCCACCACCGATCGTCGTGGCGGTGCAACAAGAAAACGAAGACATGTTTCATTATTTGGAGTCTAAGGGCGCCCTACTGGAACCGGAAGCAGGTGCAGCAGGTGCCTGGGCCATGGCGTATGCAAAGGTATTTGGCCTCGATACCATGGTGGACCTCCTAATCAAGAGGGGCATCGGCCACGACGATGTACTTCATCATACACCTTCGTGGGAAGAGCAACAATTTGGTCGTTACTTATTTAAGAGCGACCATTACGGATTAGGAGCGTTGGAATTATGCTGCAAACAATAACAACGGCTGTGCGATTCTGCGACTGTGCGATTGAAATGACTTGAGATACCAACTTAGCGGCTTACACATCTTTGGGTTCTCAGTGTAATCCTGTATTCCTTAATGAACAACGATTCTGGCGCAGAGGCTTTTTTGAGGCTGCATTAACTATTTACAGCGTGCAGTCTTGGCCCCTCAGGGCGGCAGGCGCGCTCTTGCATCTAAAAATCAAGTCTACAAACATTCCCACCAATACAAACAAGTTAAATTGTAGCATCTTCTGTCGTGATACCCGACCCGCTTACACGTATACAGTAGTACTTCCTCATCAATTGATAGGCAGCTGACGTCATCGTTGAAATACGAAAGCAGAATATGCCAATCAATGGTCTTCGACAGCATGCAGCTCTTTTTACCTAAACTAGCAAATGTACGCAGGGTGCTGAAATTGAAATGCAAGAAGTGATCTTATTAGTCCAACTGGCAAATTCTTAGTATTTCAGATATAATGACCACTAACGTATCTTAGCATCCCCGCCCTAATCAAACGATTTAAGACTCTATACAAATACTAAGCGCTAAATGCTATGCGATAAATGCTATGCGATTAGTCAATTGCTAAGAAAATACGAGATTTATGACTCATCTTTGACCGTCATATCAGCATGTTACATCTGAGCTGGAATGGCTTTCCTAGTAACGACAATGAAATATAGGGACTGCTAACAAGTAAAGACAATAATCTAGCCTTGAGAAGCATGCCATTTCTTAGATATGCCGTTCTTTCGAAAAGCAGCATAGCTGATCGGCACTGCTTCCCCCCGTTACGCTAATATCCAACTGCATAAAACCATGCTTAGCTGACATAGAACAACACGGGACAGCCCCATGTTGGGACTCTCGAAATCGCGCACGCAGTACCTCGGTTTGCATTCAGAGCTTCAGTTAAAAAATGGTGTAATATCTGATTGTATCATGGCGAAAGGGGCAATATTGGGTAGTGATTTGCTCTAGGCAATAGTTAGGAAGATATAGAGCGGAAGGTTCTTAGCTCTAGTGCAGTAGACTGCGAAATAGCTAACGAGCGTAAAGTTGGATAGACTATCAGGTGAACATATTACTAACATAAGCAAAAGTTATAGCACATGATGCATTTTAAGCTTGATGGTTAGTAAGAGATCCATGGTAAGGTGTTGATAATATTAGCGAGACGATAGGTGCGTAGATAATGCGAACATGAGACGAAAATTTACCAAACGAGGCAGAAACGCATCTGTACATCGTTGCTGCTGACTCAAATCCATGTCACGTCTTTCGAATAACCCCAAGTGTAAGACACGGCGCGATAGGGTGGAGGGCATTTGCTAGGGCCAAGTGGCCATCTCACATTCCAGATTGATACCAGTGTGTTCTTGTTATGACATGATGATCGCCCGGGAAGCAAACATTCTTCAGGAGAGCCCAAATTATTCCTGAAGCCAAGTAGTTGTGAATGAAAAAACATATCGCGAGCCATTACCGGGACGGCCTTGCAATCGAGAGCTAATTTCTCTGAATTTGCCGTTGGAAATGGGTTTCGTACTGTACTTTGTAATCTTGATTTGGCCTCTTTCATCACATTTCAATTTGGAGTATGAAACGAGTTGGGAGGAGTGGGCTTCACTGCACTTGCTAAAAATGAGTAAAGATCAGCTAGTCTGCGTTGCAATCCAAAGCAGCTTCACAGTTTCCCACAGAGATTTATACAGAGAGCTTCTTCTACCAACGAAACACGACGGTTTGTTGCACTATTCGCAATTGCAGCCAAGAAAGTACCTTGAATCTCTTGAGACTGCCACATGAAAGATAGAAACAAGTTTGAGGGCTGACGGTTGAGTCTGGAATCCACACTTGCAGCCATGTAAGCGAATTAACCTTGTCTTCTTGCCTAATTCCGGCCCTTTCCCACAAAGCCAACATTTCCGAGTAGTTGAGTTTCAGAACTTCTCACCAAATGACGTCAATCCTTGAGTTAATATGTCCTAGGCAGCGAATCTCTGCAAGGGTTTTGATTTGTTCATCTGCTTGACACAAGACATTGAATACTCGACGACTAGGAGAAGAACCTTGCCTATATGATTTAAATGTAATTTGGACTGGCTCCTAGTCTGACTAATTGCGAAGCTCAGTAGACTATTTTCACAATAATGAATCGCGTCAGTTAGACCCGGTTTGGAAGATCGTATATGACGTATAAGAAGGAAAAAAAAAAAAATCTAAAGATGCCCGATTGACCACGCTGATAAAGTAAGCCGAAGGCCCGGACGTGCTTCTATGATCTAATGCTGTACTAGAGACTTTTACTAACTTGACAATAGCTTGCTGCTTAAGAAACTATACACGGACCCTTAAAATATTGCGCACTATTGTTCGGTTTCGGCCAATATTTGGCGTTCTTCCAAAACTCGGATAGAGATATTTATGCCGCTGCGAAGAAAACCATAAGCAAGAAATGCATTCTGACTAAACGATCTTGATCGACCTTTATATAAATACAGGAATCGTGAATCACCTGATATTACTTTTAAACCTATCATCAAACTGTTATTGACTCGGATTCTAAATACAAAATAATAGCAACTAATTAAACTTAGAATACTTTACATACGGTGCGATGAAATATGCGGCAATTGCTCCACACCCTACCAACCACTGAAAAAGAAAAAAGGAGTATTGTAAGATCACTGACGTTTGACTTGTCCCGCAGTGATCACCTGTAGTCACGGGATATAGAGAAGACTTGATGGAACATTCCGTTTTCACGGATACCAACATTGCCGCCAAACGTGACTTTGTCTAATCAACAGCAGTGGGAAGCTTTGCCGATTGCTGTGTTATTATTCAGGTTCTATGCGGGCAAAGAATCTAGATCTTATGGTCACACATATAGCTACGCATGTGGTTAGAAAACGCCGAGCTGAAGAACAGAACATCAAAGTCGCACACTAACGTAAGTTTTTGTGAATGTACCCATGCAAACGTTGCCAACCGGCAGGCCGAAGAGGCCCCTTTATATTGGTAGCTGGCAATAGCTGTTGTTGATCAGATGTCCACTTCTTCATGAATACCCTAGCTCGTTTTAGGACCTCTTCTTTCAAGCTTCCTGAGTAATTGATAGCAAAACACTACTAGCATGACCCCCAAGGCTCTATTCAAAACGCTGTCTTGGGATCTAGACCCTACTAGTATCCTGGCCTAGCGTATTTCATGACAGCCACGCAAAGTTCCAGCCGCACGGGATAATCCGACTAGATATGGGTAGATGAAACGAGGTCTAGATGTGTACATACTTGGCGTGGCGCAAGAGGTGGCGGTGGGCCCAGTCTAGACAGACTGCACCAAAGGCTAGAGTTGCACGGAGGCCGTCGCGTAATTTGATTGTAATTATTTTGTCTTGCCGCTCCAAAAATCTGGAAACCCATAGAAATCTGCTGGAGAAGATTGAGAATCGTAGCCACTAGTGACCAGACCTGAGCAGCTTGATTACGATGACATTGCTGCAATCCCACTTGCTTCAGCTTTCTTAAAACAATCGTCAGTCATCATGGGCATCCTACAATCTTACTATTCGCTTTGGGCAGAGGAGTAGCTTCCTAAGTCGGGAAGAAAGACCTCGAATAGTTATCCAAGAAACTATTCGGCGGCAAATAAGAACCATCATCGACATCGTTTTAGCAAATAAGCGAAGCTTAACAAGATCTCAGTCGAGTTTCACGAACTCGACACTAAACTGCGAGGCTAGAGGATACCGTCACGGATGGCTTCTCTTAGGTCACGAAGAATAATGTCAAAGAATTGCTCGAGCATGTAAGCAGCCCGTACAATATGTACGCCTCGGTCATCTAGGGCCTGAGCAACATCAACCTGTAGAAGGCTGCTGGCGGCAAACCGGGGTTGCGTTACACAGCGTGGCTTGGCGATAGATTGGATCTAATTATATCCCAAGCTAGAATCTGCCCACCTAGAGCGAGCTATAGCGATGGACAATGGAGCACTTCTTCCGAACACTGGATGGCCCGGGTCAACCTGAGATCAGCAAACTCCTAGAGAAGAGAGGTCCGCTCCAGGGGAAGCAGAGCTCGACCTTTCAGCAAGGCTGGAATTTCTTCAAGAGGAGAGAAATGCTTGGCCTCGAGCTCCCAGCCCCGCTGCCCAAGCCCAAGCCCTCGAAGCTCCCACGGGAAGTTCAGGGACTTATGGAGTTGCGAGAAGTTGACCCAAATCGCGGGAAGAAGCGGGCTGGCCTGGATAATGGGGAAAGGTCGGGAAAACAGCAAAAGAGGTCGAGATCCTGAATTGAAAAGTAATCTGGCAGGACATGAGAGAAAAAACTGTGGCATGCTGTATGGCATGGCGTTGCTCGTTCTACTCAAGATGTGCTAAGACTGATTTTGCTTACTAATAGAGTATGATGTATATATTCGGATTCATACTGGTACGACACCTATTTACTTATATACTGTAATATGGACGGGACATCAAAATTATGAAATTCACCCCTTGAAATGGATTATTGAAAATGTCTCAATGGAACACCATATTCAAGTGCTGACGGGCCTACTGGCCCTCACCTGTCGATTCTTTTCAATCTGTTATCTACAGGATTCATCGCTCAGTACATCAATTGTCTTTAACTGCTGTTCTAGAGCATTCATGGTATGCACTTACCATTTTTTTAACATCAATGTACTTGTGGAGCATGCTAATCATTAATGGGTGCTGTAAGCTTAATGGTATTAGACTAGTCGATACAGTATGTGTCAACTTAAACAGGTTGCAAGCTATTTCGTTTGGTTTGTTTGCAGCAAGTGTGGATCTTGTAATATAAAGTGGCCAGTGCGGTTTGGTGATCCATGCGTGAGACTTACCACCTTTTATTAATGCGGCCTCTAGACTAATACCCCAGGTCCTAACGGTTCACCCCGTCTTATAAGTAATGCTAGTCTCGTCCCCGATTCCCACCAATCGGACAATCGATCCACTCAACACCTAGGCCTCCCATCTTGTCTAACCGTGAGTCGAATAATCGATACAATTTCATAAATTCATCTTCAGCTGACAGCTGACCGATGTTTGCATCAAGCAATTCGCCAGACCAGTCCCCGCTATTCTCTTTCACGCTTGCAATGTCCTTGGATCAACCTCAAGAAGACGGGTGCAATACCACGACATTTGAGAGGAAATACTATCACCGCGAAGGGTCATTCGTCAAGAGGTGCCTGCGGCCAAAAGAGTTCCGCACTGGCTTTCGCGGTCTTCATCCGGAAATACCTATATACTACTAAGGTCACATATCAAGGGAGGCATGTGACGGGATAATTAAGCACAGAAGGTGTTAGACCACGATAGATCTCTAGGGTCGAAATATCAGGCTGGGTGATCAGCCACCAACGTGACAAGCCCTTGCGGGCCGAAACAAAGGCACTTGACTCTCAATAGTTTGAGAGGAGGACCAAAGCCTGAAGGTTCTAAGACCCATTGAGGATTATTTCGAACCTGAAGCGGTATTGCTATTTCAAGCTCTGAACTACCGCTGTAAGGAGCCTGCCACTCATCACCAGGTGCGATGG
Organism: Xylariaceae sp. FL1651; assembly: GCA_025201745.1. Classification (NCBI taxonomy): domain Eukaryota; kingdom Fungi; phylum Ascomycota; class Sordariomycetes; order Xylariales; family Xylariaceae; species Xylariaceae sp. FL1651. The sequence goes on along the minus strand of MU624261.1, from coordinate 183,248 downwards.
TGTGGCGACGGCTAATATATAGGGCTTGGCCGTGTGATAGATGAGCAATCAAGTCGAGGGTTCTTGTTTTGCAAGTAACAATAGGTTAAACCAAATGTGTTCGTTAGAGAGGCTTAAAATGGCTCTCCCTATTCGTAAGAATAACTATCTTGGATAATAGACTTAGATTGATAGCTGGGGGGGGGGGGAAACTAAAAGAGTGACTGGATACGAAGGAAATGTCATGATGTTATATATCATGCCCTTCCTCGCCTATTATGTTGGACCCCGAGGCTCGCTATCGATCTCATCGATCCTAGGATAGCGAGGATCATTGTCGAAGGACGATCCTGTCGATATCCAACTTTTTGCTCGTGAAGAGCATGTGCGTGCGTTTGCCATTGTAATGGGCTTCCTTTTTTTTGTTGGTTTGTAACGACTGACTTTGTACACTGTCATTTGAAATGGTTTTAAACGCCCATCGATTCCTATTCCGTTGAAGTTTTGGAGATAACCTGAGATGTAAGCCTTCTGATCCCAAGAATGTCAAAGTTAAATTGTACCTAGTGTGGCTCTTCCCCGCAGCTTGGGCATTCATTCTGGGTACTGGACACGTTGGCTCCGCAATTCTTGCACTTCAAAACTGTAGAAGGCATAGTGAAGTTTAAATATAGCTAGGCAATATGATAGAAAGAGGTTGTATGGAGAAGCTGGGAGGATCAGTCGTGTGTTCTCAAGGTAGTATTGACTTGTGACAATGCAGAGAGCATATTGACATTCTTCCAAAGGGAAATCGCGTCCTCCTTATACAAAGCCTCTCGCTGTTGTACAGTTGACAGAGATCTATCTTCTAATTCCAAACCAACAAAACAAAGTTAGCAAGACATCTATCGGAGAAGCGAGCGGATGACTGAGGTGGCCGACCACTTCTTTGCATTGTAGCTAACAGCTCCTCTTAAGAATACGCCTTGCTACATGGCACGGCTTATTTCGGCTATCCCTAAGTCTGTCATATCGCTAAGTCTGCAGGCCACCTTTACAGTCTAGGCAGCTAGACCGAAATAATACCTACAAAGAGCTCAGACTAGCTAGCAGATTGGTTTAAACATCTCAAGAGAGCCTGAGCTAGATCTGGAGGTTGTTGCGGAAAGTACACCTCTTCCAGGCGAGGCGGCTATCAAATTAACTATCAAAACGTAACACAACATAACACACCAAAAAGCCGTTTTTGCAGTCAATTCACATCTAAAAACAACGTTAATAGATAAGGTCAAGGCAAAGGGCTAATATACGGGCCTTTCGTATACTTAAGTCACAGTACAATTAATATGAAAACAACACCGGAATCATTGTTTTAAGGTATGAGTTGACTGCAAAAGCGGCTATTTGGTGTGGAATGTGTGTTTTGTTGTGACAGTCGACAGTTAGTTTGATAGTCGCTTCGCCAGGGTCTTTGGTGTTAGCGTGTTACTTGCCCCATTTCTAACTGGCTGACTGATTAGCTTACTTGATAACCCTCCCATCCGTGCCACTGCACTGAACCCTCTGCATAGACCTGCAAGGCACATGACGGACCAGTCACATGACAGACCAACCTAACTGTGTACACACTGAAGAACCAAGTTTTGTTTAGCATTTCTGCAACAGCATGCGCAGCAGGTCCAGTGGCGTGTGGACTTGATCGGATTATTGGGCGACACCAGCTGTGTTTTTCATCATGCAAGACGATGGCTAACTTCTCCCAGCACGGCAATTAAATTTTACCAAAGACACAATATTTGCATGTCTCTATTTCTCAATGTTTAAAGCATCATGAGCCCTACAATGGTCTAATGGATTGCATATTCTCACCCAACTTCCGACTGATTAATGTCGAGAAAGGTGTATCGTGTCCCCTGCAACTACAACTTGCATTTTGTATGGAACTATATGTAGGGGAGTCAAAAAATACAGACTGGTCAACTCAATCGAACATCACCGAGCGACTAGAAACCTTGGGCATTGCGGCACTACAAGCAACGATTGGAGACGCGATAGTCGCATGCAAAAAAGTAGGCGGGTGGTACCTTTGGATAGATCGTCTGTGTATCTTACGAGACGACGAAAGAGACAAAACCACTCAAGTACGATCCATGTCTACTTTTTGCAATGGTGCGAGATTCATCAGCATAAACGCGCCTAGCAGCAACATAATTGACGAGATAATAGGGATCAGAAATCGTGGACCATATGGAAGCTTCTTTATTCTGATCTAAATTTCTAGTCTTGAAGGCTTCACATTAACTATTTGGCATTTGTATACGACTTTAAATATTCGACACAAAAGTACCTTTTCAACTTATAATGATGATGTGATGGTCTTACCAACTATTATAGACCGCCTACAACACATAGCTTTATTGGATGGTTCGTTATATAATCCGTACTTCACCTTTATCGTCTTACTATAGATAAGATAAATGGAATCTCTAAGTGCATAGACTATATTGAACTGAGTTATGCGGCTTTCTAGGTTTAAATACTTCCGTCATGTTTATTGCCTATCAAGAAAAGAAAAAATACGTAGATAGTTATCTCTACTCATAATGCCGTAAAGCATCTCGTAATGCCAACATTGTCTTGACCCAATGATGTAAACAAGCATTCAAGCGTTATTTTGTATTGAATATACTATCTGATAACGAGCAGTAACTTAGACAGATATAATGATCATAGGTACTTGTACATGAACTCCCTCCCCATGGCAAAGTTATATATAGTTAAGCCCCTATATCCGATGTATTGTCTATTTACCGGCGAGTTCAGCAAGACCATAGTTTCCATTTATCATAGAGATAAGGGGGCCATGTGGCAGAAACGTGTTACAGAACCAACTGAGGGTTGAAGCCTCTCCGCGCCGAATGAAAATACTACTGCTATTGAGAACGTCGTTAACAATATTCTTCGCCGCCACGTCAACATTTTGCTTCTTTGTGTATACCAGCCCCTTCTTGTGGCGATTTATGATCGCTATTATCTTCTGGTAATATGAATCTGCGGGTAGCACAATATCCTCTTTATTAGTTGGGTCGTTTCCGCTTGTTTCAACAGCTCCAAGTATGACTGTGACGACTCGCACACCAAGGGGCGCCATCTCAAGGCGCAGCGTCTCGGAGAGGCTAGTTGTAGCAGCCCTGGAGCTATTGTAGACGCCTATACTAGAGTAAACCCAAGAACTTGGAATCGCGCGGAACAAGTCGTAACATACCTCCCCATGCGAAGATCAATTCACCTGAGACTGAACTGATATTGCAAACGACCCCTTTAGCCTTGATGAGCATTGGTGCAAACGCTTGCGTCATTGCGAGTAATGCCCAAACATTAACATCGTATAGCCTCTTAGCATCATCCAATGATGTGTCTAAAAGTGGCATGGTGGTGGCGGTGCCAGCGTTATTAACCAGGATATCGAGCGATCCGCCTGTGAGTTTCTCAACGGTTTTTGCACATTGCCGAATAGATTCCTCCGATGTGACCTCCAGTTCAAGGATTTCTATGCCCTCTATTTCTCTCAGAGACCCGACCTTAGCCATGTTACGTAGTGTTGCGAAAACCCTGAAGCCTCTGGCGCGGTAAGCTTTTGCCATTGCCACCCCAAGTCCACCATGGCTGCAACCGGTGATTAGAACGGTCTTCTCTGACATACTTGCTCTGACTCGTGGTATGAAAAAATTAATGTATTAAAAACTTAGTTGTATAGGCCAAAGGGATACCCAAGTCTCTATTTATATACAAGAGGGCGTCTAAGCCAGGAGCGCTCTGTGGATTCATGAATAAAGACACGGACTTTGTAAGCCGCCTCCGTCGGCATTATACTGAAAGACATTTTTCTGATAAAACATTTGCTTATGTCACGGAAGTGTAAGTTACCGGGCTTGCAAAAGGAGTAGCGTTACAGAGGCGGGTTAAATCATATGCACGGTATAGGAAACACAATGAGCCTGAGAGGTTACGGAGGAATATTGATGAGATTCCTATACTCCACACATGTAGTGAACTATATTTGGCCAACCCTGAAGGGAAAACCCTGTCTTGAACGGATTTCAATCTCAAATTCCGAGACGTCGCCACTGACTCCGGCTGGGCCGTTCTCTATAGTTCCTAGTTCAATACAGTATCCGAGTCGCGACGGGCATTAAGTCCGGCGAGCCAAGAGCGCCTTTCTTCCTCGATTAATTACGTGTCTCGGATCATATTTTTTTAGAATGGCCTACAGAAGCTACGTCAGCATATCCTATATAAACCCTCCGCAATGTCGCTTCCCTCCAAGTTAATGATGCACTAACTGGACATTAAGTACAAGCTGGTTCATGTCGCCATCTCCCTTTGCAGAACAATTAGCTAGAGCATGTTATATCAGTTGCAGTAACCCAAGTATTTCTCCACGACACTATATTACCTTTGAGAAAATCATCCGGTCATTTATTCATTACTCAGCATGTCTCTTATTGGTCATCTTCAAAACGTCGCCATCGTTGGTGTATGTTATCCGTGAGCGCAAAACCTTTTGAACGTTCTACTTTCTTACTATGAACAGGCTACGGGTCGCTTAGGCTCGTATTTTGTCGAAGAGCTCGTAAAGACTGGCAAACACACCATCACAGCCTTAACTCGCGGTGGCAGCAAAAGCAAAATCCCGGAGGGCGTTAAGGTCATTGAAGTCGATTATAGTGATGAGGCAGCCCTAGTGGCAGCCCTACAGGGCCAGGAGTTCCTTGCTATTGTTCTCGGATCTTCCGCTCTGCCAGAAACGCATAGCCAGATTGTCAAAGCTGCAGCTAAGGCCGGCGTCTCCTATATTATGCCTACGGCATACGGCGCGGATATCACCAACGAGGACCTGGTGAAAGACGACATATACCATAAGGGCGCTCTTGCGAAGGTAAAAGAGATTGAAAGTCTAGGCATCAACCACATCGTTATGACCTGCGGCTTCTGGTACGAATGGAGTTTGGCTCTTGGCGAGAATTTCTTCGGCATCGACATCAAGACTAAGAAGGCCACCTTTTTTGATGATGGCACGACCAAGATCAACGCCAGCACTATGCAGCAGTGCGGGCGCGCGCTGGCTGCGCTATTAAGCCTGCCTGAAAGCGGCGTAACGCCTTCGCTGTCGGACTGGAAGAATAAGCCATTCCGCTTCGCCAGCTTTCGCGTTAACCAGCGTGACATCCTCGACAGTATTCATCGCGTACAAGGTACGACGGATAAGGACTGGGAAATTAAACACGAACCAACAGGTAAGCGGGTTGCCGATGGGCTCACGGCCCTGCAGAAGGGAGACTTTACCGGATTCGCGAAAGCAATGTATTCGCGGGCTTTCTACCCTAGCGCAGACGCCGATTATGAGTCTAAGCACGGAATCTCCAATGATATCCTCAAACTGCCTAAAGAAGATTTGGATGAGATCACCAAGAAGGTGATTGAGGAGGTTAACAGTGGCATACTTAGTATGTAACTGCGGACCAAACTCATATTATATAAGAGAGATCTGGGTCTCGAAATGGAGGCCTAACTTGTTGTATACATTTTCATTAATACTCTACGACGAGCTGAACACATAGCAGGTACTGATGATAATCCTATACAATTAAACAAGCTCCACTGCTCGTTATAGACCCACTGCCAAGATTCTTCTAGCGACCCCAAATAACCTGCTGACACGGAGGTAATTCCTACGGAATTACCTCCGCTCTACGTACATCCAAGCTTGTCACTTTCTCCCATCATTCCAAGCATATTCGCATTTCCAAGAGTATCTGATGCCAACCTTTTTACGACATCATACTATGGAAAGAACCAGAACAGGCACTGGAAACTCCAGCACATATGGCCAAGCTTGTATGCAATGCTACAAAGCAAAGTGCCGGTGCGTGCCTAGTTCAAATGGTACTAGTTGTGAGAGGTTAACATCTTATCTATTAGCATAAGCCATTGATACAAAGTATACGACTAACAATCTTCTAGATGTCAACGCCTTAAGAAGGAGTGCCAACCATCAGACTCAGTTCGCAGGCGTATTGGTCAGAGAGCTGAAGAGTCCGATATACGAATCGCCCAGCTGGAAAGCAAGTTAGAAACTCTGCTATCCGCAATGCAAACTATCGTCAACTCTTCTGGATCTTCAGTTAACCTAGATCAGCTCCTTAGTGAGAATAACATCTCATCATCCACATCGAACTCAACGGGCATTCTAACAAACTCCACTGACACCAACTCGAGCATCAGTGAAGAGCTTACACCAGCAACGGAAACATCTCCGAAGGCACCGCAACATACAAATCCGTTCTCTCCGTCCCCCCCTGATATATCGCTAAGTCAAGCGGAGGAGTGCTTCGATTTCTTCCGGTCCCGGATGCTGCCGTGCTTTCCTTTTATCGACCTTACCCCGGACATAACAGCCTGGCAGCTGCACCAAGACCGGCCGTTCCTCTTCCAGGCCATCCTCACCATTACCACATTCTCGACGCAGAAGAAATTAGCTCGAGCTGAGGACCTGAAGCGCCTCTTAGTCTCATCTGCTTTGATTACTGTTCAGTCAAGCATTGACCTGTTGCTTGGATTACTCACGTATCTAGCATGGAGTACCGATGCCTTCCTTGGAGGGGCAGACCTCGTATCCCGCCTCATGATGCTCGCTGTTTCGTTAGTATACGACCTGCGGCTATTCAAGCCATCCCAACCGGATGTGCAACTTCTCATGACGATTACTCAAGGGGGAACCCGCGAATATGACCTGAATGCCAGCGAGGAAACAGTCCAAAGCTTAATGGAAAAGCAACGGGCTCTCCTAGCATGTTTTATCTTGAGCTCTAAGTACGCATGTGAACGGTTCTCTCCATTCATTAATATTTGGTATCATCATTTCTATCGTAGGCAAACTCGCTAACATATTTGTGCTGATAGTGTATCATCTCACCTTGGCCGCCAAGACGCTCTACGGTGGACGCCTCAGATGGAAGAAGCATGTCGTGCCATTGAAAAGAATAGTTCGTCTCCGAAGGACGAGATGTTTGCGTTCCAAGTACGCCTGCATGTCCTGAAGCAAAGAGCGGCGTACATCCGAGAACAGCATGAGACAGATCGTGCTCGTACATTAACGGCTTCTGTGACGGCCTCAATTCCAGGCCTGCTATATCTCAAAACACTGCGGGAGCAGCTACACGAACTTAGATCTTCGTTTCCGCCAGATCTCTACCAGAAAGGTGAGTGGCTTCTCAGATAATAGCCCTGGTAAGTCATCAGCGCATGATTGCTGATGTTCAGGTATGGGCGGTGCCCAGCTGGTACAGAAACCCTCATTATGTACGCAGAATACGTTGAACTATACATAAACCATCTAGCTTATTCGATAAGCTTTGACTCACCACCTCTCAATCTGTCAGGGCAAAGGAGTGACGGTGGGCTGTTGCCTGGGTTTGAGCGCCTTGCGTGTTTGTGGCGGTCCGTTGAATGCATTAAATCCTGGCTGGACAATTTCTACAAGATTCCCCCTTCGGAACTTGTCGGTCTCCCTTTTCATTTTTGGTCACAGATGATTCTATGTATCACTGTTTTAAAATACCTATCGGTGCTTGGAGACCCGGCGTGGGATTGCCAGGCTGTGCGTAACACAGTTGACTTAATCTCGACAATGGACTGGATGGTCCAGAAGCTTGATTTGGCCAGCAAAGAACCTAGTGTGCAGTGCGACGACAACCTATTCAAGTTACTATCCAGGCTTCTATACAAGTGCCGGGAGTGGGCTAATGGTTGGTGGAATATGGTACCGCAAATACCAGACGTAGGCGTTGATTCTGGCGTAACCAGTGGAAGCCACATCCCAGACCTGGATCAGATGGTCTGGATGCAGTCAATGGATTTGGAAAATGATCAATGGTTGGAAAGTGTGCTAGGCGAGTCTACAGCCTTTTCTTAGATATATCGAACCCAGAAGTGGCATATCATCAATGTATATTATATTAAAAATTAGACCGTCAAGTAGCCGCCGTAATTAACATGACGATCTCATTGCAGTGATTGCAAAAGCTCTTTGGGGAAATCCTGGCGACCTGATGTTCGTACCGTTATACCACTGTGAATTAACCTAATATCTTACTAAATCCCTTTTCTAGAAGAGCAGGGACAATTCGTAGACCAAGCTTGAAGTCGAACAGACACTAGAAGGGTTAAGTTATCCAGGAGAGGGTTTTTCTTGTTGCACAGTTCCTAAGGAGCGGTAGTGGTCTTATGCCTTTGGCCCGGGCACACTGTCGCCTTGGGAGGCTACGTCTTAGCTACCCAAGTATAAAGATCTGGGACCAATACCATTCTTCATCGAGTAATGAAAGCTTTATATTTGCTCACGAGGCCAGCTTCCACTTCCCAATTTACATACACTAAAGCGATCTAAGACAGCCTCTCGCAGGGGATTCAAGGTGTCATCTAAGATGGCAATTACCAACATGCCGTTGACGTCTTACATAGATCGCACATTGTCACCACCGAAAAAGAATTAAATAAATAAAAGGCCCCTTACGTGAATAAAAGAGATGTCAGACATGCTTAAGGACGTAAATAGGGAAGAATCCGAGATCTAAAGATCACTGGTTATGCGTGGCTGTGACGTCGCGGGCGACTTAGCTAATTCATGGATGTGCAGAGCTTGGAGATGAAACACAACACACTCGGAAGGCTGCAAAAGGCACAGCTATGAGCTCCGGCCTTAATCCGTACGCATTCCACTTATAGATATAGTTTTCTCACGTATACAGTGCAGTTAGGCCTGCATACCGATCTGGTATCCTCTTGGAGGCTCACCCTGGGCAGCTATGTGAAACGCCAAGTGTGCTCACCTATAACATCATCACTTGGCAATGTCTCAAGACGTGAGGGATCCGCCTCAAAATCATGAGCAATGATCACTATCGTCTTCTCTAATAATTTTAGAAGCGAGTTTCTAACATAAGATACCAATACGCAGAATAATGAATAATCGTAATGCTCTCCCTATGCGTGCTGTGGTTATTCGCGCTTAGCGCACAGGGGCAAAGGATACGAGTCAACGAACCGACCGGTCCCGCTCTAGTCGATGGTGACACCAATATCAGCACAGGAGAATCCATACCAGACGAGGCGATGATTGGAAAAGCACTACCGAAAGAGACCGAGCAAGTGGCCAGAAACCAAACAGGCGCCAGCCCAAGCAATCCTCCATCCGAGCCAGTTGTGCCTATCTCAGCGATTCTCTTTGACGGCTCACCAGGGCCGAAAGACTGTCGAGGGAACGTGATTCTCAACGTCGGCCTGACGAAGCCCGGCGCTCAACATTCGACGCCGACTTGCTACAATGTACCAGGTGTCGCGCAGTGCGGCAACTTCCTGGCGAACAAGGCCGACGGCTGTCAAGCCAGAGTATTCAATGAGCCGAATTGCCTGACTTTCGCCAACATTGCTGTCTTCATTCCGGAGACGAGGGCTTTCGGTGGATACATAAGAAGCATCGAGATCACATGTGGTGTCGTGAGCAAGGCGCCGCCACCGCTGAATTTGCCCGGCTTACAGCTGCCGTCGAATGCGCAGCAGGCTGTTGGATAGGTTAGCCAGTCTTATTGAGCTGTTCATTCTTGTCGTAAAGCAATCAACACTAATTAACAAAGAGTAGTTCGGCATAGATACCGTCGCTCGGATTTCCTGCGATATCCAGGTGTCTTGGCAGGCCATAAGGGTTAAGATAGGGGTGCAATGCAACGGCAATATATATGTCAGGTTGTTAGCTCGGGGAAGCAAACAAGGAGACGACACAGTGTCGGTCCTACGAAGGATGGAAAGAGACTAAACACGGTATCAAGGTTCTGAGGCGGGATACGTTAATTATTAGAATCGAGCGTAAGCAGCAAGTCTGACTCTTCCGCCTATAGAGTAAGAAATAAAGCTATAGCAAACGTGCTTGCTTTCTAACTTTCTAGATCACGCGCGCTAATAAGGAGGAAGCGCTTGGCTCTACAATGGGTGGTCAGACATCGTAAGGTCATTAGCAGGAACTTAGTGTTACGAATTAGATAACGAAATGAACGGCCAAGATGCCGATTTATCACCACGATGGCACTATTAGTTTCACAGACGATCTTACGTTATCAGCGCTAAATAGATAGATTGCATTATATGTTATAAAATTTGATGCCCAGCTTCCCTAGCGTATTGATGCTAAGTTGAGCAGGACAGCAGCACAGATGTTGATCTTGAAAGGTACCCCTTGACCATACTTACTATTGCAGGCATCAAAAGCTTTTGGAGAGGGAACAGTAGAGGAGATGCTTTTAGGGTAGGCCTACCCAAACCGGGACCTGTCTTTGGACCCTGAACACTAATTATGCCACTATCGATAGCTTATCCGACAGCGGGGTTAAGGTGGTACGTCTCGCGTCATTGTAATTGTTCCATGCGCTTGCTGGCTCGTGACTAACGTTAGGACCAATCCCGACTCCGGCTGTTCGTTCATTCATTCATTCAACGGCTCCTCTTCTTTCCTTTCATCAAACAACAGAACCTAACGTATCCGTACTTCCTACAACGTCCAGAGATTCCACTCCTTCCGCGGGCCCAACCCATCTTCCCTCAGTATCTCTTTCCCATCGTTCCATTGCAAGAAGCATCGTCTGCGCCGTCTATTTACTTACTAACGTCGACTCGAGTTAGTCCCTCCGCGCCCAACTATCCAACCAACAACCCAACAGCATCGTATACCTGACGAACCGAACCGTTCTTTGGAGAGCATCTATTTACACATACAAAGCTTCAGTCACCCCAATAGCTTTCCCTAGTAACACTGTGGAAACGGTTTGGAGGTCGTCTTAGCTATCCGAGCTATATTGTTTCCGGCCAACTCTCCACGGACCCCAGGTGCAGGATACGATCCAAACTTTGGTGACGGAACCTTCGGACGGACGCAACTTCTTGCCTAAGTGAATACAAAGATCACGATAGTTTGCTGGAAAAGCACACCAAGTGCACAGCTTGAGCTGTACTTGTGTAAAGGTCGCAAAATACCTGGCATTGGGTGGTAGTCCGAATCACCAGAAGCTTTGCGGGGATAATTTGCTGCGGTTGGGTTGAAAACAATAATTCACCAAGATGAGTAGCCCAAGACGTCGCATCGAGACAGATGTAAGCTACCCACATACTACATTTTTTAACCGTCGTCTAACTCAAAATTCTAGGTCATGAAGTATGTCCCTGCGGATGATTTTGTTTTCATCGAGGTATACTAACTACATATAGGATGTAGGGAATGCCTCGCATATCTAGCGACATCGTTTCAATACTGACTATGCCAGGCTTATGAGTGACTACGAGGTCACCTTAGTCAATGATAACAGTACAGTGTACCTTTACAGTCTTCCCCCAGACGTGTTACTGACTGATGTGTAGTGTGAGACTCCAACGTCCCACCATCAATGTCCCAAATCCTTACATTACTATCCAGGCAAGAGTTCTACGTTCGGTTCAAGGGCCCCCCCGAGAGTCAGTTGTTATGTCCCCGGCAAAGCCTGTGCCCATACTAACATGGTATAGCGCCCTTCGAGAATGGGATTTGGAAGGTCCATGTCGAGCTTCCCGATCAGTATCCTTACAAATCTCCGAGTATTGGCTTCGTCAACCGGATCTTCCACCCTAACATCGATGAGCTGTAAGTCTTCAATTGAAATAGTCATGCACCTTTTGGATTCAGCACTTTTGGATTCGGGAAGACTAAAGTATGTTGGTTGAAACAGGTCGGGCTCTGTCTGCCTTGATGTGATCAACCAGACATGGTCCCCCATGTTTGACATGATCAACATTTTCGAGGTCTTTTTGCCGCAACTATTGCGGTACCCAAACCCCGCTGATCCGCTAAATGGAGAAGCTGCCGCCTTGTTGATGCGGGAGCCCAAGAGTTATGATGCTAAGGTTAAGGGTATGAAGGCCGTTCATTTAATCTCCTTCCATACCAGCTGTTCCAAACCCACAATTTCATTATTGTACTCATTAGACACATCGCTAACAGATTGGTAGAGTACGTGCAAAAATATGCTAGCAAGGACGCCGCGGATGAGGCAGGAGCTGAGAGCGAAGATGACGACGACATGTCCTCAGTTGCTAGCTTCGGTGATGAAGATGACGAACCCGCTGGCCAGATGGATGACGTATAGGGAGCTTTGTCGAAGTCTGTGATCAGCGGCGTATCGCATCCCTCCGGTGCCATCTCGTTAACATAGACTAGGTTGCGAAGAGACAATAACTCTTCTCTAGTCATCACGGGAAAGGCTAGATTTGGTGACGAACTGGAACAGGTTTATTGATTGCTCTCATGGTAGGAGTTTGCTTCGGCCAATTAAGTAGGTCTGTGGATGGAATTTGCATACTGTGCTAGGCGAAGTTGGCAAGGCACAGATATCCATCAATTTGGTTCGTCTGACTTTCTGCTTTCTACGCATTCTGCGTTTTTCGTTTTGTGTTCTGTCATGGATGCTTGGTTCACGGATCGGTTAATTGGGCTCGGTTATGTCTTCTACCCAAGGAGTTGAAGAGATTGTTATTTACCCCCACTCTGACAATACTATGGTGATTGTGATGCTAATCTTATAAGATGCTTATGATGGTCATGTAATTCCCTAGACTGATGGTAAATGACATGTTATAACAGCCCAACTCTGGCGTGTAACATATAAATAGTACTAGACTTTCTTAATAACAATGCCATTACTCTGGGATATTAGTCTCGAATTTGTCTACCACCATTCTGGAGTAGACAGATGTAACATCATATGTCTATCATAACAATAAAGAATGAAAGAAAGGAGAAAAGCAAACAGAAGAAACAGCGGACGTCGAGAAAGTACGGTGGGAAAATACTGTGGACAGAGTATACTAAGGAGATTGATTTCAGCTTCGCTGAATTGCCACTGAATGCCTCCTCTCCGAGCTACGTAACCATTTGACCTCTCAGGAGACGACGTTCAAGGGGCATCGATGGATTTCGTTATATACGTGTAATATAAGCCATTATGCATTATCATGACAATGATGTACCGATGGAAATTCGTAGGATGTGAAATATTGCTCTTGTCATAATTCTAAAAGTGGGTATCTCCGTATGCCAAATCCAGCCCATCTAAGCCCATGCTCGCCCAACGCCGTGAAATGAAAAGTGGTTACTCCTCCTAGTCCGAATCGTACTCTACTAGGGCTGTATTTGAAGGCCTCGTCTCGATCTCGCTTCCTGCTTCTAGAGGGCCTGTCTTTTCTTCTTCCTCGCTCCTACTTTTACTTTCCTCTTCACCCCTATGGATATTGGTATGCGGATCATTTGAATCCGGGCCGGGCCTCTTCCTTTTGATACCTTGAATCCTTGGAACTGTCTTCGCGGGCCCGTCTCCACCTCGAGGTTCCAACGGAATTAGGAACGGGTCTTGCGAGGCTCTCGTATTGCCCACAACCTCGGATGCAAGAGTCTCACGCGTCTGCGAGGCTTTAGCCTCGGATTTCAGGGGTTTCTTGTTCTTCTGTTTGGATGACTTGGAATGTGACGGGGCCTCCGTATGCGAGTCGGCAGTGCGTTTGCTACCCTTAGCTGGCGACACACCAAATAGTGGCTTCATCAGCGCCGCGTCCTTCCTCGCCCTCCCTTCGCCGTTTTCTTGGTCGTTGGATCCCAAGTCGCCGAGAGCGGCCGAGACACCGAAATCGACCAGCGCAGCCCGCCGCGCGTCCTCCTCCGTCGCCGGCACGAGGTCGATGCCCAGGCTCATGCGCTCTTGCAGCTCCTCCGTGCTCGCCGCCTCTTTCTCGCGGGTCTTGCGCCCGACGCGGAACGCAGCCCTCAAGCGGCGGTTCTGCGCATACGGGTCTTCCCAGGCACGATAGCTCACGTCCTCCAGCTCGGCAATGCGATGCGACCTCTCGACCAGCACCTCGCGGTCCTCGATCGTCTTCTCGAGCCGCGCAAACGCATCCTTGCGCAGCGCTTCCTTCTCCCTCTCCGTGGCTATCGCCCCCAGCCCGCCCAGCATGCCCGCGCTGCTGCTGACCAGGCTGTCGTCCTTGTCCTCGCCGGTGTCCCGTCTCCGCCCGCCCTCCGTGACGACGTACTCGGCGCTCGCGGGGTCGGTCCGGATCTCGATGGCCCCGCCGCAGGCGGCGTGCCGCATGCGGAAGCTCCACACGGGCGTGCTGTGGTACGCCCCGACCTTCTTCTTCTCGGCGTTGAAGCGCACGCCCTGCCCGACGAGCGTCGGCTGGGGACACGTGGCGCACCACACCGCGAAGGGCATCTCGAAGCGCACGGTGAGGATGCCCTCGGAGCGCAGCTTGGACGCCCGCGAGCCCAGCGCGTGTTTCTTGTTTAGCGCGTTCCCCGATACCGTCCCCTCCACGTCCGGCGGGACGTACCGCCCCATGTTGAAGCCCTGCATCCTGGCGGCGGCGGCGGGATCGAAGCGGAGGACTGGGTCGAGTAATATGCAGCTATCGCTGTGTTCGTGGCCGGTGCCTAGTTAGGGGGCGACAGTCGGGTTGATTTGGGGGCGTGTTGGATCGGAGTACGATGGAACCAGTGCTATGCCGCGTTTCTCAAGTCGCTTTTTCCTTTACTCGCTGTGCTACCTCGGTTGCCATTCCTAATAAGTATGAAAAGTCTGGCTTCGAGGGCTGGTCTTTGTCTTCGCTCGGTGCGACAAAACTGTCGTCTGGTAGATGAGATTTAGAGGAGTGATTTGAATTATTTATTACATCTGTACCCAGCATTTGATTCGAATTAACAGTTATGTACGCTGATTGTTCCCTGAACGCCCCACCACATCAACCCAATAAAGTGGACCCATACCCTCTGGGACCCTGAACCCCTCCGCTACCTTAATGAAAGGTGGGCTATACTACGTGCGCTATAGTGTACTAGGGAAACGCTACAACCGCCAAAGCTCAGCATCATAAGTAAAAAAGTCCTACGCTGTGAGGCTGTCGAGGTCCAAATTCCATACTCGGTGATCCCTACGCCATGAACACTTGATCCACCAGTGCATAAAGATGTCCATCACCCAGAATTATACACTTCGTAGAGGTAGAGATATTACACAGCATAAAGTTGCTTGGGCTTCCCTCCAGCGCAGGAGCTGAACTTCCACCATCGACTGTGGTAAGCACCACCGATGTTGACCAGCCCCCATTTGATCGGAGCCGGGATAGGTGGCCAGTTGGCCCACATGCCATCTTCCCTGGTCCCGTCCAGGTTCAACAAGAAGAAGGGGACAACATCCAGGGTTCCAGCTTTAGTTACCGTATTCTTACCCCACGTCTTGAATGTCAGGGCTGCATCTGCCTCTTCCTTGGAGCCGGGTTTCGGCGCATTCGGATGGTTGGCGAGGTTGGCGATCGTGGCGATCTCGCTGTGGAAGTGCGTCTCGAACGGCTCTTGGAATGTTGTCATGATACGTCGCAGTTCGGTGCCTGAGAAGTCTTTGGTCGACTTCAGCGACTTCAAGTATTTCTCGAATTCAGCTAGTCCGCCCAAGAAGGCCTCTATTAAAGTAAAAAGTCTTGTTAGTGCCGACTTCACTTAAAGGATGAAGAGGTATCTCGTACGGTGTTCCTTGTGCGTCTCCTCCCAGATGGTCTTGTCGTCGAGCACCTCCTCGACCTTGGTAAACAGCGATACTTCCTCGTCGTCATGGTGTGATTTGACGAACTTGTGCCAAGTGAGGGAGTAGCCGATAAAGTCGTGCTTGTCGACATCTTTCACATGGGGCGCCTGTTGATAGATGGAGTTATAGCCACGGAAAATGGAGTTGTGCAACAAGGCCATGTGTGTGGCGCCAGTCGTGAAAATGTCTGTCTGTAGTCCCGCGACATCCACAGTCAGCTACCATTGTACTACGATCCTTTGACAATCGCCAGAGCTCTACATTACGGTTCCGTTCTCAAGCTTGAGTGTACATACCTTCTTGGTCTCATATTGGGGAGTGGTGATAAGCTTCATCGGGGTATCTGCCCACGGCTTGCCATCGGTTGGAGCTAATGCAGACATGAGAAATGGTGATCGCGTGAAGAAGAGGCCAATAAGGATGGGAATGGCTATGAGGATGGGCCTGTCGAGCAGTCTTCGTCTTTCTTGATTCATTATGAAACTAGGCTAGCTCTGGGATAGTCAGATGGGAGCAACTCGATGGGAGGGGTGCTTTATCTCTGGAGATCGTGGTGTGCTACTTCACGGGGTCGGTTGGTAAAGGGATGGTTGGCATTGGCTGAGACTTCTCCCATCGTGCCAGATCATGCCACCAAATTGGCTGCCCGTCACAGCCCTGACTTGAATAGAGCTTGCATAATTTAGTCCATCGCGAAGCATTAACCATCTCCTGATTGGTGAGGGCTCATTAGTGCGCTATAAGTGACCCCTGACCAACCTGCCCGACCCGAGCTTGAACCCCACTCTCATGTTCCGAGTACCATCGGAGGCTCGGGGCTCGGGGGGACTGGAATAAAGAGAAGAGTTGAGAGTGGACATGTTAGCTGTTAACACGAAGTTATCGGCAAATTACATAGGTAGATGCTCGAAGCATTCTGAAAAATTCGTAATTACTTATATATGCTCTCACCACAGTGTATAAGCGGGTGAAAAAAGAGACATTTATCCTCTAGGCAAACACTTCCGGCATTTGGACGGTATGGGGACGTGGAGGATTCAGACCATAACCCAACAAATACAAAAATGCTGTGTTAGCAGAAATGAAAATTATGGTACGGATATAATTTAATGACGACTCTCAAGAATTTAGATTCGAGAGTAATTATAACTTTTAAAGTCGAATTGGGGAGGTCATCTTGTTAAATACTCACAAGTGTTCCGGCCTTTAGTCCAGGGCATAGAAACCCCACATATTTAGGCACAAACTTAAGATGCTCATAATATTTCTCTATCTTTTCTATTATCTTAGGGGGTACGAAGGTCCGGGCCAAAACTCTTCGTACTTCTTGGCACTGAAGTACCGTGCGGATACTATTCTTTAGTACTTTATAAATAAGGTAGCCTTAACATTAAAGACCTAAGAACATGTTTTACTCTACTAAAACTGTTCGCGATAATATTATAAACGGCAATACTATACCACTTTCTTTTTTCGGAATTACTAATTGCGCTGCTGCACTATAATTACAGTGGGATGTACCTTATAATTATAGTAGACTTAGTGGGTTTAAGGTGCTATAAATATAGTGGGCTAATAGGGCCTAAAGGGACTGCACCGTGTTGCAGTGCCAAGAAGTACGAAGAGTTTTGGCCCGGACCTTCGTAAGGCTATAGAGATCGAAATAAATGCATGTTGTGACGTATAACTTACAGTGGATGCCATTGATACAAGTCGTAGACATCATCCGTTGAAGACTATGATAAGTACGCTTTCGTCCTAATCGAGTAATGATAAACTTAGAAAGTGAATTTTTGACAACTTATAAGAGACTAATCACCAGTCAGAATGCCATTTATAAGAAACGGGGCGAGTAATATTTTGATACGTACATGTAGAGGAATACTTATGTCCCATTGAGAAGTGACGGACTTATACTGAGAGATCCTCCACATTCAAGGTCAAGAACGCTGGTTCAAAAGATACATAGGATAAACCAGGCCCCATGCTCCTTATCGGCTCTCAGACCATCGATCTTATCAAAGTATAAGACTTGGCATTCTCGCGATTCTGAATTTGGAGAGGGTGACTCTGTTAGCTAGTCTACTTAACCTGCACGTCAACGCCAAGAGGAAATGGATCTGAAGCTGCAACATCACTAGTAGACTAAATTGCAGGCGCGTCTTGGCTGGATCCGCCGTTGGACTACCCCGCGCGCCCTGTGTCAGCTAACCAGTAGTTGACGATTAGTATTCCAAACTATTTGGAAGGGCGCAAAGACATAAACATTCTCCGGATTACATTTTCCATTATAACTCGGAAGCGATACGCGGCGATGTAAGAGATGTCAGATAGCCTAATCACTTTTCTGTTTGGATTTTGTGGTTTGCCGGCCAAAGCCCGTCAGCTTACCGAGGAGATCATTAAGTAACCCATTTTCGGTGACGGAAAGGGAACCAATGCGCGAGCTGGAGATGGAACCCTGAAGATCCAGGCGCAATAGTGCCACACCGCCTGTATACCGCATTCGGGAGAAAATATATATCTTTAGCACCTCTAGTATCGGGTTTCATTTCGGGGAATGGAACCCAAAGCGTGCCAGATGAGGGGGTAGGCCGTGGTGTGTATTAATACATATAAAGGGGGGGAAAGATCATAAGATGGAAGCCAAAATCTGTGTAGTTCTCTATCCTCATCTCAGCTGGAAACACCCACAGGACTTCACCTAATCAACTTGTTGACTTTTAACCCATCTACTTACATTATTACCTCTATCATGCCTGAAGGAGGTTGCTTCTGCGGCAAAGTCCGTATCTCGTACGAAGGCGAACCGCTTGGCAAGGTACGATATTCTGCATTTTCTCCGCTGCATACCTGATCTGCCAACTGACACTCGTCTCCCCAGGCCCTCTGCCACTGCGTCGACTGCCGAAAGATTACAGGCAGCACGTACAGCACGAACATCATCGTAGCCGGGCCGGGCTTCAAAGTGCTGTCGGGGACGCCCAAGACGATCTCCAAGACGGCCGACTCTGGTAACGAGATCACTTCTCACTTCTGCGGCGACTGTGGCAGCACCATCTGGCGCGACGGCCCTTCATTCGGCGACAACAAATGCATCAAGGTTGGTACCCTCGACGATGCGGATGCATTAGACAAGGCGAAGCCTGGCGTCGAGTTGTACACTACTGAGCGCGTGAGCTGGGTTGCGGAGGTCCCCGGCGCCGGTCAAAAGCCCGGTATGCTGTGAGCCCGCTGGTAATGAAGACCATAGCTGGAGGGATGTGCTGTTGAGAAGAATTAAGCGAGAGGATTAAAGGGGGAACTTGGATATTTTGAAACTGGGTTGGCCTGGCAAATGGGTGAAAACGCCGCTCTGAATTCATAAAAATACTTCGTTATTTTTAAAATTTAGGCAACCCACAATACGCCAACGAGGCTTACGTCTTGCTCCAGTTCGAAATGACCAAACCGGATCTTGTCCTGGACATAGGGTTTATAGTGTGAGGGCCAATGTAATGGCTTTTATAAGTAACCGCAAATATTACCATCTAAACTAGTTATTACGTGCTCCTACTATTAAGAACTATAACTAAGCCAAGAACCTTCCACAGAATCATATCACCCATCATTACATCCTAAACTAATCCTTCAAATCTAAGGTATAACCCGTTACTTTATTAGCTCTCTTGAAAGCATCCTCATTCATGCATCTGTCTAGCCACTTTCCACCACCGCCCTCCTCCCCCGCCCCTGCGTTCAAGCCCAGTTTCCTTGGGTAGATGATCACGGTGCTGAACTGCATCGTGGTATCACCAGTTGTAATATTATCACCCATAGGGCACATAGTGCCCTGCTGTTTGAGATGCCCCTCGATCTAAACCAGATCATTCTGCGCATTCCCAGGGAGAGCTGTCACCATCTCTGGCAATGCGCCTTGGCAGCCTTAGGCATCAATCAACGCGTATACAAGATGACCACGCCGTGAGCCATGAATGTGCTCTTAACCGTATGTCTTATGGGTCGCTGGAAAGGAGCTTGCCGCCCTTGTCCTATTTTTCGACGAGGTAGCTAAGTGATGGCGTCCGGTTATTGACAACTACTTACTCGGAACACAGCTTAAAGCCGGGAACAAAGAGTTTAGGATCGTCACTATCAAAGATAAGCATACTCACCGAAACGGCACCACTTTCCTGGACCACGATCTCTCAAACTTTGATTGTAGACGATTTCTTCAATAACGCCGGAACCTACTCCAGAAACTCAGGCGACGCTAATCCATTGGCGGCGGCTGGATTAGCCGAGACGAGATGGTATGAAAGATTTAGCTCTTCGAGCAACCAGGCCGCGCGGATAGCTCGAGAGGCACCGGGGAAGCAAAGGGTAATACGGACTTGTTACTTGTATAGACATGATTTGAATGTGCCGAGATCCGTTAACACAATACAATGAACCAAGCCTAGAGCCGCCTTTTTTGCTTTCGTTGTTCCAAAAATCATCAAGCCGAGGAGCCATCTTGGTTGGCTCAGCTCGTATACCACAACTTGCAATTATAATATTAAATTTGCTTGCGCGTGCTGTCGTCGACATTATACAGTCGATAGAGAGTGGATCTATGACATGACGAAACCTAGCTAGCATTGATGGAAAACGAATGCTAAGCTTTTTCACCCCTTGCTAGCTCGCCTACATTGCCTGCATTGTCTTAACTGTAACGGGAGCCAGGCGGCGAGGCCAGCACTAAACACGGAAAACACGGATGGCCAAGCCAATGGAATTCGGAAACACCAAGACGGGGGCCGAACACACGAGCAAAAAGCAAGGGGCTCATTAAATGATTCAGGTCTATTGGTGGCTGTGCCCCCGCCATCACACAATCATCTATTATTTACGGCAATGGGAAACACATTCCTATTCCTCTGCCAGGAAAAAAAGTAAATTTGCAAATAGCGATCGCGGAAAGATGAGACATTTATTACACATAGCTTCCTAGTTGTGAATGCTGGTGGATTAAGCGACTGGGTATCAAATGTAGCCCCTGATGGGGCAGAAACGAATGTGACCTCACTGCGGAGCTACCGCACAATACAAGGCTACTACAGTACTGGTGTGTAAATGTAAGGACTACCAATCAATCAGTCGGTGCACATTCGTTTCGACCGTGGTCAAACACGGAGAACTGGATCTTGATGAATGATGAAGCTAGACCGCAATAGACAGGATATGCAAAATCTGAGGAAGCACTGCCACGCTCAAGCTGCTTCGTATCAGCTTGTGTTCCACTGTTGCATCCCCCACAGTCAAATGGAGATAGTCTCGACAGTCCTGTGTATGAGTCGCCTTCCCCAGATTACTACTGTATGTATCCTATGCAACTTTCCAAGGTACAAATGGGCTATTGGAAATAATTCATTACACGTAATAATATGACCAACTTAAGTGGCAGGCTACCCCATCCTGTGTGAGCACTATGCCTGTTCCTACCGGTATAGTAGTCAGCCACCTTATTTTTCTGAATTACACGTTTTAAGATAATTGAAATCAAGTACAAACTCAAGAGAGCCCTCTTTCATTCAACTACCAAGGCCGTCTTTCAGGTGAATTGCCCAAACTATAGCCGCAATCATCGAGGTTCCGCCCCGTGCGACAATATCGAGTACCTACTGTAATAAAGCGCCCCAGCGAACTAGCTATAACCCAAGTCGGTGGACTGGCGCGCAAAGTGGTACCTACTGTGGTACCTACTGGGGCGAAGCGCCGCTCGTTATTTTTGTTTAAGCGGGTCGATTGCGTGTCAGGGGCGTGTCTTGGCCAGGTCTTGGCTTTCTTTAACGGCAACAGCCCAGCTCTTTCAGCCAAGCTCAGCCAGCACCTCTGCCAAGTCCCTCGTTCAACCTTGGCACGCTCACTTACTTCCCTTTCTTGTTTCCCTCTTTTCCCTCCCTCCGTCATACACTACACCACATCCGACGAACACAAACATTCTTTCACGGCCTTAGATACGGTATTATTCTAAGCGCCAACTGACCATCCCTCGTTCTGGTCCTTTCCGCTCTGTATTGGTTTGGCGGTTTAGACGCATTCGGGTCATTCTCAACGAATTGATTTCCTTGGCTTGGCTTGTAATATCGCGTGCACAACTCCATCATTCGCTATCACCATCTGTTTTACACCGGCAAGGACATCTTAGCTTTGACAACTCATAATCACGTCTTTGCTTTCATCATGAGGTGCTCCTCAGCATTAATCGGAGCCGCCGCTCTATCCGGCTCGGCGCTCGCTGCCAGCTACGACACCATTCCCGACATTAAAGTATATGGCCAACACTTCTTCTACACTAACAATGGCTCTCAATTGTACATACTCTACTGACCTCTATATTACGCATCCAAATTCCTGCGCTAACTTGCGATAGCTACATGAAGGGTGTCGCATACCAAGAGGACTTTGCTCCTAATGGTACGCAAAGCGCCAACGTGACATACACCGATCCTCTAGCCGATAAATCGAAATGCGCCAGAGACATTCCATTTATGAAGCAGATTTTTACCAACGTCATTCGTGTTTATGCTCTCGACCCAAAAGCGAACCATGATGACTGCATGGAATTGCTCGCTGCCAATGACATCTATGTCGTCGCCGATCTCAGCGAGCCCTCTACCTCCATTAACAGCGATGACCCGGAGTGGAATGTTCCGCTCTACCAGCGCTATGCATCCGTCGTCGATGCTATGCAAAAGTACAAGAATGTGATTGGCTTCTTTGCTGGCAATGAAGTCATCGAAAAGGCCAACCAGACTGCCGCCTCCGCCTTTGTGAAAGCTGCTGTCCGAGACACCAAGGCCTACATCAAGTCTCAAGGCTACCGTCAAACTCTTGGCGTCGGTTATGCTACCGCTGATGTACCCTCTAGAGACGAATTAGCTCACTACTTCGCCTGTGAGCCCGTGAATGGTGTTTCGACTGGCATTGACTTTTGGGGCTACAATGTCTACTCCTGGTGTGGCTTCAGCAACTACGAAGAGTCATCCTACGGTGAGCGCGTGCAATTCTTCAGCGACTATCCAGTACCTGTATTTTTTGCCGAATATGGATGCATTGAGGGTATTCCGGGTGGCCCTACCCACAGACCGTTCACCGAGGTGCCGGTACTGTTTGGCAATATGACCGAGGTCTTCTCAGGTGGTATCGTATACCAGTGGTTCATGTCCGAAAACAACTACGGTCTCGTTCAGATCGACGGTGATCAGGTCAAACCCGAGCCCGACTTTACCTCGTTGATGAGCCAACTAGCTACGGTTAGCCCCACAATCACCGCCTCCAGCGCGTACACTCCTTCCAACTCGCCCCCGGCTTGCCCGACGACCGGTTCTACGTGGGCTCCCGTTGCCTCACCTCTTCCCCCTCCAGTCAATCCTGAACTTTGCGACTGTGAGATGTCCAGCGTAACCTGTACTATTCAGTCTAACGACGAGACGCAATTCGGCGCTCAATTCGATTACATCTGTGGCCAGGATGATGGAAAGTATTGTGTTGGTATTTTACACAATGCTACAACTGGTGATTATGGTGCCATCTCGGGCTGCTCACCTAAGCAGCAGCTGGCCTTTGTTGCCAACCAATACTATATGGCCCAGGATTCATCCAACAAGGCTAGCGCCTGCGACTTTAGCGGCCTTGCTAAGACACAGAGCCCCCAGACGTCCGGAAGCTGCTCCAGTTTGCTTCAGGCTGCTGGTACTAACGGCGCCGGCAGCGTGCCCAGCCCGACCGGAGGGGCTGGAGGGGCAGCCAGTAGCTCCTCCAAGGGCGCTGCTCCCAATGCTCTTTCAACGCCTAGCTTCTTCAATTTTGGCCAGACATTTTTCGTTGTCTACGCAATCACCGCCCTGGTTTCTGGAGTAGGCATGCTTGTACTATGAAAACGTGGTAATAATAATGGAGAAAATTTCGTTGGATTCTCATGTATAGGAAACAGTACGTTAGTACATCATTCTGTATTTGAAGTGTATGCTACATTCCTTCGGTTATGAATACAGGTTTCGAGATTCTCAATTAGGTTTAGACGGCAGAAGTTTACCCAATAAGTGCTAATTAGAATGATTGAGAAATGCACATGACCAGGACCTGGTGTCGTTGAAAAGATACCAACAGACTCTTGGCATGTGAGAGGGCATCGTAGAATATGTTATTAGTGCTTTAAAATATTATTGATAACTAAGCTGATTAGGATTCTCGGTTGAAGCAAAGAACTACATAAGGCTAGCATACACACTGCCGCTAGTGCGTGCCTTGCATCCCATATCACGCTAGGTGTAGAGGAGTGGAGTTGGTACTTGTACCGAGTAGAAGGAATTTAAACTTTCGTCCTTCGGGATAATACATCGCGTAACATGGCGGTGAACAGTTAGGCGGGAGAGATAAGAGTCTTGGAATTACTAGGTAGGCTATCGCAATCTAAAGGAAAAAGAGTGACATCATCCTTTGTTCCTCCTCTATAATAGTATTACCACTTAACGCATGCAATATCAACCTTTTCCCCCTCAGTCCAATTTTTGGGGGTTGCAATCACAGGACGGTGTGTTACCTATTTCGGCACCAAAATAGATAACTCGTACGTCTCGCCCGGTCGGATAGATGTGAACTTAGCCTGGGGAAGCACTTTGCCACCGTGTCTCACCACCACATCATCCACGTCAGCCCTCTTGATGTCGAGCACAAAGACGGCGTCACGGAACAAGCGCTTGACCTTCATTCCGTCCCAGCGCGTCGGTAGCTGTGGGCGGATGGTCAGGCCCTCGGTATCGCCGCGCAGCCCGCACAAGCCCTCGATGAAGCACCGGTACGCCCACGAGACTGTACCCGTGTTGAACAGCTGGCTCGAACGGCCCGCCGTGCGCGGGTACTCGCGCCAGGCGCCGCGGTAGTAGTTGGGGATGTAGACGGGCATCTGGCCGCGTTGCACGTAATCCTCATCGTCGGGGCCGGGGATCAACTTGCGCAGCACCTCATAGGCGCGGTCCGCCTCGCCAATGCCATACAGCGCGTGGATGTAGAACACGGCCGCGTGGTTGTACACCGACCCGTTCTCGGCCGAGCCCGGGTACTTCTGCGTCACGCGCCCAACATCCTCGCGCATGCCACTGTACGGCGGGTCGAACATGAGCACGCCGTACGGCGTCGCCAGGTGCTTGTCCACGGCCGGCAGCATCGCGCGGATCTGCTGCGGGTCCGCGGCGCCGCTGAGGATCGACCACGTCTGCGGGTTCAGCCAGATTTTGCCTTCCTTGTCCGATTCCACGCCAAACACCACCCCGTCGTCAGTGATGCCGCGCGCGAACCACGAACCCTGCCACATGTACTCGTTCGCGGCGTCGTTGACGGCCTTGGCGCCCGCGCGGTACTTCTTCGCGAGCTGGTGCTCGCCTTGCTGCTCGCATACCGTCGCCCAGAGCTTGCATGCAAATCCCGTCGCCAGCGTCAGCCAACCTGAAACACCTTTCCCCTTGTATCCGACCATGTTCATGGGGTCGCACCAGTCGCCCTGTGCGATGTAGCTCAAACCTCTGTGGTCACGTGCGGACAAAAGCCAGTCTACAGCACGGCTGATACGCTCAAAGACCGTGAGCTCATCTCCATGGCCGCTCTTTACTTTCTCGCTGAGCAGGTCATAGTCGGCTGTCTCGGATAAATACGCTTCCAATGTCACGGGTAGCCACACGCAATGGTCCGTGTGCGGCACCTGGTTGATGTACTTGAGTTCTGCGCCTTCTGCCAACAGAATTCCGTCGGGCATCGCGCCCGTGGCCTCCTGCTGCGAGAGAGCCTTCAGGAAGACCTTGCGTGCTCTGTGGGGTGCAATGTATGTCATGCCCATGTTGTCTTGAAAGTAGTTGCGCGTTTGTGGGTCAGTGGTCAGCCGGTTCACGTCTCCGTGGTAGTAGCACTGCCGCGGCAGCCAGTGGTTGACGAAGTTGTTGAGTGCCGGGTCCGGTGTCTGGATTTGTAGGCAGCCTGTGCCCTGCGCGATATATGAAGCGTAGTCGGCTGCGCATCGCGCGAAGCCTTGCTTGCTCAAGTATCTGGTCTTCATGGTCCGGATCTCAGCATCATCGAGGGCAGGCCCGAAGAGAAAGCGCAGCGTGCGTGTCTCGGACGACTTGAGAGAGAGTCGATACTGCACGGTTGCCGCCGGCGTCTCGTAGCGCGCATCACCGCAGCCCAACTCCTCATGCTCGAGTATCGCGGACGGTGCATGTAGGCCGCCCTCACCCTCGAACGCACCTTGCATCGCCTCCCATGCCGTTGGCGGCGTCTCGCACAAGAAGTACGACTTATCCTTGAGCAGCTTGTTCTTAAAATAGTCCTCAGCCTTCTGATACGGCGTGATACTGCTCGCGACGATGCCGCCCAGGTCTGATCGCCACTCTGCCGATTGGTTCATCCAGGACATGTAGCCGAAGGGGAAGTAGGGATACACGCTGATGTTTTTTGGTTTACCAGTTAGATTTGTGACGTTTACGGTCCACAACTCGGCGACATCGTGAGTGGGGACAACGAGTTTCATCTCAACGCGCACGCCAAGACTCTCGACCGTCCAGCGGACATCACTCTTGCCGGCGGAGAAGACGAACTTGTCCAGATCGGCGCGGACAGGTTCGTACGGCGCCGAGAAGATCTGTGGTGGCGATGAGGATTCATCTTTTACGTACACGAACCGGCCTGGGTGGTGCGCGTAGTAGTTTTGCTCCGGCTGCATGAAGGTCCGCGCTTCTAAGTTCGGTGCATGCGCGTACTTGGCAGGTTCCGGCTGCATGAACTGCGCTGTTGCATATCCCCGACATGTTACCTGGATCATCATCTTCTGGTTCCAAAGGAAGGCCCCTGCTTTGGGCAGCGCTGTCGGACTCGTCAACTCGTACCGCGAACCGTCGGCCGTCGGGGAACATAACGCGCTGCTGCCGGTCTTGTTCTTGGCACTGTTGACACCGTTGGTACCTTTGACAGCATTGACACCATTAGTACTGTGAGTACCATTGGTGACATTTATGCCCTTGATGACGTTGATGATCTTGGTGCCGTTGATGTTATTGGTGCCGTTGGCATTATTGGTGCTGTTGGTATTATTGATGTTATTGGTACCGTGAGTACCGTTGGTGCCGTTAAGGCCGTTGATACTGTAAGTACCGTTCGTGCCATTACTCGTCTTGGGCCTGTCGGCCTCGCGGGCTACGCCGTTAGAGTTGATTGCCATTGAAGCTAGGGATAGAGGCTGCTAATCGGATCCGTGGTGGGTGCCGCAGTTTGCTGCAGAGTGCTCCGCGAGTCAATTCGGTGTCTCCGGTATCTGCCGAGTCCGGCTCGGGGGTGATCGGAAGGTTTCAGCTTTGGAAAAACTCTGCGTGTCTAGCTCAACTCTCGTCCTGGCCGGCTTTCTGCACACCTTACAATAAAACAGCAATTCTGGAGGTTTTCGATCCATGGAAAAGCAGAACAATGCAGGAAGAAACAATGGCATTACCTGCCCCCACGGACTAGAAGAACCCAATTTCGTTCACCTGACGCCCATCGCACAGACAGCACAGACAGCGCAAATAGCAGCAGCCAGCAGCAGCCAGCAGTTACCGCTACTCCTGCTTCTGCCGCGTGCTGATGAGCCGGTGGTGCCGGCGCCGCCACCGGACCGTGGATTCTCGCCTGTATACTGCTCTCTGCGAATCGTACAGTAAGTAGGAACACAACCCCTGATGCCCAGCACGGGACAATCTGCGGGTAAACTGGTGTCGGTGTGGCGGTGGCCAATAGTCTCTGCTCGCCTGACCCCTGACCCAATCGCTTGCTTGGAGAACAAGTCAGCTGACCCACCTGGCTTTTCTTCGGAAAACTAGTTATACGGGTGACACCGCTTTTCTCGTTATGTCGTTTGTCATGAAGCGTGGGGGATAATCTCGATCTCGAGACATACTCATGCGCTTATTCATGAAAAAGTGGTTATTTGGGGGTTTGTCTCTGGCTTACCTAACTCACGATGGTGGCATCTGTATTCGAGCCTGACCTGTGGCTGCCGAACGCTGTGGCTGGTTCGCCAGGGATGACGTAGCTCGCGATGCAAGGCGAGCTGGCAGTACTTAACCGCCATGCAACAGGTGAGTGTTCGAGACGCCGGTATCGCAGACTGTTGTTCCCTTGCCGTGGATAAAGAGCCAGAGAGACCGAAGAATATGCCGTATCATGATTAACATATGACCACTGCTGCTACCCCAGTCGAGACGAAGGAGAGCGACAGTCGAGTTACTCTTCCTGGGCGTGGTATTCGGGTTCTTCCTGCAGCACAAGTCGGCCCTAAGAGAATCTGCGCATTCTTGAGACACGTAATACGACAATTAACTCGACTCGGAATACTGTTTTAAGTCCAATGGGTCTTCCAAGGCAATCTCATTGGTAACTTGCGCTTCGCCAAAATCTAATCGGTAAAATTATCGCAGAATTACAGTTTCACAAATATTAGAACGTTTTATTTAGTACGGTCGCTCTCGACTGCTGCAAAAGCTCCAACTAACTTAATCTCTTTGATGAGTTATTAATGAAGCCACGGGTTAAGGTATATGGTTACGAAAGCCCCTTAAAGCAAGTGTTTCGCATGGCTACCTCAAGCATGGATATCATCATGAAGTAAGATCACTAAACCTTTACTATAATTAGATTATGGAGCTCCACATGCCGTCTAGATTCGTCCGCCTGCAGACACCAATAAGCTTCAGTCTGAAGAGCGAACGAATTCACGAGGCCGGTTTACTAAATCAGGTTTGAGAGAAAACATGCAATTGATTCGATCTCAGATGGTTTTTTCAATGCCGGAATGCATTTGATTTGCCTGATTCTTTACTTGATGTTGATAGCCGCTTGCTACGTGGGGTCATGATTGGCCTAGTCCCCCATCGGCCATTGAATAGCCGCCTGTTACATTGAGTGGTGATGCGGAACGCTCAATTTGGGGCCGTATCATTACAATACTCCAGCGAAGGGCTTCGCAACCGAGAGGCCTCCCCCGAGGCCTCCCCCCCGAGCCGCGTGGGGGAGGTGGGATTGCGCCGGAGACGAGAGGCTACGGGGCCGGTACATCTCCAGCCTATAGACGGCATGAGATCACGTTGCATCCAAGGGCCAAGCCTGATTTCTTTTTCAAATTTTTTTCTTTCTCAACGCCTTTCTAAACGATATTCACTAAAGCAGCTCGATGACCATAAATTCCACCTATACGTTTTCCATAGATAGCCAACCCGAGGACACACCGTTGAACCAGGCAGCAGAGACAGCAGCAGATCGACAGGGCGTAAGCGTCGCCCAGGCGTGTTCTCTAGTATATTCATAGCGATGCTCTGACGTATTGGCTGACAGCTCCGCCATTCCTTACTGTTGTGTAACGTACAAAATGCCCCCCCTGAAACGCGGGTTTGGCCACTCTCTTTACCATCAAATATTTCTACTTGCTTCATCTAAGCTGAAATGCTGGAAGTGCCAATTTGAGAGCCCGAGTTTTTCTAGTGGCATACTTTTGCCTTGACAACAGCTAATTGTGGGAGAATCTATTATTCTAACAGCTCCTCCTTAAGGCCAGGTATCTCGGCTAAGGCCAGGCAGATATACAAACTGATAAAAAAAATTAAAAAAAAAAAAAAAAAAAAAAAAAAGGCAGTGAGCTCATTAATGAAACTTTCAAAGCTGACGACCCGACCCGCATTTCACAGTCTTGTTGTAGAAGCAGGGCGAGAAGCTCGAGCCGACCTCTCTGCGCATTGGGCTCGCTCTTTCCTAGGGGTTCTCTTTGCCCTCTGGGTCATAGGTCTCTTAATCCTCCAATTAGAGATAATATTCCTTGGGTTTAGGAGCTCTTCGTCAGCATGCCGTCCCGATGGAACCTTTAGTCCTTTTAAAGACTATAGTTACTGGGACATTCAAGGATTCTTTCAAGTAAATCTCGCTTTTGGGAAACTTACATTTACACAAGCAAAAGCGATCGACACTATATGGGACGTTGTGAGTTGCTCCTGTTGAATTTCTATGCTATACTAGCTAAAGGTCTTATTATAGATCGTTGGCCGCTGTGGGCAAGCCATTCTTGGATTCTTTTCTTGGAGGTCGTTCGCCGACTACGCAACAGTTTCTATGGAGTCTGTTCCTATAACATACACGACTTTCATTACCTTATTCTTGGAACGCAGCCCATTATTTATCTCAACACTCCGCTTGACGTGGACTTTCATACTTATCCGCGGATTAAAGTCCAAATTCGTCACTGTCCTGATGATCATAAATATGCTCTTTGTCCTAGCATGGCCGACATTAATTAGTTTAATGAGTGGTTACACCCCGAAAACCGAAGCTTATGTTCAGGATTTCAACGATAACCTTATCCCTTATGCTAGCCTTCAATCCCTCGCATATATTATCCATGATGGTTGGAGGATCAATTTAGATGGAGATTATCCTGTCCCATCTGGATCAGCTCCAGATGGGTTCGGTGAGTAGAGTCGATTCTATCTCCCTTCAAGCTCACAGTTAAATATATTTTCTAACGATCCGATGAACGAACCGTAATTCAGTCAATACAGGCCAGCTTGACTATTGCCCCGTTGATTTAGACACTGCTATTGATGGCCTTCCGGATTTGGATGAAGCCTGCTATTTGCTAAGAAATACCTCAAGCTGTTTGTATGCCTTACCCTAATGGGATTAGTGCCTCAACTAAGTATTATAAAAACTTTTATGTAGACACTTCTCACTATGGGTTTAACGGTACAACCTCCGGGGCCTCTCGATGGATGTTCAAAGATATTCCAGGCCCTGCTTTGAATATCGAACCGTTCCTTCTATCGAGTGAGCGATTAAAACTATTTGGTGGGGACCTGACCAAGTCAAGAAACTTTTGGACATACGGAAACCGGACCTATTCACTTGAAGAAATTCAAACTAGCGGAAGCTGTCAGCCAGCAAGGGAGGTATGTAGTCCACGCTTAGTATCCCAAATACCATGCTCACTTACAACTATATAGGCTTTCCAATGGGGATTCTCGTATATACAGCTTTTCATTGTGATAGTATTCCTAATCATTTGGACTCCTGGCACATATGCCATGTGGCTCAAAGCTCATGTTTGCCTGCCGCTTAAGCACCAACCGGAACGACCCCGCGGCATGAGAGCTCTGTTATTACTAGCAGAGAAGGTCAGCAAACAATTAGCAGAGAGCGGCATCAACCCCAACACCATGAAGAATAGAGAACTAAAGCGCGAGATCAAAGATCAACTAAAACAAGGATCGGTATCCTTCGGGTTTTCTCTCAGAACAGGCTTCACACGTCGGGACTTTAAGAGCTGGGTCAGGCGTGACCTAGGTTGGTGTATTGTAGCTGGCTTATTTTGTGCTGGGATTGTTATCACTTATTACACATATTTTCTTCTTTTTATTGTTTTCACTCTGGAAGCCGCAGGCAAGAGTAGAGTATTTCTCTCAATTTTCTCAACCCCATTGCTCTTGGCTGTTGATTTTGGAATCATTTCCATTATATTATACAATTCCTTCGGCTAGTGCTGTAGTTTATAGTTATTCATAGAAGCAGATAGCATAACAAGTAGGCGTCATTTACGTGGACTACGACTCCGCATCATCTAAATTAAAACTTGTTACTCTTTCAAAATAGCAATTCTATCTACTTGGCTTTTGGAGAATCAATCAACTCTTAAGGCCCTTAGGAGAGATGCCGTTTGTTCAAAAAAGTGTCAACACATTACAACGGGTCACTGGAATAAACAAAAAAAGACAACGTACTTGCACACCTAGGGTAAGATGAAAAGTTGACTTGATGACAACTCGGGAATCAGTATTCACTTGTTGCTTATGAGAAATCTACTTATTCATCATATTACATCCACTACTTTAAATTGAAAGTTCCGAGCTAGAGATGAAATTAGGAAATCTCGCAGACCTATTGACTGGGGTCTGCACTCGTCGCGGCCGGAACTAAGAATTAGAGTCGGTGGCTAGCTGGAAGAAATCTGTCTTGATAAAAGAGCTTGTGACGGAACGCCTTGTACAAGAAATGCGGCTGACTCCAAAGCCAAGTGCAGTTTCTATGGTAGCTGAAAATTTAAGGTCTCTAGCGGCTGGACTGCTAAGTCCTAGAGCTTGCTTTCACAATAGAAGCGCAGAGTGTCGAAGATCTTAGGGTTGGGAGTGTAATCGGGGTTATTCTCAATCTCGAACACCGTCACCGTCGCGAATGTACCGGCGGAAAGGTGGATATTGTTATGAAAGGTGTGAAACTCTTGAAGAGGCGCTTCGTGTCTAGTAGCATCGCGGGCAATGTGCACTGAGACTCATGTAACGTGCTGCTAAGCTTGTGTTGAAGATCATATGGCATATCGTTCCATACTTAGCATCCACGGTGACTATCCCAAATCTTCACATGCGGCTCGTTCATTAGGGATGGGTCTTCTATCATCATATCATAGATAGCATTCATAATACTTGTCCCCAATGTATGTGTTAATGCGAGAGAGTAAAATGTCGATCTGAATAATCGGCGCTGGGAAATCAGTTAGTCTTAAACCAATGCGTGGGCTCTTATGGCAGCAATTTCCCCAAACAAGACCCGAAATTAGTATGAGTTACTCAATCACAAGTTGATAGCATTGATGAGTGCCATAATCGAGTGTACATTAGTTTTTATTTCATCTCCGTTGTTGTGATAATCTCTTTTGTTATATTATATACCCGTACTCTCCTGGCGGCAAACTGTAAATCGGGATACTTTTTGGCAAGTGAATTCTAGATCTATGATCCAAACACGGCGGTGCTGGTGTTCTCCGGCCAGCTATCGCATGTATGAAGGTTGCGCGCTATCTAGCGTCTGCTCTCTATACTGCTATTAGTATCGCAACTGTTGGTACTTGCTGCAATTCCGATGTGAGACAACAAGCCATAGTAAATTGATATTTTAGGTCTTGCTAATATGTATCGTATATTATAGTATTTTCTGCTATATAATAGGCAGTCAAGTATACTTATGAACCGGGCTCTAACAACCTAATGCGTCTAAGGGACTAAGCGTCTCTCATGGCCTTGTGTCGAAGAAATACATGACGCCGAGTGAGAGGGTGTTTTTGCCTTTGTATGTATTCTACTGCAGTGACGATGATGTGCTAGCCAGCCTCTTGGAACCGTGGTCGTGTTTATCGATGAGTGTGTAAGCCGTCTAGGACGATCGCGAATCAATTATCGAGTGTTCTAGACCCGAAAAGCATTTAGATTGAGCTTGTGACGGACTCCGTCTGAGACGAATCTGTTGCTGAAACGCCCTCCGACGGGGTCATACGCATCCTATTGGGCCATGGGCAGATTTGTTGGTAGAAGAAGTGCGCCATCTGAACGGTAGAACCAACAGCAAAGGGGGCACTTGAGTTTATTGGTCTTGTGCTTTTCTATATTAATAATTTCTTCGGCAAATATCATTCTGATCAACTCACCTTAACAACCCCTTACCGCCATGAATGAGTACTAGTAGGCCGGCCGCGGGCAATCTCGTGTTTGCCACTTATGCTAAATTGCGCTACATGCATCTTGAGCAGTTCGGATTCAGTATTGATGAACTTATGGTATGGAGGTTGACGACGTTGCTTTGCCTTCTAAGGAATTCTCAATTACGCAAGATGTTAGTATGGGATCTCTTATACTTAAGTCTCAGCCTGCACATCCAAGGCAGCCTCGCTTCCAGCTAACATTGGGATGGGTGGGTTTGGCTGTATGCATGTCAGCTGACTGCTACCCATTGCTACTGCACGGATCTTATACGCTGATTACCGCATGAACCAACAAATGGCGCCGGAAGATCGCTTACACGTGCGTAGGACGGCTTATGTCGATCTTAAATATAGTCACCGCTTGTTGTTGGGCTGACCGAGAGCCTCATCATGTAGGAGACGCACAACGTCGCACTGCGACATCACATTACGAAAGACGGCTGTGCCGACTATTCCGTTGAGGCCATGGGTCCCGATCACTAATTCACGACTAAACTTCAAAGTGCTAAACTACTAGAATTGTACTTATTTCAATATGTCCCATTGGTACCAGACATTCGTTTATGTAGGATTAACTTGATCCGATATCTAAGTCGATGAGAAGGTCGAGTTAATCTCGCCCCATTTCATGTTACTAAAGGTGACCTGCGGCGACGGCTCAATCGCTCGGATCACATTCGGATCGCCTTCGGTCGCGTTACAAGGGCCGGCCCCATCGGTAGTACTGTCGAGCCAGTGCATGAAACCACCATCGTCCCACCATAGGCTGAACGTCAGCACCATGCCTCTGCTCAGAGCTTGGCCCATGCCGGCCAAAGCCCCCAGTCTCATGAATTGAGTAGAACCAGTTGCGGCGCAGTACTCATCGGTCGTGTAGTCGACTGCAGGTATGCCCTCTTTGTCGATGACTTCAGCCTTGATGACCTTGCCACCCTGCACGTACAGGCGACGGATTCCAGTGAGTGTGCCGTTAGCATCGGCGGGGAATTGGGTCACGACGGTAAACGGCTTCGTCGTGTCGACGACGAAGTTTGCTCCTTTCCCGTAGTACTCGGTTTGGTTCAGGCGGTTTGTATTCCAACCGCATCCGTTCTTGTCACACACACCCTGTGCTGCGCATTCGTCTCCGGCGCAACGGTACAGACCGGTCTGATTACATGTGTGGGGAGCCATCTGAGTGGACCGACCGTTCGCCTCCCAGATGTCCATCTCGTTGCAGCAAGCACCCTTGGCAGCGACATTTCCCTAGAAGTCATTCGTTAGCCACAACGCGAGGGCGTTTGGGGGCCACCGGGAATAACTCACTACACCATTGATAAATGGAGTAACGTAGCACTGGGCATCGCAGTAGCCAGTGCCCCAGGTAGCACCGCCGGGGTTGAGGTCGCTTTTACCGCCGTCTTCTGCCATCTCGTCAAGATAAAGTGCGCTGTTCATGCCGCACGGGAGGTGCGTCGCGTCAATATCGAATGACAATTCTCCTCCCGTGAGCTTCAGCATCTCGTACTTGTCCTTCGCTTCGTTGAGCAGGTATACCCTAGGGGAGACGACATTGCCGTTGTGAATCTGCTCCATGTGCAGCGAAGAGCCGTTGGTAGTGACACCAGCAGCCGTATAATCTTGGACGCTCTCCATCACGCAATTCTGGGCACACGCCTCCTCGGTCGGACAAGCGGTAGCATCCGGACCGCTTCCCCAGCTGCCGCAGCTCGCACTGCCACCCGTTTGGTGAACCCAGTGCGCGGAAGAGTCCAAGACGAGGTAGTTAGTTACTGCTTTGCAGCCGTCTGCCTGTGTGCAGCGGTAGGTTGTGACCTGTGGGTGGTTATCGGCTGCACCAACAGGCGTCTGTGCCGCAGTGATGCCCAGGAGGGCGAAACCTAGGATAAAGCTTTTATTCGCCATCGCGACTATTCCGCTGGCGTTCTTTTTTGTTTAACCACGGTTGATTTATCCTCGACGGCAGCGAGATGATGAAGTGCCCTCGTCTAGAACGTTTGCCCACGCTTGGAGCTTATATATGATGCCCTAAGATTTCCATGAAAATTATCACGGAGATTCCCCGTACTCCAACTCCCCCAATTCTGACCTGCTATGCAAGCCAAGCCGTGGCATTCACTCATTAATGAAAGATATAACCTATCACCGATGGAACCAGAGGACGGAGCCCTTTGAAAAGTGGAATGTCGTCTTCCGGTCGGGTCGGGGTGGGAAGGTGGCCCGCCATCCCGACACGGCACAGAGTAGACCGTTCGCTCATCACTTTAGCCCTCAGATTAATCAGTCTCCGCACCCGTCCTGTGCGACACTTCGCTAGGGTTTCACTCAGGGATAGTAATATCATAAATGCCGAGAGCACTGTTCCCGACTGGCAAGCACAAAGTTGTGTGGTATTAATTGCAAAACAAGTAGAGGGTGCCAGTGTTCCTGCATTTAAACCTACACCCATTCAGCAGGGACATCCATATCGATAGAGCGAGCCGCACTATAGTAACACCTGATCCATTAATTTACCCATGCAGATATATTGTTGATCTCGAGAGCATAGTATGAGTAAATTTGCTCGTTCGGAACTGCTGCCGACGATGTGTTTGGTTTAAATCGTTTAATCTTCGGTGTATCTCAGTATTACTGAGTTATTATTAACCTATCTGCATTTATACCTCATGCCCTGGGAGCTGGCTGGTGTTACTCTCTCCGCGACGACCGCTTATGTGCAGGAGACAATGGAATCGTTTCGTTCAACGTCACTTTATTTATCTGTTAATGAGCTTCGAAGCTACAACCTGTCTAGGCCATTACTTAGAATTTCAAGTCGGCAGCATGGTAGTATGTAGTATCATCTGCGGACGAAAGTTTAAGTTCTGAGCTTAGATGCATGAGCAAGCATATGATAATGATCACTATAGGGGTTTTTACGCTTTTATACAATTGAATAGAAATATAACGTAGTATAATCATCGGGGAAACCGCCGATTTCTCACATCAAGTTGGAGAACAATGGATCTCCTTACCCGTTAGTAAGATCTCCTTACTTGTTGGTAGGATCTCCTTACCCGTTGGTGTTTACCACTTGCCCCTGTTGGGAACGATGATCACTTCTCCCCGCACGCCAGCGACAATGAGAATCGTGGGGAAGCCGAATTGGGAAATCCCGAGTCATGATTGAGCGTTACAACGCGGGGCAATTGTACACTGTACAGGTCTCCAGGGCGATAGCTAATAGCGCCACGCTAGGGCTTGTACCTGAAAGGGGGTTTCGGTAAGGAATTCTAAGAACGACTTATTAAATCTACTTGCTCGACAGGGGCCATGGGATGGTAAAAATGTCATGGTCTTCTATACTATACATCATATAGCAGCCTCGCTGATTAACACAGTACTCCTGCTCTCCTGAATAGCTAGCGCGACGCTATTGACTATCATCATGGGGATCTGTATCTAGCGCGACACTGTTGATTTCATCTGGGGGACTTGTCGCGAAGACCGAGCCATGAGATGCGGAGAGCATCTCATGCCCATCGGGTTTCCCTTTCAGTAAAGAAACCTCGTGTTTTAACTGCAATACTTGCCTGGCTGACAACAATCATCGTACTGGCTGCGCTATAGCAACGTCATCCCAGCTCAGAGTTTCAGAGCGTCATCCGATCAGAGTCACTGTATAGCCACGTGAAATACACCCAACGAGGTGAAGTGCTGCCAAAGTCATGTCAAAGGACGCGGATATAGAGCGTCCGCCGGCTGAGCACCATGAGCACACCAGCGCTTCGCCACCCCTGAAGGGTGTTTCAGCGCAGGATGTAGACGTCGCTATGGCGTTGTTCGATTCGCCAGAGCAGATTCACGAGCCTCGAGATCCAGCTGAAGAACGAAAGCTCGTCTGGAAGGTATGCGACATGACTGCCCGGAGCATCACGGACCTGCTTTAGTGGCTTCCTTTCTTGCTCCTATACACTCCCGGATTCTGCTGTTTCCATCACTACCAATCGCAATTACTGATCTCTGATAACTAAAGATCGACTTTATGATCCTCCCGTACCTCGCCGTCTGCTATGCGTTCTTTTACATCGATAAGACTACCCTTTCATACGCTGGTTTGTGGATTTTCTTCTCGATCTCTATGGCTATGTAACCGGTAGCTTTCTGACATGGCATAGCTATTTTCGGCATACGAGATGATCTTAAGTTGCAGGGTTCTGATTACAGTTGGCTGAGTTCGGTGTTCTATTTTGGATTCCTGTTTTGGGCGTTTCCTACGAATTTTTTGATGCAGCGTCTGCCAATCGGTAGTTATTACCATCATCCAACCGAGATAATGTTTCTAACAATCAATAGGAAAGTATCTAGGGGCAAATATCTTCCTATGGGGTATGTGCTCATCATTTGAATCTGAATACGCTGACTCTCGGCAGGCTTCTTTCTGATGCTCCAAGCGGCCGCAAAAACTTTCGGCCAGTTGTTAGCTCTTCGATTTCTCGCTGGTGCCGCGGAAGCTTGTGCCGATCCCTCTTTCATGCTAATCACTTCGATGTGGTACACGAGAAAGCAGCAGCCGGTTCGTATGGGACTATGGTACACGGCGAATGGCATTGGTATTGCTCTGGGCGGCTTGCTCGGTTATGGTTAGTAACCAGCCTCATACGAAAATGCATCGTATTTAACGGAGTTATCAGGAATCGGCCACATCAGAGGCGCTCTTCCGTCATGGAAGTATGAGTTTCTCATTATTGGAGCTCTGTGTTCGTCTTGGGGAATCGTCATGTTTATCTTTCTGCCTGACTCTCCTGTGACCGCCAAGGGCCTAACTCGTGCCGAGAAACGCATGACAGTCCAGCGACTACGAGAGAACCAGACTGGTATTGAGAACAAGCATCTCAAGGCATACCAAGTTAAAGAAGCGTTCCTAGATATAAAGCTTTACCTCTTCTTTGTGCTCGGCCTCGTATGCAATGTACCCAATGGAGGCTTCTCCAATTTCGGGACCTTGATCATTCAAGGATTCGGGTTCAGTCAGCTGGGAACCACGCTATTGCAGATACCCTATGGGATTTTGATCGCAATCAGTATCCTAGTCTGTGTTTACCTCAATGATCGGTTTGTCAATCGACGCTGCATGTTCATTCTTATATTCCTGATCCCGAATATCGCTGGCGCATTTGGCCTG
The DNA here is from genome assembly GCA_025201745.1 of Xylariaceae sp. FL1651. Classification (NCBI taxonomy): domain Eukaryota; kingdom Fungi; phylum Ascomycota; class Sordariomycetes; order Xylariales; family Xylariaceae; species Xylariaceae sp. FL1651. The sequence goes on along the minus strand of MU624261.1, from coordinate 144,853 downwards.
CATTACCTCGACACAAATCAGCGAGCTGGGCGACTGATTTCTTACTATTTAACTGGGCCTTACAATGCTGCATTCGTCCTCATCCTTTCGCTCCAGACAGCAAACACGTCTGGTCACACGAAAAAGGTTGTGACCAACGCGGTGTTGTTTCTCGGTTACTGCACTGGTAATGGTGAGTAGTTTTATCTTTCTTATAAGTAATTAGATGTAGAGCCAATACTGACTGCGTCATAGTACGTTGATGACATACTCCGTTCCCTCTAATCCATGTGGTTAGAGTTTGGGACGCCTATAGAGAACTACAATAAGATGCTAATATAACTTCTCAGATTATCGGGCCGTTCTTCTACTTAAGCAGCCAGACACCCTACTACGAGCTTGGAATATGGTCTATAATTGTCTCCCACTTTCTTGAAGTGATACTCATCACGACATTCTGGATATTGTTCAGCCAAGAGAATCGCAGACGAGATAAGATACAAGCTGCAATGGAGGGTGGGCTTGAAGGCCGAGACCTAGATACCACTGCGTTCGCCGACATGACAGATCGCGAAAACCTGAATTTTAGGTACATCTATTAGATATATAAGAGCGCTTCATTATGGATACGCAATTTAACCACTGCCAACTACTCGAAACCTAAACTACATTACGTCAAAGATCCGACTCGAGAAGACTGTACCTACTAATTTGTCTATGGGAGAAACTTGTTCTTGCCGAACCACATCTTCGGGATCGTCGGTACGTGCAAATGCGAGAGCTGTTAGTAATGGGGGCTTGGCGAACCCAAGACAAAGGACATAGGTCTACAACTAATTGAGCAATGTAACTGTCAAATCAAGTCGCGCACAGAAAATAGTACATATATGTGGCCAAGCTGGAATCATATGAATATGAAATAACTTATTCTACGCCAAATAAATAGTTTTGCCCACTTGTCGACTAGCTCGTGGACTCTTAACTCAGCATCTTCTTCAGGAGACTGGTACACGCAATCTGCCAACACAGTCATCTTTTCTCTGAACATAAATGCCTTCTCGCACCTCTCCGTCGACGCCTCCCAGGGCACCAGTTGTGTAGAAGCCCATAAACCTCTTATGCCGATCAGATAGCTTTGGCGCGACCTCTTTGCGCAGCGACAAGCCGTTGTTCTCCTGTTGGCGCACGAAGGAACGCATGAAGAACATGAGGATAGCAGGCCGCTCGCTGCCGGCTTCATCGCGATTGGGGCCGGTGGCGTGCCAGAGCCGGCTCTCTAACACGAGCGCGGTGCCTGCGGGCCCCTCGGCCGCCACGCTCCCCGAGATGTCAAAGATATCCTCTGGCGCCACGTTGCCGCGGTGCGAGCCCGGGTAGACACGCGTTCCTCCGTTTTTCTCCGTGACGTCCGTCAGGAACCACATGATATTCATGCCGAAGGCCACGTCTCGAATGGGGGGTTGGATCGCGATCTGGTCGGTGTGCAGCTGCATCGGCACACTGCCTGGCCGTGCGATATTGGCGGAGTAGCTGTGCACGTGGGCGAGGTCGCCTAGAAGCCAGGGTACCATTTCATCGATAAGTGGGTGGTCTAAGAGATCGAGAAACTCCTATGAGGGGTAAATTAGCGGACATGATTTATCTTGGAACTAGTAATGCCAGGAGAGGTTATCATTTAAACGTAGACTTACGTCGCCCTTGTTGGTCAAGACCCAGAGGCGCTGGTTAGGTTGAGTCGGACCTCCGTCCATCTTAGCCACTCCGGCCGCGGTCTCGCCGGCAGCCTGTTCAGCTACTGCTTGCCGAAGAATGGCGACCTCGTCCGGCGTTAGCGCATCTTTTACCATGCCGTAGCCAAACTCCTCAATATCCCTTTTCACCTGCGCGATATCTGCTGAAGGCCGCGGCAAGCGGGGAAAAGCTTCAGGTGTATACTTGGTAACCGCCACCGGAGGGTTAGGAGTCAGCAGATCGGCAAACTTGATGGCTACAGAGACTTTGCCCTTGGGTATACACGCCTCATGGAAAAAGGCGTCTTTGAAGAGTGCGTACCGTGGCTCTAGATGACCCTGTGCGAAGAGGTTGATATATTTCCCCTTGATTGTCAGCTGGGCATCCGGCTCGTCTGGGGTCTTGGTAAGGAACCGTGCCGAGGTTTCGTTGGAACGTGAATCGATAAAGATCGGGGTTTGCCCGTCCACGGAGACTGAGATCAGAGCATCCAGTTGGCTTAGGGCTGGTAGCTTTTGCTTGATGGTTTCATAGGCGCAGGCAGTTTCGGCTGCAGCCTTGACCGATGCGTTACTATAGACGTGCCCGCTGAAGCCAAGCCCCGACGTTAAAGGCCAACCTGGGATAACACCAGCCATGATTGGATATTGTAGAGAGTTTTGTGATCAATACTGTTTATTCAAACCTCTTAGAACTGCGTACGAGGAACCAAGATCGAGTGGTCGTTGATTGACTGAGTACTTATAATTCACAGAAAAAAAGAATTACTCACGTTAGTAGCTATTGTACTATAAGGTAGGACAAAACACCTAAACGGCGTTAGACATAGCAGCCGTAATTCGACAAGGCTCTGTACACGGTATTGAGTAAAGAGAGACACGTCAGAGCATTCTACAGGTATTCGATCAATCAAAATCAGTATCTGATCATGGTGTGAAGCACAAGCGACTCTACCTTCATCACTAGCCAGCCCATATCACCCTCACCAATGGAACACAGTAAATTGAATACTTACACAAGTTATCCGATGCCACAAGTCTTGCCCCCTCTCGGCTACCTGTGTAGCCCGCATAGCTCACAGTAGCAGGTACACAAGGGCCGGGCGTTTAACAACTTCACAACGAGTGGTTTTCATTATCTTGGGTGTAGGAAAGCAAGCTGGATTACTCTATCAAAATATCCAGCACCCAAATGAGAGTTAAGTTAGGCTGAAAAATAACACGAAATCCTACATGATTAGAACGCGGCTGTCAAACTTTGACTTCGAACTTTTTCTGTTCACCTGGGCCTGAAAAGGAAGGACGGTTAATTTTTCACATTAAACTATCACAAAGGACCGTACAAAATGGAGTTCAACTTCAGTGCATGTACATGCGGGTGGCTGCTGCATGGAAGCTCACTATTGCAAGAGGCTGAAAACCAAGCACGATTCTGGTTATTGAGTTACTACTTACATAGATGACTTTAGCATAGGCCTGTATGAGGGTAACGATCTTGTTATTAAGTCTAGCATCACGTTCAAGCTCTGAGCTAATTATAAGCGTAGATGAGCCTCGATACTATCAAGCGATTTTAGAATTATACATATTTACTTACGAGATATGGTACTAATGCTATGAAAGTGCAAGTAGCTAGTACTGCAGACATTAATACGCCATGCTCAAGTAATTATACCCAACAAATGGAAGTAGACATGATGAGAATCTAGACAAGAGATTAAGACGATATTATTGTACTATATTCTGAGTCAGGTTTCGTTAGTCAGGTGCAATAGTGTCCTTACTAATTAAATAGAATTTTGCGATTGTGATAACAAATTTAGTAGTAACGGTGTCCGTGTCATTAATACCCTATACCATTAACAAATTACATTACTGAATCACTGTTGCTTCTTTTTCAATACAACTCAAATTAAGCATCGCATGAATCACGTTCAATATGTTATTCTTAGTTGGTTAGTATAATTAGTACAACAAGATGCTGCCTAGAGAGGGACAGTTCTCACAACTGGTCGGCCTTGCAGAGCAGTAGTTGGTCGATGTATTATCAAAAGGATGACCAAATAATTATAAACAGTATACAGGGGAAAGTCAAGATGTATATACTGTCTTTTCATCTTGAGGAATAATGAAGATTTAAATTCAGTCATATGAATAGGGCGCGTTAATTGCACTAGGACGCGAACCCCGGTACAGAGTGATGCTGTATATGAACTGCCCCCTATTGCGAGTGCGCGATGATAAAAGCCATAGCGAATGAAAGTTGCGTGGTATGGTGCGTAGTCAGGGCTAGGATCAAAGATGGGGGCCCTTGGCAGATTACTAGCAGGTTCACGCTTACTGTGGTACGCACGAGTCTAAATTATTGAGTAACGCGTTGGTAACATTCTGTGGCAAGCAAATACGCAATGCGGCTATAAATACACCGGTAGCCGTTCTATCTCTTGTAAGTTCATGTGCACAAAGCTAGAAGATTTCCAACATACGACAAGACATGTGTCTCTCATATATCTTATCGATGGTTGCGTGTACGTGAGGTCTTGGCCTCCCTCGGGGGGTCTGCATTCTTAGTAAGCTGACATTGAAATGGGCCCATCAACTGGAGAAGTCGGAATCTCATCGTAAGGGCTACACATATCAGAGTTCCTGGGCATAATGCTAGTAACCGGACGGCAAAGGACTTGGTTCAGACACAGATTCTCTGAGTAACTCATCATTTCTCCTTTCGCTACTTGACGACGGCCACAAGCAGCTAGCTGTAGCGGGTATCATCATGACTTGCATTGAGACTGACATTCTAATCGTTGGGGCGGGCCCTGCAGGGGCCAGCTTAGCATGCTTTTTAACGCAATACGGTCAGCTCAAACCGCATCTCAAGTCACTGGTTATATAGACTGATGAATAATCACTAGGTGTGAAGGGCCTCATAATCAGCAAAACTTCATCGACAGCGAAGACACCTCGTGCTCATTATACCAATAATGCAACTTTTGGTGTGCTTTAGTTGAGCGCAATATCTCGAGGCAGTTCACTCTAACGTTAGCCATACAGAATGTCTCCGAGACATCGGGCTCGAGCGAGAATGTCGGAAGGTCGCAACATCGAAAGAACTTATCAAGTTCTATCGTTTTTGTACCACAATGGCGGGCGAAGAGTTGTCAAGATCCTATTATGCGGGGAACGATCCCAATCGAGAAGTCAGTGACAGTCCTATACAACGTTAAGCGATTATTTTCTAACAGAGATTAGGGGGAGTATAAAAAGGCCACACCCTGTGCGCAGGCAGATCTTCCACAGTCGATTTTAGAACCCATCCTGCTTCGAGTTGCTACGCAGAATGGCTTTAAGCTCCGCTGGGACTATGAGTTCCTGACGTTTCGCGAGAATGTAGAAACGGGCAAGGTTCACTCTACGATTAGAGACTTGCTGTCCGGTGAGGAGCTAACGGTGATATCCAATTACCTTTGTGGTGCGGACGGCGCACGAAGCGTTGTTGCAAGCGAATTGCAACTCCCGTTTAACGACACGCCAGGGGGGGGATTTGCATTGAACGTCTGGTTTGAAGCTGATTTAGTAAGAATCACGAGTCGTGACAACCAAGAGAAATGCGCTTAGCTAATCTGCGTCCTTCTTCTAGAGTCATCTGATGACACATTCTCCGGGGTTAATACACATGCTGGTCAAGCCGGACAAGCCACAACCGGATTTCTGTGCTATAGCAATTACTCGTCAAGTAGAGGCATTCTCAGAATGGGTAATCAGCATGCTTGCCAAACCAGGTGTCACTGAGGTGACGGCTAGCACTGAAGAGATCGTTGAGCACGTAAAAGATCTTATCGGAGATCCTTCGGTTAACATTAAAGTGAAAGGAATATCAACCTGGACAATCAAAGATTGTTATGCAGAGCAATATAGTCGGGGGAACGTATTTTGTCTTGGCGATGCTGTTCATAGGCACCCACCTTTCAACGGGCTGGGGTCAAACACTTGCATTCAAGATGCATATAATTTAGCATGGAAGATCGGATACGTGAAGAAAGGGCTAGCTTCTTCCTTGCTACTGGAGTCGTTTAGTGCTGAAAGACAGCCTGTGGGCAGGGCCGTCGTCAAACGTACCAACGACACTGGGAAGATGCATGCACAGCTGTTCTCCCTACTCGGTGTTTTTGAGCCTGACGTAGCTAAGAAGCTCAAGATCCTTGGTCGACTCAAAGAGGACAACGAAGAAGGTGCAGAAGCACGTGCCGCATTCCAACAAATAATTGAAAATCTTGACTCTGAGCGTCAAGGGTTCGGCGTCGAAATGAATCAGGTGTATCAATCCAAAGCTGTGTGGGCAGAAGACGAGCACGATCCACCCCCTTCATTTCTCAACCCGGATGACGCAGACCTACATTATTTAGAAAGCACGTATCCTGGTTTCCGTCTCCCACATGCCTGGCTCCGGGCATCGAAAGCGGTACCCAGCGATCCTATGATTTCGACGCACGATTTGGCAGGCAAGGGGCGCTTCACGATCTTCACGGGCATTGGAGGAAAAGCGAGATGGGCCTGCGCGGCAGAAAAAGTGCGTAAAAACTTGTCAGTACAAGTCTTAGTCTATAGTATTGGAGGGGAAGACTACCGTGATGTTTTCTATGACTGGTCAAAGAAAAGGGGTGTAAACGAGAAGGGAGCGATACTAGTTCGGCCTGATCGTTTCATCGCCTGGAGATGCAATGGATACGAGCGAGATCCTATGGCTTGCGTTGATAAACTTATGGAAGTCATGACGCGTATCTTAGGGCAGTAGAATGTTAGCTGAAGTAGCATTGCAGATATAGCTGTTCAGTTGGACTCCTTCATTTGCAGTAAACAAACACTACTACCTTTCTTTCTTTCTTTATAACAAGGGTTCACAGCTAATGGATTATCGTGATCTAGTCACTAAACCTTGGCCTACGCTACGGCTTGTACGGTAAGTAGGTAATGGTCGACGGAGGTTTTCTATGTCACTTAACTACCTAGCCAGTTATCCCACCTAGCCCAAGCTACAGCTACAGCTATAGATACAGCTAAAGCCAGACCCAGTGCGAAGGGGTTGGCCAAGTGGCTTTTGGGACATGCTGTTTGTTAAGATACGTATTCGGAACAAGGAGAACTGCGAGGGAGCGGCGAACACGCAGCTATATATGCTAGTTGATTGGCCCAGCCCGTAATATCCAGTCTCACTTTTGATAAGCCCAAATAAGCTAGCTACAACCAACCAGAACGAGCTAAAACGACTGGGTACATGATTAGCTATCTAGTAAAACTAACCGTATTCGTTTGACTTCTCATACGTTTTGTCCCTTTGATCTTTTATCCACTATCCATACTGTAACGTTTAGGTTTCCTATATCCATTACTTTGTACCTCAGTAGTATATAGAAAACCTCAGGCCTAGATGAAAGTTTTACATAGCCTTACTATTGCATAGTTTAGCAGCTCTAATAGCTAACGAGGATGTGTTGCAGGGACCCACCTACCCATATTAAGGCTATATGGGCCCATCTGCAGCTAGCGAGGTGCTGCAGGAAAATAGCAAGACTATCCTCCTAAGAAACTAGCTAAGGTTTATTACGTACGGTAGCTGGTTATAGAGGTGGGGTAGTCTCGCTGTCTTCCCACACCGTCTCAGCTAGACAGCCGACTTCTAGTGCTAAGGCCGTAGTTAATTTTTTCCATTGCAATGGCTTGCTGCCAAAGCCCAGCATTAACTAATCTACTACTACTAAATTAGTCCTAAATACTAAAGTACTGAATCACAACCCTGGCTTCACTTTCTTTAATTACAGGCTTGTTTACTTAGAAGACCAAACCTCGCAATATCTACATCTAATATAGGAGCAGTCGGTACAGTTTAAATCATAACTATAGGAAAGGTTAGCAAAATCACAATTACACTAGTGCACGTTAGCTTTAGCCTGCCGTCAAGCGGGTACATTAGCCTTTCACTTACGCAATTCCATCGCCAATGCGCTGAATTGCTAACTGCTGACGTTGAAGCGGAATTTTGGGCTGCCTCTTCGATACGACCCTTTGGTATTGAATTAACCAGCCTGTATCGGGTTGGTTTATTGAAGCTCTCTCTAGTTGTATCGTTCACTCCTTTAAACCCCACTGTTCGTTGTTTATCCGGCTGGTTTGTTCTCGCGAACTGGAATTGCTCAATAGGCGAGCGGGAATGCCCAACGCTATATCTTGAAGAGTTACGAGGGCCTTGTTCAACACGTGGGATAATTCCAGTTTCAATGTGGACGTCAGAGTTTTCTTTTGGTTGCGAGCGAATGACCAGAGGACGTAAAAGAGGCCACATAACTCTCCCAGTTACCCGCCCGAGAAAAAAAAGGCAGCCCTGAATCATAGGATGCTGAAGCAATAGCAATAGCCCGTAAGTAATGGTGCTACATACTAGCGGGGTCAAGGCCAAAATGATTCGATAAAGTAGCAACACAGCGCGGTCAGAGCAGCGATCTTTGCATCTCATAAAAAGCTGTTGCATGACCGATCGTTTCCACTCATGTTTGTCGAAGTTGGGAGGTGGTTTTAGCTCAACGCCTTTTATGGAGTCACAAGATGTCCAATTATGCTTCAATATTGCGCTTAGTCTTAATACCACGATAGATGAGCCAGTTTCATTCATTGAAGAGCTACTTACGGATTGGCACAATTCAAAATATTCTTTATAAACCTCCCATTCAGTTAAAAGCTTCGACTCTCGACCATCTGAAGCAGCCGCAATAGCAGGCCACAATGTAACAATGGCAATAATAAAGACGAGTATGGCGATAACTCGTGAGATAAACTCATATCTTTCCTTTCCAAATATGTAGGCAACCTTGCAAATTGCGGTGAGTCGTGTGGCTGCCGTGATTAGAGCATTGGAAGCCGGCCTGATATAGGAAGTAGTAGTTGATCGATCGGTGGAAGCTGAGTCTTGAATCTCACGCTCAACTCGAGACATAGAAGCTGAACATATAGAATGCCCTCTGTCCAATGGCCTGGAAGCATGTATCGAGGACAGAGAGAGTTCATAGCTTTCACCTTCGGCGCCGGTCCCAGCACGCAGGGTTCCTTGTGGTGATTGGCTTTGAGCTCGGTTCGACATCGGGATCCGGTCTCACTCAAAGTCATCTCAATTCACGATATTACAATTTGTGTGTAATAATTAATTGATTAAAGTGCAAATGCGTTCATGTGGCGACAGTCAGATAGTTTTGGGTCAAGTAGATGACCGATCACCGATAGTGATGCGCACGTAAGATTGGCCCGATTGCCGATATGCATAGTGAGTGCGCCACAAATGTTGACGACTTTCTCGGTGACGATTGTGCCTTGTGTAAGGCAGAATGAAGAAGTCGACTGTCCACTCTTACCTCATTGCATAAAGATATTCAGTACCTGGGATGCATATCGAGCTACGGATATTTACGTTGCTCTCCCTGCAAGGCAAATACTCTGGCTTGCCATCTAGGGCGTAATTAATAGGAAAGCAGAAGTGGTTTGTGCGGTTGATGCAGAGACGGCATCGTCCGGAGCAGAGCTAGTAGGAGGTCTAAGTGTTGTGGGGATCCATTTTCCTCGATACAGCACTCGAGTAGAGTCGTGACGCCAAACACAGAAACGAACATCGGCGGTTTACCATTCGAAGGTCGTTAGCCAAGGCGGATGTGATAGGAACTGTTGGCACGGAACACCCGCGTAGAAGCACCGCGACCTCCCAGGGGGGGTTAATTACTCCAAGCAATTATCTTGTGACGAAAAAACGAGGCCGTTATAGCCGAGTAGGCAATAACGGTATATACGCGACAGATCATCAATATGAAGAAGACACCAGTAATCCCAATTATGTTGGTTTAGATACATTACTAGGTAGTGTATTCTTGCCCGACAAGTTTTCTACTATCAAAAAGATTGTAAGAAGCCCTTAGGCGATGGAGCCACATTTTGATTGAGGCTAAATTGGAGATCGTGGCTTAAGGTTGGAATGCAGTAGGGGTATTCATGTTGCAGGCGTTATTTAAACTCGGAAAAGAAATTCAGAGACCAAGTGTACTTCAAGCTTTAGTTTCTTCCATCCTGGTACTAATAAAATGAAAGGATAACCTGTGTGAAAAGCTTTGAAACCCTGACCTAATTGCAGCAGCCAAAATACCAAGATGGGTTTGGATGCAGGCAGACTCATAACCGCCTAGCTGCACCACTCCCCACGGCATTAGCTGGCATCGTGGTGGCCAAGACGGGCAAACACCCACTCTGTACAAGGTGACTATAACGTAGATGAACACCAGCTTGTCGGAAATAGTAACTAGGGGTCTCTTGCCTGCGTTTACGAACCAATGGCAACGACATCAGGTCGTGCTGCGAGACTACTTCCTCATAACTTTAAGCCAGGCAATCAACTTTGTAATAATGATACTTTCGCAGGCTATGCAATGGGGAGTATAGGCAACGGCTCTTTTACCTTTACGGCGCCATTCTCCTCCAGCACTTTTACATATGCCTTTCGCCTCGATAACATGACTGAGATTAGAGATCCTGAGAACCTACCTTTCGAAACAGTCCCAGGCAAGGTGACAGTGTCTACCTTCCAGGTGCTCTTCGATCCGCTTTTCCAAACTTACGATGGTATAAATTTGAACTTCGACTATGCGATTCCAGGCGTTTTTTTGAGAAAGCGCATCGCAGCTTCGTAAAAGCTAACCCTTCGCCTGGATCTGTGTCCCCAGCGCCCGATGTTCATGATTGCGCCATCTACCTACCCGCAGGGTACCACAAGAGTACAGCGACCAACAAGACGTATCCACTCCTGTATCTGTCTCCTGGTAGACGCATGGGTGCAAGTGACTGGGAAGCAAAAGGCAAAATCGGAAATACGACGGATCGGCTCATCCACGACCGGCACCTCCCACCTGTCGTAGTTGTGATGTCGACATTCGACGGACTGACCGCGACTTCAGCAGTGAATTGGAACGCGTCCAAGATATCTGATCTATACCAAACGTACCTATTTCCGCACGTTGAGGCCCACTGCGCCGTGTCGCGGGATCCTGAATCCCGGGCATTTGCCGGGCTCAGTCTCGGCGGCCGCTTGAGTTATGAGTTTTACGTTAACGCTACATCGTACTTTGGATACTACGGAATGTGCTCTGGCGCGCTATTCACAGACCTTGTCAACGATCACGTAGGTCTTGACGATGTGAAGAATAGCCCATCGCTTGCTGATCGTGGTCTTTTCGTGGGCTACAGGCAGTATGATGCAGGGCCGCCAATTGTATCCTGCCGCGACAGGCCCTTGACATGGCCAATATTAAGCATGTAGGCCGTATGGCTCAACAGGGTTATCATGCCTGGAACACTTGGCAGGACAACTTCTGGTGGTTCGGCCGGTTAGTGTTATTCAAGCCACGCCCAGTAACCAACGACGTTAGTCATGCCCTGTAGTTATAGTGGTTAAGTAGTCAAGGAGGAGTTCAGTATTTTCGAGCTGAGTTTGTAACCTAGTAAAGGATAACGAGTAGCACAGGATGAACGGAGCATGTTAATACCAATTAAAACAAGAACTCAATATGATTATCTTGAGTTACGCTGAGATAGCATACCACTGTACGAATAGGGAAGCAAATTAAGGCGTAAGACGTTTTAAGAAGAGCAGTAGGGTCTAGGAAGAGAGCAACGAAGAACCTTCTCTCAAACTTCTAATACCAGAACATAGTCGTGACATATATTAGCGCTAGCTCAAATAGCTAAGCAGGGTCGTCGTTATATTGTTAGATAATATTCCCCTGGTGCGCCTTGCAGACCAACATTGACAAAGCTTTGCGTCGCGTCGAATACCGCCAACTAATATTAGTAATATAAACATTTATGTCAGGTGGGCATTTCGGGAATGGTTAGCCTTTGCAATGAGCGAATGGACAGAATCACTAGAATCTAACGGCTCTGTCTTCTAAAACAGTTCTTAATAAGTCGAGAATTCGATCGCGAGGACTTTGCCGGGGATATCTCGAAAGATAAATGCTTACATTCCGTATGATATTCTCTAATTTTATACGATGCATATTCTCGAACCATGCTTAACGTTGCTTCAGTCCTCTTGCTTCATTGAAACCTTTAGCACAAAGGTCGGCGATCAGGACTCGACCTCAGTTGGAGAACGCACTAGCAGTAGGACCCGCCAAACTGCTACAATGAGTCAACAGACAATTCAAGTGTCAAGTGCTCGATATTATACACAAATACTAAGTATTTAGTATAGAAGCTTCCATGACTAGAAAATGTGAGACCCAAAAATGGAGTCCTACATAACATTTCCGACCCACAGGACCACGTTCTGCACATGACCCTTACCCCAAGAAGGGTATACAACATAATTGGTTTAAGCCTTGTCGCAACCTGTAGCACATGCTACACTAGCGTTAAAGATGTCGCAAAACAAACACCATTATTGCCGGGTTGGCATTAACGGTATATCCGTGACGAAGAAAATTGGAGGTATGATACAAGCCCAGAGCTACCAGTATCCGTATACAGGACCCGTATCAAGACGTGGACGAAAGAAGATGAAACAGTGATCTTTATTAAGTTTGTCATACTTTAATGATACAATAATACAAGGCCCATTTATTAACAAACAGTTCCCGAAAAACAGAGAAAATAAGCTAACCACCCACCCAAATGAGCCCGTGGACAAGTTTCCAGGTACTCGGGTTTTGCAAAACCTAGTTTATATGTGTTTTTCTTGTGGAATATCCAGCGGGGTATTTCCCACTGTAACGTTGCCTAACATACGCTACATTCGTTTACAATTTCTTGGATAGCCTCCAGTACATTGGGCTCGGAATATTATCCATAAAAACGAATATCTCGAAGGTAAAAGGAAAAAGGCAGGACAGCCTAGAAACGACAAGGTTGCGGTTGTTCTCTTCGTAGGTGCTGTTCGAGGGGAAGGGTTAATTAACACCTCCCGTAGTAGTATAGTAGTGAGATGTGGAGAATACTGTTGACAATACTAGTTAGACGGTTCTTTTAGCTCTAATATCCATACACACCAGTCTAACTAAGCAAGGATCTCGCTCGATGTGACCAACATTACAGCAAGGCTACACACGGGCTTGGCAAAATGTCGAGAAATGCTTGATTCTAGTCGTGATAATTGGCGGCCTGTTTTTAGCTGTTGCGACGTAAGGCGTAGTAAGGTCATACTGATCCTGTGACCTAGGGATCTGACCTCCTTGGACGAATTACGTATTGCCGCGATCAAGTTGACCTTCTTCTATCGGTATCTTAACTCCGATATAATGCCTTAAACGGGCCTACCCAGTCTTATGTTTACTACTTGGTTGCATTTTGTCATCACGTTCAGCATGATGATGCGAAACAAGGTTGGTATCCTGTGAACAGATACATCACAATGGGCGCGTCTACACTATTCCATCTTGTTGAAATTGTTGAGCTTTTGGCCCCTCAAGCTTGGTCATAGAAGCATGAAGGTCACAGGGTGCACCGAACGTCAGCATCACCATGGCACGACAGTGAGATTTAACATAATATAAGTATCAACAAGACGATACGTTAGTTGTATAAGGTTTTCAATGTTAGCTCTGTCAATTTCGGTAATGGCTTTTTGGTCCTCCCAAAAACTCCTTCATTTTGATTCGTAATCCACACTATGCTATCTGTAATCTTTGTTGTCGCTTTTGCTTTCTTCAGTCTGTCCTTCGGGGCTCCTGTCTCTCTGGGTAAACGCTCACCAGGTCGGGTCTTAAAGGCAGGCAATACGGTTGTCATTGACCCTGCTGGCGTATATATCCGCGTCACTTCTGTGAACGACGGTGGTCTCATCGCAGGCTACGCAGCATCGGATGGGAACCAACATGTCTTAAGGACGGCAAAATCAACTGATGGCGGTCAGTCGTGGCATTACCAAGGGGAAGTCTACCGGGCAGAAGAGGCCACCCACGACCTGGATAATGCCTTTCCATTGCAGCTACCAAGCGGGCGTATCCTATACGCTTATCGAAACCACGACCGCCCTAATTCACAGTACACGTACTATCGAATTACTGTATCTTATTCGGACGACGGCGGCAAAACTTTTCGGTATCTATCTACCGTCGCTGAGCGTGCGGCCTCCGGCATCAATGGGCTGTGGGAGCCATTTCTACGTGTGGCTAATGATGGCTCCTTGCAATGCTACTATTCGGCCGAGAATAGTGCGACTGATCAAGATGGCCTCATGAGACGATCATTAGACGGTGGACTAACTGTGAGTAGTTATTGAAGATGACTTATCACCCCTTAGTTTTTCCGCCACTTAGAGGTTGTAATGCAAGCTATCCATACGATTCGGGTCGTAGCGTTGTGATGTTATATCTGTAGTTATTGTTTGGAAGATTGATAATGGCCTTTTGCTAAAGTTTGATGCTACAGTGGTCAAGTCCAATTACTGTCTCGGGCACTGGCATAACATCTAGGGACGGAATGATAGGCGTTGCAAAGATCGATGGCAATGGTAATCTTATGTGAGTCTTACACTACGTTCATGTACCGATCGAAATACAGAATGTGCTGAGATGATTACAATAGGGCTGTGTTCGAAAATACGGTAGATGGCGGCTTTTCTATCGATTATGTGCTATCACACAATGATGGAGGGAGCTGGGGCGAGCGAGGAAGGTTGTACACCGCGGCAAATAATGGCGAAGCAATTGCGCCGCAGATTTGTAATGTTGGAGGCACACTGGTGGCTAGTTTCATGACAGACGAGAGTGTCGGTGCCACTGGTGCTGATGGGGCCCAGATGAAAGTCATTACCAGCACGAACGGCGGAAGTACATGGAGTAGCAGCGTAGTGACGGGCGAAGTTGCTTCACATTGGCCAGGATTATTTGCTCGGGACTCTACGCACTTTCTAGCCTTGTATTCGAAGAACGGTCTTGGAGCTGTCAGTCAACTTTACCAACTTGCGAACTAGATAGGACTACTGACTTCATAAGTGCTGGGAATTTGGGGGTAATATTTGACTAGTATTTGCCTTAGCGATTTTCAATATAAAACTCAAAGTCTAATTACAATACAAGATGCGACGTTTAGCATTTTAATGTAGTAATTTAGTAGCTTAGACAAAATGGTATAATACTCAAGATGGCTAATATGGCTGAAAGGTACGGTTCCAAGAACAATGAGTGGTAGAGAAATAAGTAATGATATAATTGAACATGAGTTCTTTCAGTAGTACTGCCTCACCGCCATATTTCGCCGAGTGTTTAATATTACATATTTTCTCCCTTTCTAAACAGTCCCCATTGTAGACTCTTTCGATAGTCTCGACTCAGTAACCGTATTATTATTAACAGAACTAATGCATTTGTTGCCAATGAGGAAGCATGACAGTTAGCGGTGGGGCTAATTAGGCAATTTTTAGTCTGGAGTTATCTAAAAATTGTCTATAGTACTTAAGTAACAGGGGTGGAATCACCTCCCAGGATAAGGTCCCATACGCGTTAAGCTCATGATTCATCAGTTCTCTAACCCGATATCTGGTAAGAACGAACCTACTGCTTGTGCTCTGTAAACTGATTACTAACTATCAAGTCTAGTATTGCCACAGTAGAGAAGCTAATTGCAAGGCCTACGGGAATAGTATGGGGCTTGGTCAAAATAGACTCCAGTGAAAATCTAAAAGTACGGTCGGTCCTATAAAGCCGAGGCTTTTTAACGGATCAACTGCTAGGCACGGGCCGAGCCGTTTTTATAGTATTATGGAGCTTAAACGGGCGCTGGTTCTCTCTAGTGCAGCTTAAGTATTCAGATATTATACACAATACAGACATTTAGCCCTCTACAGCCCGTATTCTGCTACTTCCAAATAAAGATATAGTAGTAGCGGTCAACCCATAGCGCCTACGGCTGAATGCAAGTGTTCCACAATGGTAAGGAACCCAGTACTTCCCCCAGTCAAATACTAGTCCTAGCATGATCTACGCATCGTTTTAATCGTTCTAGGCTATCGCTGGGTACCCTCAACAAATTTTATGGGTGTACTTCGTAGCTGGGGGGAAAGTAGACGCCAGATTTTAAGGCCTCGGATCGCCCAACTCAACAAATATGTATATCAATTCCGCACCGCGGAATGATGCAACACAGAATTACTGCGACCAGTAAGCAACAGTCGTTTGAGGGGGGCTAATGTCTTGGCTTCTATGTCAGTTCTACTTCACAAGAAGCTTATCATAGCGACTGCGAATTTATACTGTAGTGACAAGTACAATGTTCCGACACATGACGCTGTGGCAAGGGTCCACAGAAACCCAATCAAATCAAATTCTCATTACCATGTCAAGTTAACACTTCGAGACCAAAAGCTCCGCGCTAACTACAGATTACGGAACTCTAGCTTCTCCGTTGCTTGCTCTCAGAAAACTATCTGTTGGATATTTACTTAAGAATACTGTTGAACTCGAATTGCAAATATTTGCGCGGTGTGGCGGGAGCCAGTTGCCAGGATTATTGGCACAATGGTTGCTTAACGCCTTAATTGGACCTACTAAAAGTATGACACCTGCCAAAAACAGTTGCTATTTTTCAGCCTTACCAAAGCCGCATGAAATATTGACAGAAGGAGCGTGACTGAAAGCTAGCGTTGCGTTGCGAGGTCACAACGGCTTTCTTGTTACTAACTCAAAGATAATTACGCGAAGCTTCCTCAGATCTGAGAATGGTCCCGGACAGGTAAGCAAGAGATCAGTGGCTATAAAACCACAAGAAAATCCGTCAGAATTTTGAACAGCATCGATCACTTTCGAGTTCCGCTTAAAGTCTCCCGATCTATCTCTTGCCAGACAGCAACAATGAAGATTTCTTTCGTCTTTGTCACATTCGCCCTAGCCGTATCGGCATACCGCTGCAAGTTCGACCGCATTTCGAATGGCCAGCTCAGCCAACTATGCTCTGATTCGGACAAAGTTGGCGACCAGACCGAAAGCGATCATTGCTCCAACAAGCATAGCAACTCGTGCTACAAAGTTCACCACGGCACTCCTGGCGACGGCGCCTGCAGGTTGGTTATTACTGCCGGCGGAGGCTGCGACGCCGACGATACGGTCCTCAGTACCGTCCCATGTCTCCCTGGTAGCCATGTCTACATCGGCTCCGAACATAGCTACAAAGTCTACTGCGATTAAGACATTTGTAATAGCCGCCTCTAACAAGGCGCGGGTAGTAGTACGTGCCTCTGTCTTCTTGCCAAGTGTTCGTACCCATCTCGAACAGCTCTAATGCTCAGGTGACAGAAATCAAGGCATCTGTTTGCAAGAATCGGTGGAAAAATAAAGTAAAACGACGATGTCTTACCAGGCTAGACAATTGCATTAGCGCGGAGCATGTTTTGAAGCTATTATACAGAGAGCTATATACTCAATTCGACGCTATCACTATGTTACGGTTGTGCCTTGGGTTTAGAAGACAGTACTTGTGCTAAAAGCATTCAGGTGATCTACGGCATTTGTAGTTTTGCGTGCCGGCCCTGGTAATCCTAGAATAACGAAAGTGACCATTTCGAAAAGTGAGGTGACGGGAGGGAAATCCAGAGTTCGAGTCGATGGCATAGATCCCCCTTTCGAGGGGCTGCCAAGGGGCACTAGCCTGTCTGCGATTAAAACATCTCAGCTCTGCTGTAGCTCTGTTAAAATAGGTCGGAAAGGGCAGACTGGTTATATATATAACAAAGGTAGCTACGGCCGTAGACAAATACGCCGAGGATATTATAGGGCAGATATTAGACATCTTATTGCACTAACAAAATAGTACGGCACTTGCAACAGTATGTTTAAAGTTGAATATAGTACTATAAATCAAAACATGAGTTCCACTCTATCCTAAAAGGGGGATTCGCCGGGTAGGTTGGTCGTTAAGTTCCTAGGCTGCTCGAAGCGTATTTTTTACTCTTGCTAGAAAGCTATCACAGCTATACCAGCCGTTTAAGCGTTTCCACCTAGAATCCGTTTCCCAATCGGCGTGTTTCTTTACTCGGACTCTGAGTGACATCGCGATTAAGCTACCGCCTAAGAGCTTCCTTCGCAGAACGCCGGGAATAGTCAGCACTTCTATTATCAACAGTTACTTAGCGAGCCTTTACAGAATAGTCGGAGAGTAGTCCGTAGAAGAGGAATTACTCCAAACGGTGCGAGTAATTACACGCCATAGTGTTAATAGTAGTGGCGTATCAACCTCTGAGCAATGAGGACACCAGATGAGCAGATAAGGAGTCGCGCATACGATGAATCTTAACTTACAAAGGATGTCTGTCACTATATTGTAGGATACGTCTTTTAACTGAACCCAGCGACTGCCTTAACTGAGCATTAATCCTTTACTCGAACCGCAATAACGTACTTGCCATCAAGAATCCACTCGTCCTTTGACTCGACTAGAGCCTGGACGCTATGTCGGGCGTCGTCTTCCGATAGGGCGCCGCCGGCTCTGGACTTGTGGAAAAGTGAGTCTAGTTCGCATACCGTTACCGAAAGCTGCTCGCCTAGTCGCCGTGCGAAAGTACTCTAGCCTCAGTGTGCGGCGTTATATTACCGTAGTACGTATAGTGACGTGACATTTTTATAGGAGTATAATTGAACGTACCGTTCCTGCTCCCGTGACCCCAAAGACTTGGATCCTTCGTCCAGAAAGCCGTAGCTCCGAAGTCATCTTGGGCAGACTAGTGAGAAAAGGAAAGGACCAAAAAAAGCTAATCCCGTACAGTAGAGTTGAGGCTTATATATTCAGTCACACCCAACGGACTGTTGTGCCTTAGAGTGCCAGAGTGGCTGGTACGCATGGCTGCGCAGTCCAGGTGGTAGCTTAAAGCTGGTGCTAGGTACACTAGAGATTGGCTGCCTAGGATTACACTGGGAGTGTTGGAACCTTCTGCCTGCTGCTTTTTATACCGCGATCTGGCCATCCCAATGGGAGACAGCGGGATATCATAGCCCAGTTATCGGGGATCGTGAGATTGTTCACATTTAGTGTTACTTTTTAACCCGATAGTTTGGATGCGAGAAGTTGTTCTTCACATAGTCAAAAAGTAGGCGACTGTAACAGCCAATAGCCGTGGTAGCATAGATGGGCAAAATAAGTGCCAAGATAGTGTATTACAATAGTGTAAGGGGTTCCACTCAGCCACCAAATTTTAGTGAGTATGTAGACTTTAGAAGAAAAAACACATACCAACATAAAGAACAATCACTGACCAATCCAATCCCTAATCACGTCTTCCAACGAGAATCGCTTATTTCTGGCACCAGGCGCGTTTGGGTGTGATTTAATGGACCAAACTTTGTTTTTGTACAGCCTTTGCTATGGGCGACCGTGGGCGGGTTAACCGGGGACCAGGTTAAGCCTCCTCCTTCTCTGCCTATAACTTTCCCCGCCATTGGGACTCGTGACTTGCACGCTTCGGGGGCTATAGATAACATGTTTACAGAAGATTGGTTATGAAATGATGTTTACTAAGTGATCGATGGTTCACATTCTCGGTCGCCTCTGTCATTTCCGCGTCTCTCTAGTAAAATCTAGAGTTATCATAGAGCTTATCAATGTATATATTTGCATATCTGCAGTAATTGTGGCACAGCCGCAGTAGCTGAGCGGACTAGAACATGGTTCACTACGTTTGTTGTGATCCTATTTAAAGGCAGCCAATAAAACGAAACAAAGTCCTATGCGAAGGAATCAAACTTGGTAATCTTACATAGGGCTAGGGCTAAAATATGTGTCCAACGTCACAATACGGAAAACGCCAAGAGTCCTATGCAGCCGATTATAGCTTGATATAGACATGCGGTAAGAAGCTCATACGCTCAATCGAGGTACCCGAAGCACGGTCGAGCAATCAGCTATTCAAACGAATAATCTTCCCCTCAATTACTGTACGGACGACCTGAATACTTATGTATCGCTTTAAAGAGCCTGTATATTTTTCTTTCGTCCCTCTTCGTTGGTTGCACTGTTGCTACCCTGTCAAGGAATAGTAGGCAGGAATGGACTCCTACAATGATACCTTTCGATCCTGCGTGCAGAACCAAACGCCGATCGTGTCCAGAACTACTCTATCAGCCTACCAGCTAACGCGTTTTCGATCTCATTGGCGTTAGCCGACATGGGACTTATATCAAGCCGCCCATGTAAGGCAAACTACGAATATGCACGTTGTGACGCTGGCAGTATGCATGACCAGCGTGGTAAGCACAACACTAATGAACAATATAAGTACGGTGTATGGAAGTGGTGTGCACCCAGTGCCTATTAATAACCGAATTTCTATTATTTCTTCATTTCTTGGCCCATCCCACGTGTCTCGCTTCCGCAAGCTACATGTCCACGCGAGATCTTTAAATTCATTGTTCTATTCACATACACGAGAGATTTCATCGTCTATGAGCGTATTGCGAAATAGTCGAATTTCCTGGGCAATAAGGGATGGACCCAAATAAACCGGCACTAAAACCACCTCCCGGCGTTGTGTCAAATTTTGACAACCCTCCCAATGGGAATCTCGAGGCCAATTTCGGAATTGCGATATGTCTTTTCCTAGTTTTCACAGGAGCTTCCCTCCGCGCATACTCTAGGCTCTTTTGTATAAAGCAAGTGAAAATTGAAGATTGTAGGCACCCAACACTTGCTACCTATCATATCTTGATCTAACACACAAGACAAATTCAGACATAGCACTTGCGGCGCTTGTATGACAACCATGGCTGGCCGAACGGGAAGATGCTAATTTACAGCCAGGGCCCCTACATTGCTTTCATATACGGCGTCTATACTCTTATGAGCACCATCGGAATCTACGTTCACCAATGGAATATACGAGCTCGAGACGTGCCTTCAGCCCTATATGTGAGCCCCATAAACTCGAATTTTCTGAGTGGTAACTAACGCACTGGCAGATTATCTACTTAAACACATCCTTTTTCCAGGCTACTATAGGATCCGTGAAAACAGCAATTCTCCTCGAGTGGACCCGGTTGTTTGTTCCGCCTGGTACCAGAAACACTTTCTATTGGACATGCCAAATCGTGATGTGGGTGAATGTATTATATTACATCGCAGTCATCATAGTGTCTGGTATATCATGCTTCCCGCACGAGAAGATATGGAATATGAGTGTACCCGGAAAGTGCTTTAACACGAGGGCGTTCTTCATTAGCAATGCCGCACTGAACCTAGCTTCGGATATTATTATCCTAGTGCTTCCGCAAAAGATAATATGGAGCCTCAAAATGTCGAGAGAGAAGAAGGTTGGTGTGTCTTTGGTCTTTGCTGTCGGAGTAATGTACGAACCTTTCTCCTCAAAAAACGCCCTCCCCCCCGGACGATATTAACGGCGCTGCATCTAGTGCCGTCCTAGTGGGAGTTGCACGACTGGCCAGGGCCGTCATATACTACGTTTCAAACGATAACCTATACAACATATCAGCAGTATTCCTATGGTGTACGGCTGAACTATCTGTCACCTTCCTCGTCTTCTGCCTGCCAGCAATCCCGAAGATCTTCTCTGGTGACAACTGGATCAAACAATTCGCAGCTTCCCTGCACTTGCGGTCCAGCTCGACGAAGAGCCGTTCAAAAGAGCTTTCAGGCAGCGATCAGAATATTTTCACGTGGGACTCGTCCAAATTCGGAGACGCGTCTCTTGAGGCGGGCAGAAATGAGCTTCTCATTCAACCCTACCCGCCACCTATATTTGGGACGTCTGATTCGAAACAAGAGTTACACACGGCAGACGCAATGAATAACAGTATTCTTTGCACTACGAGTTTCGAAACTGCTGAGTACTATGTCAAACATAATAGACCTTACTTCCAGTATAATCGCCACTATCCGTGGACAAGTTGGTACGAAGAATGAAGATGAGATACATGGCAATGTTATATATACCTATAAAGATAACGCCAGCTAAAGCAAAGATAAGGGCGAACCTTTTACGCATGGGTAGTCACCTAATCTTCAGAACGTGGCGTACTACAGTCTATCAAAGAAAATGAAACAAAAGGTCCTATTTTGTTTAATCAACCGTGGTTGTTACGAAACGTACACTAGTGTCCAACACTATGTGTGCTCTTCGTGGTATCGGGGTTATAAATGCTTGAAGTATAACCAAGGATACTCTTATGTTTGTGTTCAGAGTATACGTCAAGGATAGTATTGCGGGCAATAAGAACAATAGTATCTTTGATTGACTGCTTCGTAGAGAATGTTCTCCTATAGCTATTTCTAAGAACTAGCTATAGACATAAGTTAAATAGTAATGAGTAAACGACTAGCTATATAAAAAATCCTTTCCTTTTTATACTGTTCCCTTATCCCTATATTTCTTTAGATCTGTTAGATTTTAGATCTTTTAAATCTATATACTAGATTTGTTAGATTTTAGATCTTTTAAATCTATATACTAGATCTGTTAAATCTTAGATCCCTTAAATCCATGTCACGTGATTTAGTCTGCTTTTTTTCTGTTGTTTGCGTTTCGGGCGGCCTAGCCTTTTTTCTATTGGTTCGTAATATTATTCCCCTCCTTCTAGGTTTTGTTGTCCTAATAAACATTTTTATAGCTTTAGTGCTTTCTTTTCTGGGTAAATATGCTTTTTTTTTCTTTTCTTCTTTACTTTATTATGTCTAGTCGTATGCGTAAGACTTTTAGCTCCCGTCATCGGTTTAATCAGCGCGTTAATCGTAAGTTTCGTACTAAGTTCATTTTTTAAAACGGTTTTAAAATTCTTCTTTGTATTTATTGTTTAACTATCGGGGTTTTTTGTTTTTAAGTTAACAAAATTCCTAGTTATTATTTTTATATTCGGTATTAGCGTAGCTATAATGCTATTAAAATTTTAATATCTTTTTTTAAAGCTATTATAAATAAATATAAACGTTTTTTTAAACGCCGTCGTGCGCTAAAAAACAGTCTTTTAAAGCGCTAAAAAAAACTTGCGGCTAAGCAAAAAAAAATATTTAACGAATTATATACCGTTTTTCGCTTTTATTAACAAAAAGAATTTTTAAAAAAGCGTAAAACTGCGATCTTAGTAAAAAAAGAATAGTTAAACGCTAAAAAACGAAAAAAAAAAAAAAAAGCCAATACTAAGGCTTTTTTTTCTTTCGATTAAAGCAGTTTTAATGTTTTTGCGGTCGACCCCGCTTTTTTAGTTTTGGTTAATTAAAATATTGTCGGTAAAAATTTTTAACAAAGTTTTTTACGTTCGTAAAATATTTTTTTAATTTTTATATAGTTTTAGCGTATATATAGCTTTTTTATTTAATAAAATATTTAAACTTTTTTTTACTTTATCGTAAATTTAAGATTTTTTTTACTTCGTAAATATTTTTATTTTCGTTTATTTTTAGCTAAATTTTAAACGCAACGTTTAAATACGCTTTAATTAATAATAATATATAAAAAATTAATCGAATAACTATAATATTTAATAATTTTAGTTTATAAATTATTAATAATATAACTTTTTTAATTTTAAAAGGTTTAATATTTTTAAAATTAAGTTTTTTGTTATTTTATTTTGTTTAAATATTGCGTTTTAAAAAATAAACTTTATTTTTTTTTTTTAAAATTAGCTCCGACAATCTGCTTTTATTATAATATTTTTTTATTTTTTATTAAACGAATATAAGTTTTTTTTATAGCCATTTTTATAGTTTTAACAATTTTTTTGTTTAAATTTTTATTATTAATATAATAATACTATTAATATAATATTATTATATATTTATATCGTATTTATAGTTTATTTTAAATAGTAACATTTTTATTGTTTTATTTATTAAACTATTATATATTAATTTTACGTTTAATAATAATTTTACTTAGTTATTTTAATTTTAATTAATATAATAACGTAAATATTATTTTAATGTTTAATTTAATTTTTCTATTTAACCGTTTATTTATAAATAATATACTATAAACATTTTATATTTAATTTTTAAAGTTTTAGTAAATAACTGCTAAAATTTAAATGCTATTATTTTGCTTTTATCGGTAATAATTATTTTTAAATAACTATATTTGCTAAAAACATATTTTATTATTACGTAAACTAAATCTTTTGCTAAGCTTACTTTTTTATATAATATAAAATAAACGTATTTCGTAAACTTATTAGTTATAACTATAATAAAATTAAACTTTACTTTTATTATAAATTTTTTTAACTTTAATAGCTTAACTATATAATTAAATATTATTATTTTTTATGCTCGGTTTAAAATTAATATTAATATTAAATCTTTATATAATTTATACTTTATTGCTTTAGATTTTTTGTATAAATTGTATTTTGCGATAACTTTTTTTACTATTATTAATGCTTTTAAGAAATTATAATTTTTTCGTAATTTATTAAACGTTTTAAACATTTTTTAATATTTTAAAAATAAATGTTTATATATTTTTTTAATTAATTTATATTAATATATTTTTAATATATATAATTTATCGCTATAATATTAATTAGTTAGTTTATTTAGTTTTTATAATATGTTTTATATTTTCTAGTTTTATTTTTCGTAATTTATTTATATAAATTTTATAAATAAACTTTTATTAATATTTTTATATAATAATGTTTAGCTTTTTAGTAATATTTTTTATTTATAGTCGCTTTTTCGGCTAAAAATATTAGTTTTATCGTTTTTTTTTATTTTTAATATAAATAATTTTAAAATTAAATTATAATAAAAACTTTGCTTATCGTATTTATCGTTTATTTAATATTTTAATTGTTATAAACGTTATAAAATTTTATAATTTAAATAAACTTTTATTAGTACTATAATATCGCTTAAATAATATTTTTATTATTTAAATGCTTCGATTATTATTATAAGTTTTTTATTATAAATTTAATAGTTTAGTTTAAGTTTTAAAAACTTTTTTAAAAAAAATGCTATTAAATATAATTTGCCGTTTTTATTTCGTTAAATTAATGGTTTTTTTATAGCGTAATTATTTGCGTCGACTTTTATTTTATATTTTTTGTTTAAATCGGGTAATTTAAATATTAAATCGTTTAAAATCGCATTTTTAAATATATTAAACGTTTTTTATTTTTTTTCCGTTTATTAAAAAAGTTTGTTTTTTTTAGTAAAATTTATAAAAAACGCCGCGATTTTTTTAAAATTTTTAATAAATGTATGTATATAGTTCGTAAATTTTACGAACGATCGTATATTTTTAATATTTTTTAGTACGGGCCAGTTTTTTACTGCTTTTAGTTTAAATTATTAAATTTATACTTTTTTTAAAAATATTATATATTTTAAAAAATCCATTTACTATTTGTAAAATTTACTTTTTTTTAAATATATTTTTAACTTTATTTTATATAACGTTTAAAGCATTTGTTGTATATATTTTTTATATTTTTTAAATGTTTTTAAATAAATTAAAATATTATTTAAATATATTATTATAAATTTATCGATAAAATCGCGTAATATATTTATAATTATTAATTAAAATATCGCTAATACGTTAATAAAGTTAAAATCTATTATTAAAAATTTATATAGTTTATATTTTATAATAAATGCTATTTTTTACTCGTCGTTTTTTTTAATTTTAATATAATAGTAGGCTTTTAAAATATCGAATGTTATAAATTAATATGCTTTTTTAAAACGATTTTTTAAATCGTTTATTTAAAATATAAATTTTTTATTTTTAATAATAATAAAATTAAAATGTCGCTAATTTTTATAATTCTTTTATTTCTTTTTCCCATTTTTTCTTTGTTTTTTTAGTATTTATAGTATTGGTATTGCTGCTGATAATTTAAAATATTATATAAACCTTTTTTTTAAATTTTTGTTAAAATATTTTCGTAGTTTTTCGAGTTATTTTCTATTCGATTTATATAGTTTAAAAGCTTTAAAATACGTCCTTTTTTTAAATTAATCGCGTAATTATATTTACTATACTTTAATAGCCCTATTTTTTTACTATGTTTTTCCGTAAACAGGCTTTTAAATTTAGCGTACTTTTTTAATATTTTAATCGTAAATTTTTTATTAATTTACTATAATACTTTATTTCGTATTTTGTTTAGCTATTTAAACTTACGTATAATTCGTATTTAAAGTTTTGCAATAGTTAAGTTTTTTTTTAATTTAATTATTTCGAGTAAATTTTATTAAAAACGGCTAGTTTTTTAGTTTATTTTAAAATTGCTTTTTTATAACTAAATTAATTTTAATATTATATCGTATAATATTTTTGCAATATTAAATTTAAAATATTTTAAATAATTTTAAATAATTACGGAAAATTTTACAATTTTTCGTATAACTTTTCCGTTATTATAACTTATAGTTCTTTTATCAAAAATCGTAAATATATAAAGCCTTTTTTTTCTAATTTATACTAAGTTTAATTCGTTAATTAAATTCGGAAAAATAAAACTTTCGTAAACGCCTATATCGAATAAAACTTTTAGTTTTTTTTTATTATAGATTACGTTTACTAATATTTATGTTTTTTTAAATTATATTTTTATTTTGCATAAAAATTTAAAAGTTTTATAAACTAATTATTAATTTCGTTTTATAGTTATTTTTTGTCGTTTTTTATTTATTAATAAACTTATCGCCGGTTTTGCTTTTTTATAAATCTTGCCGCTTTATTATTTTTTCAGCGATTACGAATAAAAAGTAACTTTTGTTAATTTTTTTTTTCGATTTTTTTTTTATTTACTTATATTAAAAAACTTTGTAAAATATATAAATTTTGCATTAAATATATTAGCATCGTTTTTAAATCGTAAACCTTTTTTTGCAATTTTTAGAATATTATAAATTTTGTTTAAATATAGCGTATTTATAAACTGCTCGGTATATTATTACTATTTTTTTAACTTTAATTTTTTTATAAAAATATCGGATTTTTATTTTAGCTATATAAACTAAAAACCAAAAATTTTCGATTTTTTTTACTATATATTTTTCGTATTTATACATTATATAGCTTATTTATAATATTTCGTAATATTTTTTATAGCGTAATTATAATCGTTCGTTATCGTTTTTAAATATAATACTATTATATAAACAACTAATAGCAATAAAAATATTAAACTTTTTTATTTTTAAAACATTTATGCTTATGTTACGAACCAACAAGAAGAAGGCCCGCTAGCAGGCCCGGAGAAAAGAACAAGTCATCCACCGAGGACACGGATAAAAAGATATACAATAAAGAGGAAGATCAGTAGTGATCAGAAAAAATGCACTAATCACAACTAAACAGCACAGATCTTCAGTAATTTGATCAATAGTGATCAAAAAGATCACAGTAATCAAAAAAAATCATCAGCGATTATTAAAAATAAAAAAATAAATATATTAAAAAAAGAATTTCCTATATAGCTAGTCATTTACTTATTACTATTTAATTTATATTTATAGCTACTTTTTAAAAACAGCTATAAAAAAACATTTTTTACAAAACAGTTAATTTAAAATACTATTGTTTTTATTGTTTATAATATTATTTTTTAACGTATACTTTAAATATAAACCTAAGAGTATTTTTAGTTATATTTTAAATATTTATAACCCCGATATTACAAAAGTATATATAATATTAGACATTAGTATACGTTTTGCAATATTTTAAATAATCTTGTTTTACATTAAGCGGTTAACTAAAGTAATATTTGAACTATATTAGTATTAGTAACCTAAAAGTAAGCAAGATTATCGCAAGTTGTAGCATTATTTTTAAGACTATTGCAAGTCGCAGCATTATTTTTAAAGCTATCGATAAGCTTAAACTATTTTATAAAAACTAAAAAAAAAAATAATAAATTTAAAATTACCGAAAAATAGTACGACTACTTAGTAAACTTAGTTAAAAAATTTCGAAAAAAGCTAAACGTTAAAAACAATAAACGATAAATATTAAAAAAAAACTTAAAAATTGCTAAACTATTTAAATTTAACAAAACTTTTAGCAAGTTTAAAAAATTCCTAATTTAAATTTAAGCATATTAATATTATTATAACAATATTTTTAAAAACGATAAAAAACGAATTTTTTATGCAGCATTATTATTAAAAAAAAAAGCTTTAACCTAATTTAAACCGCATTTATTTAAAGTAACGACTAAATTTAAAAATAAATAGCCCGAAAATACGCAAAAAATTTTTTTAAATCGAAATTTTTTTAAAACCGAGCTTAAAAATTTATTTTTTAATTTTAAAAAAAAACGATAAGCTTAAAATAAGCTATAAAAGCTACGACAAATTAAATTTATATTAATTTATATAACTAAGTTTTAAAAAATAATAAAAAGTATTTTTAAAATTACGTATATTTTTTAGTTAATAAAATAATATTAACGCCCGGTATAAAATAAATAAAAGCAGATCGATATATATACTAAAACATTAAAAATAAAATAATATGTAAAAAAAATTAGCTTAAAAAAGAAAAATGTTTAAATAATAACTTAAAATGTTTTTATAAAACTTATAATTGTTAGATAAAAAATAAATAGCTAAACCAAACAATATATACGGCAATAGTTCGAAAAAACGTTATATTATATATATAAAAAGATAAATTTTGTTTAAAATAAAAAATAACGACTCTAACTAAAAAAAAAATAAAATAAAAACTTAATACTAAATTAAAGTAATAGTTTTTATAGTATTATAAAAAATATTAAAATATAATAATTAGAGTAAGTATAAATATTTTAAAAACGAAAAAGTTTAACATTTTTATTGCAATTAATTGTATATATAATAGTATTATGTTTAAAAATAACGACAAACGATTATAATTACGTTATAAAAAATATTATAAAATATTATAAGCAAATTATGTAGTATATAAATGCGAAAAATATATAATAAAAAAAATTAAAAATTTTTGGTTTTTAGCTCGAATAGCTAAGATAAAGATTAAATATTTTTATAAAAAAAGTAAAGTCGAAAAACTAGTAGTAATATATTAAGCAATTTACGGATATATTATATTTAAATAAAATCTATAATATCTCGAAAATTGCAAAAAAAAGTTTACGATTTAAAAACGATATTAATATATTTAATGCAAAATTTATATATTTTATAAAGTTTTTTAATACGAATAAATAAAAAAAAAAATTAAAAAAAAAAATTAACGAAAATTATTTTTTATCTAAAACCGTTAAAAAAATAATAAAGCGGCAAAATTTACGAAAAAATAAAACCGACGATAAATTTATTAATAAATAAAAAATAACAAAAAGCAGCTGTAAAATGAAACTAATAGCTAGTTTACAAAATTTTAAAATCTTTGTATAAAATAAAAATATAATTTAAAAAAATATAAATATTAGTAAACGTAATTTATAATAAAAAAAAACTAAAAGCTTTATTTAATATAAGCGTTTACGAAAGTTTTATTTTTTCGAATTTAGTTAATAAATTAAATATAATATAAACTAAAAAAAAAAAATTTTATATATTTATAACTTTTAATAAAGGAATTATAGATTATAATAATAAAAAGGTTATACAGGAAATTGCAGAATTTTCCGTAATTATTTAAAGTTATTTAAAACGTTTTAAGTTTAATATTGCAAAAATATTATACGATATAATATTAAAGTTAACTTAATTGCAAAAAAATAATTTTAAAGTAAATTAGAAAATTAGCCGTTTTTAATAAAATTTGCCCGAAGTAATTAAATTAAAAAAAGACTTAGTTTTTGCAAAACTTTAAATATAAATTATATATAAGTTTAAATAGCTAAACGAGGTATAAAATAAAATATAATAGTAAGTTAATAAAAAATTTACGATCGAAATATTAAAAAAATATAATAAATTTAAAAGCTTATTTATAGAAAAATATAATAAAAAAATAAAGCTATTAAAGCATAATAAATATAATTACGCGATTAATTTAAAAAAAAGGATATATTTTAAAGCTTTTAAACTATATAAGTTAAATAAAAAATAATTTAACGAACTACGAAAATATTTTAATAAAAACTTAAAAAGAAGGTTTATATAATATTTTAAATTACTAGCAGTAGTATTAATATTATAAATATTAAAAAAACTAAGAAAAAATGGCAAACGAAAATAGAAAAATTATAAAAATTAGCGACATTTTAACTTTATTATTATTAAAAATAAAAGACCTATACTAAAAATAAACGATTTAAAAAACCGTTTAAAAAAAGCATAATGTTTTATAATATTTAATATTTTAAAAGCCTATTATTATATTAAAATTAAAAAAAGCAATAAATAAAAAACGGCATTTATTACTAAATATAAATTATATAAGTTTTTAGTAATAAATTTTAGTTTTATTAACGTATTAATAATATTTTAATTAATAATTATAAATATGCTACGTAAATTTATCGATAAATTTGTAATAATATATTTAAACGACATTTTAATTTATTTAAAAATATTAAAAAAATATAAAAAATATATACGATAAATGCTTTAAGCGTTATAAAAAATAAAATTAAAAATATACTTAAAAAAAAGTAAGTTTTATAAATAATAAGTAAATTTTTTAAGATATATAATATTTTTAAAAAAAGTATAAATTTAATAGTTTAAACTAAAAGTAGTAAAAAACTAGCTTATATTAAAAAATATTAAAAATGTACAATCGTTTGTAAAATTTATAAACTATATACGTATATTTATTAAAAATTTTAAAAAAATTGCAGCATTTTTTACAAATTTTATTAAAAAAAACAAACTTTTTTAATAAACGGAAAAAAAACAAAAAGCATTTAATATATTTAAAAATGCGATTTTAAGCGATTTAGTATTTAAATTATTTAATTTCGACAAAAAATATAAAATAAAAATCGACGTAAGTAATTACGTTATAAAAAAATAATTAATTTAACGAAATAAAAACGGCAAACTATATTTAGTGGCATTTTTTTCGAAAAAGTTTTTAAAACCCGAATTAAATTATTAAATTTACAATAAAAAATTTATAGCGATAATCGAAATATTTAAACAATAAAAACATTATTTAAATAATATTATAATATTAGTAAAAATTTATTTAAATTATAAAAATTTTATAACGTTTATAATTATTAAAATATTAAATAAACAACAAATATAATAAGTAGAATTCTTATCGCAATTTAATTTTAAAATTATTTATATTAAAAGCAAAAAAAACGATAAAGCCGATATTTTTAACTAAAAAAACGATTATAAGCAAAAAATACTATTAAAAAGTTAAATATTACTATACGAAAATATAAACGGAAGCCTATTTATAAACCTTATATAAATAAATTATAAAAAATAAGATTAAAAAATATAAAACGCATTATAAAAGTTAAATAAATTAACTAATTAATATTATAATAATAAATTATACGTATTAAAAATATATTAGTACAAATTAGTTAAAAAAATATACGAACATTTATTTTTAAAACATTAAAAAATATTTAAAACACTTAGCAAATTACGAAAAAATTACGATTTTCTAAAATTATCGACAATAATTAAAAAAATTATTGCAAAATATAATTTATACAAAAAATCTAAAACTATAAAACATAAATTATATAAAAATTTAATATTAGTATTAATTTTAAACCAAGTATAAAAAATAATAATATTTAACTACATAATTAAACTACTAAAATTAAAAAAACTTATAATAAAAATAAAATTCGATTTTATTATAGTTATAGCAAATAAGTTTACAAAATATGTTTATTTTATACTATATAAAAAAACAAGCTTAGCGAAAAATTTAGCTTACGCTATAATAAAATATGTTTTTAATAAATATAAATATCTAAAAATAATTATTACCGATAAAAGCAAAACAATAGCATTTAAATTTTAGCAATTATTTACTAAAACTTTAAAAATTAAACATAAAATGTTTACAATATATTATCTATAAATAAATAGTTAAATAAAAAAATTAAACTAAATATTAAAACAATATTTACGTTATTATATTAATTAAAACTAAAATAACTAAATAAAATTATTACTAAACGTAAAATTAATATATAACAGTTCGACAAATAAAACAATAAAAATATTACTATTTAAAATAAACTATAAATACGATATAAATATACAATAATACTATATTAACGATATTACTACATTAATAGCTAAAATTTAAGCAAAAAAATTGCTAAAACTATAAAAATAGTTATAAAAAAAATTTACATTCGTTTAATAAAAAATAAAAAAATACTACAATAAAAGCAAATTGTTAAAGCTAATTTTAAAAAAAAAAAATAAAATTTATCTTTTAAAACATAACATTTAAATAAAACGCAACAACAAAAAACTCGATTTTAAAAACATTAAACTTTTTAAAATTAAAAAAATTATATTATTAATAATATATAAACTAAAACTACTAAACACTATAATTATTTAACTAATTTTTTATATATTACTATTAACTAAAACGTACTTAAATATTACGCTTAAAACTTAATTAAAAATAAACGAAAATAAAAATATTTACGAAGTAAAAAAAATTTTAAATTTACGACAAAATAAAAAAAAATTCGAATATTTTATTAAATAAAAAAGCTATACGTACGCTAAAACTATATAAAAACTAAAAAAACACTTTATAAACGTAAAAAACTTTATTAAAAATTTCCACCGACAATACCTTAACCGACCTTAACTATAGCCGAAAAATCGACCGTTTAAAAAAAAAAAAAAACCTTTATAACACTCTAATTAATTATATTAACTACGCTTATAATACGAATAAAAATTATTACATTTAACTTTAAACGTTTTTATTTATTTAATTCGTTTAAAAAACGAAAGCTTTGTTAAACTAATTTAACTTTTTAAAACTAAGCTATAAATTTTAATTTACAAAAATAAATAAGCCGAAAAATTGCTTCGTCTGCTTCGTTTTTTTATCGCTTTAATTTTTCGCAATAACGACGTTATAATTTAATAAAACGTTCTTTCGCCAAAATCTCCTCACAAACTAAACGTCAAAACTTTACCCAAATACGCTAAAAAAAAAACAACAAAACACCATTTCCATTACAAAAACCACCCGCACAAACACACTCCTCATAACGCTTAACACTTTTTATTATAACGCACTTCTAACTTTTATCTAAACAACAAAAACAAAGCATAACTTCGAAACTAAAGTCCTCGAAAAAATCTGCAAAATCAAATCGACAAACGGTAAAAAAAACAGGTTTACTGCAAAACTTAGCAACACAACCTAATATAGTAAAAAAAAAAAAAGTTAACAAAAAAATGCATAAAATATATAAAAAGAAAACGCTAACCTATTTATTTTATTAAAATAATAAAACTAAAAAAAAAGGAATAATATTACAAACTAACAAAAAAAAAGCCCGCTAGCAGGCCCGGAAAAAAGAACAAATTATCCACCGAAAACACGGATAAAAAAATATGCAATAAAAAAGAAGATTAATAATAATTAAAAAAAGTACACTAATTACGACTAAACAGCACAAATTTTCAATAATCTAATTAATAGTAATTAAAAAAATCACAGTAATCAAAAAAAATCATTAACGATTATTAAAGATGAAGGAATAAATATATTAAAAAGGGAATTTCCTGTGTAGCTAATCATTCACTTATCACTATTTAATTTATATCTATAGCTACTTCTTAAAAACAGCTATAGGAGAACATTTTCTACGAAACAGTCAATTTAAAATACTATTGTTCTTATTGCCCGCAATACTATCCTTTAACGTATACTTTGAACATAAACTTAAAAGTATCTTTGGTTATACTTCAAGTATCTATAACCCCGATACTACGAGAGCATATATAGTGTTAGACACTAGTATACGCTTCGCAACAGCTTACTTTAATTATTATTTTTTAGCATTTTTTATAATATCGTAAAAGCTATTGCTTTAATTTAATATTAAGTTTTTGTTTTATTTTTTTTTTAGTTAAAATTATTACTTTTTATTTTAAACGAAGTTTATTTTTTTACGTATATAAACAGATCTATTTCTAAACTATCTTTTTTTATATCGATTAATTTAACTATTCGTTTTTGGTTTAGTAATCGTAAATTTTATAATAACATTTTAAGTTTTTTTTTAAGTATTTTTCTCTTTTTAGCTAATTTTTTTTATATATTATTTTATTTTTAATATTTTAATATATATATTAATTAGCTTTAGTTTATTATATATTTGGTATTAATACGGTTTTGTTAACTAAAAAATAAACGTAATTTTTAAAATATATTTCGTCGTTTTTTAGGTTTTAAAATTCGTCGTTTTAACCTTTTTTAGCTAAGTTAAAATCTTTTTGCTTTTCGTTTTCTTAGTCGGGTTTTAACTATTCGTTTTAAGTTTAAGCGTTTTTTTATTCGTTTAACGCGATAGTTATTTAGTGTTATAACTTTTGTTAAATTTGTTTTATAATTATTTTTATAGTTTTAAATTTTTGTTTTAAAATTTGTACTATTTTTGCTAGGCTACGTTTTAAACGTATTATTTCGTTAAATCGTACTTTTTTTTTTAAACTATCGGTAAATTATTTTTTATCGTAAACAGTTTGCTTATAAATTTTTTTTACTATTCGTTTTAAATATAGCTGTATTATTAATTAATTTATTAACGTATATACTTTTTTTTATATAACTAAATCTCCGGTTAATGTTTTATTATTTTGTTTTACGTCTAAAATTTTATCGTCGTAATAAGCTTACATTATATTAATCTGCTAACTATTTTTTCGGGCTTTAAATATTTTAGTTTTTAATATTTATAAATTTTTACGTAACTTCTTTTCGCAATTTTTAGCGTAATATCCTAGTTTATTGCAGTTATAGCATTTAAAATCTTTAGAATTTTTTTTTTTAATTTTTTCGTCCTTATTATATTACACTAAGTTTTATTAGTTTTATATATATATTATATGCCGTAAACTATTAACGTTTTTTTCTTTAATTAGACTTATAATTATTTTTAATAGACGTATACTGTAAGCTTTTTTTTTTTCGTTCGAAAAGTCAAATATTAACTTTAATAGCTACTTTTATATAGTTTATAAATCTTTTTAGTTAGCTTATTTTAACAATCTCGTTTTTAACGCTAAGTTTAAGTTTAACATAAAACATTATAATTTTTGCTTTGTCGTTAAAATTAAAAAAAGCTGCAATTCTCTAAAATTTAGCTACGTATACAAATGCTAACTTTGTTTAACGCAAATAATACAGCTTGTTTTGCTTTTAACGTTTTTTTGCTAGGTTTAAAAACACGTTTTTAAGTAATTTTTCAAATAATTTATACAAAGCAAACGTTTTTTTTATTTCGGGCTTTTAATTTTTTCGATTTTTAATAACAGCTTTTAACAATCGTAATTTAAACCAAACTAATACTTTTTTTTCCAATAATAATACAATATAATTAATTTTTTTATCATCGTTTTAAAATGCTTTATTATAAAATACTTAATATACCTTAATTTATGCTAAAAACCTTTTAAACTAACTAAGCTTTTTATTAAATTTAAATAGTTTAATTAACTTTAAGTTTCGGCTAAGTTTAATTTATATAATATTAACATTTATAACGATTATAAATATAACTTATAATAGCATATTATTAAATCGGTTAAATAGCGTTTTAAATTGCTATCGTAATTATTAGTTTTTATTGTTAAAAATAGTAAAATTATTAACTATAATGTTATACTTTTTTTTAATAACTTTATTATTATTATTTTCCGATTTGCTGTCGACATTTATCGCTAGATTATTAAATTAAAAAATAGCCATAGTTTTTAATATTGCTTTAGTTAACTACTTAATATAAAATAAAACTATTTAAAATATTACAAAACGTATACTAATATTTAACACTATATATGCTTTTTATAATATCGGGGTTATAAATACTTAAAATATAACCAAAAATACTTTTATGTTTATATTTAAAATATACGTTAAAAATAATATTGCGAGCAATAAAAATAATAGTATTTTTAATTAACTGTTTCGTAAAAAATATTCTCTTATAGCTATTTTTAAAAACTAACTATAAATATAAATTAAATAGTAATAAATGAACGACTAGCTACATAAAAAATCTTTTCTTTTTTATACTATTCTTTTATCCCTATATTTCCTTAGATTTGTTAAATCTTAGATCCCTTAGATTTATACACTAGATCTGTTGGATCTTAGATCCTTTAGATCCATACACTGGATCTGTTAGATCTTAGATCCCTTAGATCCATGTCACGTGATTTGGTCTGCCCCTCTTCTGTTGTCTGCGTCTCGGGCGGCCTAGCCCTTTTTCTGTTGGTTCGTAACAGTGGTCTTTCATGCGGGATCTTCTCAAGTTATCAGGCTGATTGACTGTATAGTTAATCGGTAACATGTTCTCTTGAATTATCTTGATGGAGGCTCATTGGATGAGGCCTGGGGCAGGCAACCTTATGAAGAATTGTATATGCCTCTGGAATTTTGTCCAACACGGTAGTCACTTTAGAGCTTAACAATCATTAATCTGTAGTTAGTAAACTTGAGGTGTCGGTAGTAGTCTTAACCGAAGAAAGATCAGAGCTTGAGTTGATTAATATTCGTAACTTCGCTTGTATATTCTATAGCTTGGATGACGATCTAAGTGAATTTGACCGTTTTAGTCAATAAGATGTCTCTCTAGTGCCAGCATAACGTCTAGAAGAACCAGGAGATATGAGGTTCATACATGCATAAAATAGAGCTTGTCGTGTCTACTCTCTTTTTTTTTTTTTTTTTTTTGCTATATATGTAGTCTTATGGTAATTAGCGCTGAAGGAATTCCCAGTTTGAACTTACCCTTGATTGAGTAAATCTCGCGGTGGGGGACCGGCACGACACGGGGATTGGGCAAGAGGTCGATGTAACTTAAGTACTAGATGCAAGATATGTCAATCAGTAATCACACAGTTGCTTTGCAAAACGGGAATTCATGAAGAATATAAGTAATAATTGATCTCTTATTTCCAAAAGACACAAAAGGCTGTTCGTGCTGCGGTCAGTTCTCTCACAAGACCTCGCTGGCGACAAGAATCCCGTTGTGTAGCTCTATTCTCAGTTGACCGGATGCGGTAATTCTGTTAATCACGGCTACCACCGAGGCTTCATTTTAGAGTATTATGTAGTTGTGAGAGAATCCTTCTGAAGCAAGAGTAGTTTTGACCAACCCCGATTTACTCGCAGCAGATACCCACCTATTATTGCTCGATAATATTAATATTGTGAGGTGTAAGGTGACTGATGAGACTCTAGGTGCACCTAGTAGTCAACTCTATGACTGGCTTTCACGACTAGACCACATCTAGTGCGCAAGGAGGCTTAGTTGGGTACCCTGTTTCAATTGAACTTTTGGTGTCAGTTGCCGAGCTACAATAAAATTGTATCTCGTCAATACAGTGAGGCTTAGATAACTTCAGTCGTCATTAGCATGGAAGATTTATCCGGCAAAATTGACCTTCGGATCATACTACAATCCTTAGCTTGGAATATTGTATTCAAGATGAGAAGATCGAATTGTGAGGTGTTGACCCTTTGAAATTGGATCAAGACCAAGGGCTGCTTCTTGATATTCGACGGAGAGAGAAAAAAAAAAAAAAAAAAAAAAAAAAAAGGATGGCTCAAGCGTGTCTATGAGTATAGCAAGACATTTGGAATTGATCTTTCAGGGGTCGCATTGCATTGTGTGAGAGTCTTAAGTCTTCGAAGCAAAACTTAAACAAAAAGCCAAGGTAGAACTCGTGACAGAATACTGCGAGTATTCTCTGAGTGAGTCTCCTGCCCTAATCTGTTTTGCTGCCTATCAATACTGTTGTGTGCCCTTATTTCGCCCTGTCTCCCCATCTTGAACAATCAGCTGTTAGCTTATTGTTGTTATAGTAAGTTGCGCGCTTGTTGACATTGCGCTTGTCAAAATGTGTGCGAATGGGCTTTCAGGGCGTCGGAGGATCTTATGTTAAACATTAGAATTCCTCGGAATATTCTGCTAACATAGGTAATGTAAATGGAGGCCACACCACGAGAAATAACGCGCTGCGAGAGCACATTTCTTTTGTTTACCCTAACCTAGAACTTCCATTGACCAACAGGAGGGCGATAATCTATTCAAGCAAATGCGTGACCGCGATCCTTGGGCTAGATCTGCAATTGATTTGCAAGAGAAGCTCAAGACACCAAAAGTGCGACCTTACTAAGGTAGTTTTTCCGCTTCCTAGCCGACGAGCTCTTCATCCACCGGTGGTAAGTTGTTGAGGCCGTCCGCCAGATAATTGGAAGACATCCACCACTACTACCTTCAACGCTGTATCTAAAGCAGTCCACACTTAAAGATAACGGTTCTGGTGTCATTTTGTGTATTATTTTATTGCAATTGAAATCTATATATAAAACAACACCAGAATCGTTGTCTTGAGGTGTGAATTGCTCTAGATACAGTTTTGAAGGTAGTGGTGGGGATGTCGTCCAATTATTTCTTATTTGTCCGACAGCCTCGGTTGTATCACTTTCATAACATAATTATCGCATTCGGTTGTCTCACAACTCCGCTCCCACTTCCCGTCAACGCCTGGTATTGCATCCCTGCGCCTCGTTCCCTCTACTTCAATAACACCATATGCTTAGTGCGCTGCGGGCAATGTGGCCTGCTTGGACGATGGAACACATTTTGCAACGCGCGCATCGGAGGCCGCGGCCGATTGCGCTTCGGGTTTAAGTACCGGGCCGGCTTTAGCTGCTGGTCTTGATTGACATTAAAAGTTACATTGGTGCCTGAAAATGTACACTCGCAAGTGGTTGTCCTGATTCGGCCCCCCATGTTGTTTAAGTAACCATCGGGTACACGATTAAACCTAGCTACTACTCCCAATGAGCTGATTTATGTTTGACAATTTCTACTGTCCTGCTTAGGTATGGCAATCTCAACAGTTCGTGTTCTTACAGTAAAAAGGGGAGCAAGGGGGAGCAATATACTCTTAAATCATCGCTCCCGATCCTCGGGCTGCGATCTCCGGCCACGGCGCCCTATCTAATTCTTTCTGTAATGAACCGTGTTGGTCTATCTTTCAGCCGTTCTCGTCCACATTGAAGACTCGATTTGGTATCGCCTTTTGATGGGTACAGTGGAGATGCCTTGGCCCTTCTTCAGGGGAAGTCTATTCTACTACTTGTACACTAGGATGTCAATCCGCCACAGTGGATCCTATGTACATACCGGAATCTAGGTCCTGACACCCGCGGATGGCGTATAAACAAGGGTGTCGGTTTGCAAAAGTGTCCGAGGCCCTGAAGAAATACAGATGAAATTTTTCGCGTAACAGAAGTCGGGGGGATGAAGGTGATCGCTATGAGGGGTAATAAACTGGAGAGATAATCATGATGATTGATAAGCTTCTATATCAGGCCTGTCACCGCTTTGACAGCGTGCTATATCTGCTACATGACAAGATGTGATTTTTGGTGCAGAGTGTGAACGCTGTGGTTCGTCTCTTCAGCACAGCTGAAAAAACTTAACATCGAGCCAGCTAGTTGTGGATATGGAGGCCCCTCCCACAATTCAAGTTCGATATATTCAGTAGATGCGGTGGCCTATCAAACCACCATGCCCAGATTATCGCATACGCAGAGGTATAAGGTATCAGAAAGAAACATTGGCGATAAAGAATTTATAGACATCCTGAGGGTATATGTTAACATACATGCCAGGTTCTGAGACCCAATTTAAATGGTGAAACCGTTCTGTTTAGCTCCCGCCGAGGCCATCTAGACTATGATTGAAGCAGTGATATAGAAAAATTGCAAGTGATTCCCAAGACCCGAGTGTTTTAATGTGATGCAAATGGATGTTTCGTCTTGCGCCCGGGCAAATGCAAGTATTAGTAGATGTATGTATGTGCGAGCGGACCTCCTATAAGTATCCTGTATCATTCGTTTGGCATCGTTTCAATAACTTCCTGCGTAACAGTGACGGTAACAGCCGAGTTGATGTCACGAATTGCCTCCCACGGGTTGTCCTCCCTCGGCATCCACGCCACCTCGATCTCGCCGCAGCACACAATATACAGCTTCGACTTCCTGGGGTCATCGGAGAATGGCTGCAGGTTGAGACCAGTAGGGCTATCAAGACTGCTCATGACGACGTGGGAAGTTCCTTTTCCAGTCGTGGGGTCGATGCGCACCTCGTGCAGCTGGCCGTCGATGTGGCTCACCACGTAAGCGTGAGTCTGGTCTGGCGACACCGCCAGTCCGTCTAAGTGCGCCGGCAGATCGCCGACAATGGTCTGCGCGGGACCTGTCGTGCGGATTCCGATCTCCTCATGAGACGCATCCAACTCGATTGGTATGCGACAAAGTTTGCCCTCACCCGAGTTGGTGAAATACACGTAGTCCCCCACAAGCCGTATTCGATTCACCCCGAAGAACCCGTCTCCGGTGCCGCGCTTCATTAACTCATCGTCTGCGAAGATGGTTTGTTTGCCCGTTGTCGTGTCCACATGCCAGATGCAGCCAGTTCTCCCGTTTGGTAAAAGAACGATGCGCTCCGACACGGCAATGACGCCAAGGCAGTAGCCTTCGTCCGATACGCTCGTGATACGCGTTGTTTTTGGTGGAACGTTGTCATCACTATTTAATGCCACTCGCCACAGCCAGACATTTGTGTGGGTTACCAGCTCGAGATCAGCAGTGCTCGCGAGGACATAGTACTCGTCGTCGTAGCCTGGTATGGGGCAGAGATTGATGAGTGAGTTGCAGTCTGGCAAGGTGCATAGTAACTGAGGTGCTGCATCTGGATCCTCAGGTTGAAATGTGTAAATCTCGGGCTGGTCTAGACGTGCCGCCAGGACCTTGCCGTTGGGACGCAGCACGAAACCCTCGAAGAAGGAGTCCGAGGGGAACTGCGTTACGAGTACAACGTCTTCTTCGACCATCTTCTTCCCTTAACAGCGAAGATAAAATTAGGTGAGGAGTCAAGTTGGGGAGAGTACGGGTGAAGAAGAGTTGAGTTGAGTCTCAGAGAGGAGTTGTAGAAATGAAAGCTATGAGGTTATGCCGCTACTGCAAGGGCAAATACGCCTCTCCAAGCGAGTACTGCTGCAATCGATTGCGAGCCGCTGCAATGTAACCCAACCTTGTCCAGTCCTCATCGGATAGGTCAGTTTGCGATCACGTGAGGAATGACCTGTTCCCATGTTTTACAAGGACTTTCACGGTACTAGCTAGAATGTGATGATGGACCAAATCTATAGACTCATTATGGGTACGGTACATATTTGGTGCCGTTGGATACATGTGCCTAACGTGCAGGGTCTTACCCATGAGCGGAGCCAGCCAGGGTCAGGTGCGGATGAACTTCTTACTAGCCCTGCCTGGTCTCGTCATTTGAAGATACAGGGGGGAGATCTGAAGTCATTCAACACGCACCGAAGTGTCGTTATATTTTATATGTAAAAAATTTCATATGGTGTCACTTTGTTTTGTGTATTCCTTCTCTGTGAGATGGCTGCCGAGGCTTGGGTCTTCGCAGCGTAGACTGTAACCTTCTTATTGGAACTGACAGAGTATTCCCTATATTGTGAGTAGCTCGGTATATGTAAGCGCCGGCTAAGCAGTCGAGGGAGAAACTTGTATTACAGGATCTGCGACAGTATCCGCGACGTAACACTCGATGGGGCACAAACCCGCCGTGACTTACGAGGCGGATACGGAAAATAGTGAGACTATCCACCCCCCACAACCAGCCACCGCCTTACATGCTGTATTTGAAGCAATTTACACCCGGAAACAACGAATCTGATGTAATTTAATAATTCTGAGTAAATGGATGTACACTTGATGTGCAAATTTCAAAAAAAGAAGTTATTTAGTTAAAGTTATGATTTTCGGCAATAATTGAAGATGGGGTGGAAAGTCTCACTATTTTCCGTATCCGCCTCGACTTATTCCCTTATTCCCCGCTCTGCCGAACGGTAGTCATTTCACGCCCCGATGATCGTCTCTTAGCGATTGGATGACGATGAGTCCTTAGTGTGTCGAAGGGCATGGAACAGCCTTGCTTGCCCTCACCAGAACTCGCCTCGCGTATGATTATCGCCATACCAGGTATTGTACTACTACAGTATACTAGGCATATTCCGAGCTGTGGAGTACAGGTATGTGATAACAGAGTAGTGTCCGTCAGCTCCCCTTCCTCAGCTCCTGCACCCAGAGCCTTGAGAAAGTCCATGACACAGCTACCGTCGGTAAACATCTTGATACCATACCTAAATAGTACAGAAGTAGGATTTAGAGGCCTGGAACTGCACTATACCGTCCTGAGGTCTCTTCTCAAGCCACCCGCGGCGCCTTCCGAGCAACCCTGCGCTCCCTCCGAATCCCAAGGGTCCGGATGCTGGGACAGACTAGCTAAGCCTGGACCAGCCTCCCATATACAGTACGGTATCTGCTACTTCTTGATTCCTTTCACGGTGTCGTCCACAGGGTCTTTCACGTACATGCACACCAACATGCATAATTCCTTGTCATCCAAGACACGCTAGCTTAACTATTGCCTTCGCTAATTTTTCATAGCACTTCTGCCACGTAGGCGAAGCTGTCGACGAAACGGTAACAGTAATAGCCCCGGCGTGATGGTTAGGGTTAGGGTTAGTTCTCGGGTTTGAGAGGTAGCAAGGGCTCTAGGCAGGGAATACGTAGTGATTTGTATTGTACTCGAGGTGACAGAGATAAAATTTGTCGCATGTCCCTGAGAAATACCCCTTTGTCTTTATTCTTTTACTGTCGAAACGCCTGTTACGGGATCCCGCAGTTAAAGCAGCGAATATTACTATTGGTTTTAAGTGTTTAGAACACATGGACTGCTGTGTTGGAAGCGTAATAGCTTCGTGCCCACTAACTCGCTAGGCTAGTGTAGGGTGTTCCAAAAGGGTGGCATCAGGTGGGCTTTCGAAGTGCCAGGTAGAGGACGGGAGGTAGCCGCGTTGATCTCACTCGCTTCTCTTCCCTACGTACACTTCAACCCTTGAAATAATGTTCAAAGTGAGACGTCTCGTACCCCTTACCACCATCCACCACTATAAAAGACTACCTGCCCAGTTAGTTTTCGTTTTAACTGCCCTCTTTTCTAATCATTTGTATTTACCTAGAATATATTCTGTCCTATACTAACAGCTCCTCGATGATACTGAACCAGGCGGATTTGTATTGTATTCATAGGCCTTGTTAAGATTTAACCCCATACCCTTCGGGACCAGTAGTCAATTAACGTTGTTATTCGTTTGATTCATTTATACCCCCTATTTTATGACATACTAGCTCGAGGATAATGGTGGTAACAGTCACGTGCTGCTTCTATAAAGCTAAACACGTCATGTTCGATAATTTCATTAGTGAAGGGCATGGTTGGTCTGGCTACGTCTGTTCACGGTACAAATAGCCTTGATATAATTCATAGTTAGGCGTAGTACTGATACTGCTCTTTGACAGTACCCACAGTTAGGCGTGATACCGATATTGCCCTTTGTCAAGGGACCCCCTAAATCCACGCCATAGCTCGCACTTGCTTTACGCTCATGCGCGTGTATATATCGCATGTAGCGCGTCGTATTTTGGTGGGCTTTCGCTACTAGAGAGTCAAGATTATACACTAAGTGTGTGTTACATGGGTTCGATTAGCCATATTAGATTAATGAAAGGAGTAGAGCCAAACACAGAATAGCTTCCAAGATATGTCATAGACGACTAATTTAAGGTGCCGAGGGGTGCCGAGGAAGGTGACCGAAATCTTAAGAGCACTTGACACGACCCGAGCATTAGAGGTAGGCCGCCGGCAACGGGGACTGCTCCTTTCTGCAATATGGGAATAAATCTGCCGATCGGAATATCGTTCCGTTAGGTGGATCAATTTCTAAACTAAGTTAACCGTTGCAGTTGAGTTTGTACCTTTAGCATTTGTAGTCTTAAGCTTCGCACTCTTAGGCTTCCTGGAGGAAACACTATCGATTGCCCTGCGTAGAAATTGGCAGTACGGCACGTACGAGCAAGAACTAATTCAAGAAACCCATACTATTTATGATTCTCTGTATTGGCCTACATATTTATCGGTGGGTATCGAATAAACGGAAAACAAAAGGCTAGCATATGAGTACTAGTATCCAAGAGTAGAGACTAGACTATGGGCTTTAAATCGATTCAGATGGTCTCGGGGACTTGAGTGATGCTGGCGACGCTGGTGAGTTAAACCGACTCGCATCGAGGCTTTCTCGTACAGGTACGTGGCTTTTTACAGCTTCGTCTAACGTTTCGCTTTTTCGACCTGCTTGGATTGCCCTTTCGGCCTTAATCTGCTTCTCTGTATCGCCCTCCTTCTTGCCTTGCTCTCGGATTTCCTTTAGTGCCTCGCGTGTTAGATCCTGTCGGAACATACGCTCAACGACTTCCTTCTTACGCGTCTTGCGTCCGCCGATACTGATCAGGATCCCGGCGGTTATGTTCACGGTAATGGAAAAGCTCAGTATCGTGGCCGTTATGGCCGGGGGCCGTGTATGCCAGTCAATACCCCAAGTCGTTGCGCCCAGTGAGATCTGCAAGGCGGAATGTAGGTCCAGCAGTAATACAATAGCGACGAGATAAGCCTGCGGGAACGCGTAGTGTGTCTTCGTCTCGTGCGGTCGGTAA
Source organism: Xylariaceae sp. FL1651 (assembly GCA_025201745.1). NCBI lineage: Eukaryota > Fungi > Ascomycota > Sordariomycetes > Xylariales > Xylariaceae > Xylariaceae sp. FL1651. The sequence continues at coordinate 100,372 of MU624261.1, read as the reverse complement.
AATGTGTGAGATTTGGCGAACTTGTTCTGATGATAGACAAGTGTAGCTCGTTGTACGTCATTCAAGACAGATATTTCGTCACGAGCAGCCTCGAGCTCCGGATCTGTCGGCAAATCGTTCTTATCCCGCAATTTCGCCATTTGCAGCTTTTTCCGGAGTTTCCATGTCTTACGGTGATAGTGGGAAATATATATCATATGATAGGTATCCACGAGGCGGAAAGGTGCTAGAACATCGCCGACTAGGCCGAAGAGGGCCACGAGGACATAGTCGATGACATTGATCACGTAAAGTTGTTTCTCGCCCACATAAATCCAGCCGATTAAGAACAGGACCCAGGCAAGACCAAAAAGAGTGATCAAGGTCGCATAGACCGTCACGAAGAGCCCGAGTGGATTGCGTACATATTGCCCAAATGCCTTCATGGTTCGTTTGAACTTGGACCGCCGTGAATGTAGCATGTGTCGGACGTGGTCATTAAGTTCGGCCATTTCTTCTTTCGTCCACCCCTCCAAAGAGACTCCTTCGGGAAGTATGGCATGGTTGAAGTTGAATTCATAATCTTGGTCCTCGGCTCGCGATCCTTGTTGAAACCTGTCTTGTTGAGCTTCCTCTAGTGGGACAAAGTAATGCTCGGGGGCTCGGGTTAAGTTATAAGTCGGACGCCTATTGATGAACCTGCCAAGAGAAGGGATAAAGAGGGAATTTTGGATGTTGGTAACATTGTTCAGGGTCGATACCTCCGGATCTGGTATATCAAAGATAACAGTCAGTAGGCCCTTCAGAGTATTTCTTGCAGAATCCGGAATGAAACACTAGGTACGCACCAATCACATCCAAAACGTCGGCAAGTTCTGGCTTCACCTCATTACGACCACCCGGGGCATTAAATACCGCTGTGCTCCCGATTCTGGCGTTTTCGGGAATCTGAGCCATGCCTGGATCGTCAGCTGCACTTCCACGAGGGCGCAAGACAGCCAATCTCGGGCGCTGACGGCTTCGACCTGAAGGATCAGAACTGGAGCGCCGCCTCCCAGACTCGGATTGAGTTGCCTCATCGTTGTTACGGTGTCTGTCTGCGTCGTTGTTGGCGGTTTGCGCCCTGTACAAGTCGTCGAAACGGACATGTCGCCTGTCTTCCTGCATTCTTTACAAACTCAGGCCGGTGGATGGTAGAATAAAACCTTCCACTGGGGATAATAGAGGTCTAGATCCGACCGGATGCCGAATATATTCTTGGCTTCGGTATTTAAGAGGAGGGCTGTATTGTCGGTGTCACTTGTCTATAGGTCCGAGCGACTCAGCGGTGTTCGGTGCTGGCAGCTATGATCTCATAAGTCCCACATTAGCCAACTCGCCCGAAACTTGGCTGGGTCTTAGCCGATGACAGGGGTCTCGGAAAACCTGCTAGGCATGCGCTTACCCCTACCTCTGTCCCTACCGTCCCCTGCGAGCGACAGAGGATTGCCCTATATGTCTGTTAGATAGATAACCGCCAAATCGCCTATCGCGTCGATAAACATCTTCGGATCACGGATCACAGCAGTATGACAGCCACAGATGTCACTTGATGTCATCCCAAAGCAAGGTTAGCATAGTAGTGTCGACTGAACTATATACCACTTTTCACTTCATATACGAGGCTACATGCCATGCGGCACCATCAACTATAAACTACATGACTGCGCACACTCCTCTCTTCTCGAGTGCCATGATGCGCTCCGTTAGCGACTTAACGGCTTCCTCGTTCAGTCTCCGTTCATCGCGTAGCGTCGTCTCTAGGTCTTTTAACCTTTGCTGGTAGTGTTCCTTGAGAGCCTCAACTACGATCTTATTTTCCTCGGCCGAATTTCTCATCATAGCTTCCATGTCTGCCAATTCTCTCTGATGCTCTTCTTTCATTCTTGTGAGCTCAACCATAACCTGCTGGCCCGCTGCAGTATCCCTCAGAGCCTTGTTATCCTTACCCATCTCTTCTTGGAGCTGAAGATAAAATGGCTTATTAGCCACTGCAATAGCTGGAGTCAGTAATTTCCTTTGTGGATGGAAGCAGGGGCTTTTGGATTATGCAGAGCTCTCAAGCAGGGGGTTTAGATCAGCCAGCAGTCAGGTCAGGAGATATCTGCTTCAAGAGGTGCTAAAAAATGAAGCAAGTGACTTTAGATTTCACTTACTGAGTATTTGCGCAATGTGAATCGCCGATTCTCGGGTACCCTTATATTGGACGACTTTTGCTTGATAGGCCAATAATACCTTCCAGAATTTGTCCTTCAACTCCTGCTCTCGTGCCAAACCTTGTTCCATTGACACCTTATCCCACATGCTCGTCGCTAGTACAACGTTCTTCAGGTTCTTCTCGCCTGTAAGTTTTTGGAACATCTGAAGGTTTTTCGTCGCATGGTGGGTTACTCGCGTGTCAGAGATGGGATGTAAATAAATAATACCCGAGAGTTTCATGTCATTCTTGTAAGCTGTAGCGAGGTAGTCTGCAATGAGTTGCAGTACTTCGCTATCCGACAAATTCGTGTCAGAAAATCCGGGTGTATCAACAAATCGTACAACTCGTCCATCAATCTTAGTCTCAATCACATCAATATCTCGTGTGCCTACAATATAAGTGAATAGATTAGCGACACCTTTTTTTATAAGAATGCACCCAGACGTACATGAAGTCAGACTATGTCCAATATTCAGGTCCTTACGCCCGGTCACTTTGGATATGAAAGTTGTCTTCCCGGATCCTGTCATCCTAAAGAGAAGTCTTAAGCAAAGGCTTCCTCGCCCACCAGTAGTAGACAGGCACATACCCCATGATAGCAATCAGTAAGTCCTGCCCTGTCCAGAATCTCTGGACCACTGATTTGGTATACTTCAGTGCGGACATCCCCTCACCACTGTGGTTCTCGGTATCGTCATTCTTCATGTTCCAGGTGGAAGCCGACAGATAGGAACCACTCAGCGAGTTTTGGGCATCCGACGCAGTGTCGTCGTGATGCCTAGATCCCTGAGGATGTCTGCCGTCGAATGCGCGTCCATAGTGACCTCCTGGAAGATCTTGAGGTTGGCTTGGCCGGTCTGTAGGAGTCGATAGATCGCTCACTGGTTCGGTACCGTCGACGACGTCAAATTCTTCGTCTGAAACACACGGTTCCCGGATTACCGCCATATTGAAGATGATGTAACCTTGGTGATGACTACTAAATAGTCCCACGTTGGAACGGCTTTGGTATTATAAGTATATAGCAGTAGGAGGCGATATATTTACTGGGGCTTCCAGGGGTCCAAGGCTGAAAGCTCACACCGGCTGGAAGGTGGGGAAGTTGGCCAGGCACCTACTGCGTTTCCCTGACGTCACTACTGCGGCCCAACATCATATTTCAAACCGTATCTCTCCCCAATCGACTTCTACAGAATTGGATATTCCCTACAAAGCCCTCAACACGCAGGTACCAATATGCATATGGCAATGGGCGAATACTCCGTCGACTGCCAACAGTCCTCCACCCACTTGCCGGAGTTCGAATACTATCCATTAGACTTTATGACGCTGATACGGATGCTCAGCAGACTGTTGATTTGGAAGACCTCACAATCTCAAAGGGGACAATTACCCTCGCATCGATCAATAAGAGTCAGGCTTTCTGGCTGAATCTTATGAGATGAAAGAAGCAGGTTGTACTAGCTGGCTCAAAGAAGGTTACAATAGTAGGTCACCTGAACCACCAGTTGGCTGAAGCATTGAGCTCTGCTTCATCTCCGAGGCTGATGACGGTATGCCACCAGCCCTGAGGAATAAACAAGGCATCGCCCGGACTTAGAATAGCTTGCCACATACTTTTCGAAGCATTTGGTTCAACCCAGATCGCATGATGCAGACCATCGCGTTCCGGCCCGTCCATCATTTCGGGACCTCTAAAACGGGAATTCCCTGGAGACCTAAGCTTTCTGCGCACTTCCTGAAATACAGAGAGCCCTGCCTTCGGCTGCATGAGACGAACAGCTTTGACTCCAACCAATTGGCAAAAGAGATTGGGATTGGGGTCCCGATGCAGCGGCGTGTAGGTTGGTTGTAAACCAAGCCAGATACTGGAACTGTAGATATCTCCTCTTCCAGCTTGCATGACAATCTTGGGCACAGGCAAATCCTCTACAATGGGTATTGGAAGACTTCGAATATCAGATTGTGCGATATAAAGTTGTCTGATACGATCCAAGGAGTTATCTCTAGTCTTGTTGAAATGGCAAGCCCAAATGAGGAGACTGAGAGGTGACTCGAATTGTTGAAACCGTGATTGGTTGTTCTTAGCGGACTCGATAACATGGCCAACGATCTCATGGATGAGATGGCTATCATCCTTGGGTGTCTGGGTCTTGAGCCATGTGTAAAATTCTTCTAAGCATTTGGATGGGCACCTTGAGGGAGACTCCTTATGAGATGATGTTGTCATAAGTTCGTACGAGACGAGTGCGTTGGCATGAGACTTCAACTTGTCACGAAATGATACTTGTACTTCCTCGGCGTTGCTGGTGAACCAATTATTCATAGCTGGTAAGTGGTGGAAATTCTGCAGGTGTATTGGAATGTCCGGCTCCCAGGCCATCGAACAAAAAGAAGCCAAGTCGATGCTGCCATAGGTAGCTACCACGGGCTGAATTTTGCAGTCATCGTGATAAGAACTGCGCGATTCTGGTATTCTCGGCGGAATGAGTGGCCGTATATGTGTAGCAGCCAGTCCTTTGAAATTCACGTGCAGTTTACGATGCATTCTCCAAGTATAGCAAGAAGAACGTTTGATATAGCCGAACTCGGATCCGAAACTACCTGGGCATAAAGAGATTGCTGGAGCACATATTTTATGGAACCGGCGTCGATTGAGGGGGTTGGTTTAATGTGTATATTGATGAAGTTAAGCGGTTGATTTGATGTAGATTTGCGATAGAAAATTCCAATGGAACCTGGTATAATTTTAATAGTAAAAGTCCTTTCCAAGGAAGCAGAGCACGACGAACGGAATGTCGGTACCTACGAGGTAGCAGGACGTAGCCAGTCGAAGCAAGATGGCGTTGGCTGGGGAAAGAGGTCGGCAAATGACGCACAGACCACGTGGACGGCACAAGCCTAGGCCCAAATGTGCATTTTGTCGGGTTGGCTGGGCTGGATCGATTTTTCGATGCAATCTTCTGCCCTTTTTCGCCTGGTCCGTCCCCAATTCCCTCCCCACACAGCCACAACTGCCAGGCATTCATACAGTCCCGATATCAATATAGGCATCACACATCACCACCACCACCACATGAGCCTGAATTTGCATTTCTCATAAGGGTTTCCAACAGCGCTAATTGCTCCATCGTCGAAAATCATCTGCCTGCGTCATGCAGGCGACGTAGTGCTCTCGCCCGCTGTCCCTCCAATCGCTCCTGCGGACAGGGTCATAGGGGTTCTTGTCCTCTCACCCCCCTCCACACTATCAGGAACCCCTCCAACGCGACGGCTCAACGCGTCCCTCGTCCGCGCAATCCCTTCCCGACATGATGTCTTCGTCTTCAGGTACCCCCGAGTCCTGGATCTCCTCCTTCTGCTCGCTGTTGGGCCACGAATACTTCGCTGAGGTCTCGGAGGAGTTTATCGAGGACGACTTCAACCTGACCGGCCTACAGACCCAGGTTGCCATGTATAAGGAGGCTCTAGAAGTACCAAAGCCTAATATTTTCTTTCCCCCATTAACTGGTCACGCTAATTCTGGATCTAGATGATACTCGATGTTGAACCCGAAGAAGACGACGAGGATGAAGAGGAGGAAGAAGAGGAAGAAGACGAGTCCATTGAGGGCGTAGAGCGGATGCGACATACCGAACGTCGGAACCACAGCCGCATCGCGAGCGATCTTTCCGTCATCGAATCTTCAGCTGAGATGTTATACGGTCTAATCCACCAACGTTTCATATGCTCCCGGGCAGGCATCCAGCAGATGTCGGAGAAATACGAGCTGGGTCATTTCGGGGTCTGCCCTCGTAGTCACTGCGAGCAAGCCCGCACCCTGCCGGTGGGCTTGTCCGATATACCAGGAGAGGAGACGGTCAAACTCTTTTGTCCTTCTTGTCTCGATGTCTATGTACCACCCAACAGTCGTTTTCAGACCGTGGACGGCGCCTTCTTTGGCCGCACATTTGGCGCGCTCTTCTTACTCACATTCCCAGAGTATGATCTCACAAAACGAGGCGCCGATGTCTTAGCAGGTGCGCGGGTCTCGGAGGATGATAAGGAGATGCTCAATGGGATGTACCAATGCAACATAGGCCCGGGCTTAGGTAAAACAAGGATTTACGAGCCTCGTATCTACGGATTTCGTGTGTCCGAGGTAGCTCGGTCGGGCCCACGCATGCAATGGTTAAGAGATAAGCCAGAAGACCTGTCAGAGCTAGACGAGGCACGGCGATTCGCAGAGGAGAATCCGGATAGCGATGACGATGATGAGAGTATGAATTTGAACGGACGGCCGGTGCGCCGAGTACGGCCGCGAAAACGGAATGGCAATGGAGGCAGCCCAATGGAGACCAATGGTGCCGAATCGGAGCTCTAGAAAAATGACGAACCCGGCAGAGCGGCCCAAACATTGCCAAACCCTGCGACCCGCCCCCGGCAGCAACCCAAGCGAGTGGGATTATTCGTCGAGGTTGGACCGGTAGATTGGACGTAAATATCCAGGGACCAGGCCTGGAAAGAAAGGTTTAAAAGAACCGCTTCAATCATGCATGGCCGGTGTTTGTCCTTGGGTGTATGTTGAAACACATAAGTTCTGCATGCCATTGTGCAAGGCTTTGCAGCACCCTACATAAATAGGAGGACGGATGAGGAGACGCGAGAATGGCGACCAGGAGACGGGCTGCATTGAATAATAGGCCAGGGTATGCGGGCTATATTGGGGCTTGGCACGTCGGTGGTGGCGTTCGTACACTATAGAGTGGTAGTCCAGCATTATAATACACGCAACTTCACAGCGCAACGGGTTGGTACTCCCGAGCCAGTTCGTCTCCTAGGTTTATTTATGCATAATCAATAGAAAACTACACACCCTTCGCGATCGTAAAGCAGCTTATCACATGCCTTTCTATCCCTCCTAACACCCAGATAGCGCGAGCTTACAGATAGAGCAAATCCAGAGCTTCAAGTTACAATAGCATTTTCGTTAAGTTGTTTCTTAAAGTTGATGAGCCTTTCTGCCGAGGAAGCCTTGAAAAGTGTAATCTTCGCGACTATTGGTTGAATCCCCCAAAAGACCTCATAGCTATCTAAAATACTACAAGGTGCTTGTGATCCAGCCTTTTCTCTGCCTTATGCACAAAAATAGTGTTTGTACTCGGCTAGCAAGGCCTGTCACATTGCCAATTCATACTTTCAAATCCTTGTTACGTAGTACATTCACATATCAATGAGCTTGACGGTATGTATCATACTGCAATGTCTCTTATATGTATGTCTCTAATATGCATGCCTCTTACATGGGTTGCTCATTTTTAGATGATACCGTAGTGTGCTTACTAGACTAAAACATAGGACTAATTGCTCTGCCAAATACAACACCCAAACAATTTATTAAATTCTCTCAATCCGATTTTTTCGCACCAGTTCCCAGTAGGGTAATGTAGTCAACTTCATAATTTATACGCGGCTACCGAGTACCCGCGTAATCAAGCACAATGTGTACAGAAACTAGATGTTAATGTTTCAATGCCCAATTATGGGCTGAAGGAAAAAGAAGAAGGAAAGAGGAGAGAGAGGAACGGAAAGGTATCTTGAGAAGGAAAGGCCTCGTTACATTTTCTCCAGATCTGTTATTCTTGGGGTTTATAACAATCAGTTTGGATAGCTAAGTAGAAGCATGGGCAGGTAAGTATTCCAGTTGCCTATTTCAAGCCACTACCACCACAATGTTAAAAATATTCACATTCCTTACATTAAGCATTTTCTCTCTTAGCCAATGTAGATAGTAAGGAGTTTTATACTTGACATTGATCTTCTTGTTAACATCCTCGTTACTCAAATAATGACGCTTTATCGGAGGGTTTAATAATAGAGTAACTAAAAGGGATCTTATACTTAGCTAGAAGGTTTTATATATGAGCTAGGGTTCAATATTATATATTATTGACCCCTCTAGCCTCTAATGAGAGCTTGAAGACACGTATTTGCACACAAACCTACCCTCTATGGTGGCCATATCGAGCCTTTTGGATATATATATATGGGGCCTCACGGCCCTTGTTGAGGGCTTGGGAGGCTAAGAATTAATGCAATTGAGCCCCGAACACCTGCTTCCTAACAGCTAATAGGCTTTTATCCACTCTGTGACCATACCTCCTGACATAAGAGACCAAATTGTAATACTAAACAGGCTACCGTATTCTAGCAGGAGCATATGGTCCACTGCCATAAGGGGGTAATCAAGGACTAGTTTATAATTATAATAATCTGTGGGGTCTTTTGCTCCACTACGCTACCGTCGCTCGGATTGCTCGGAGATCCTAGTTTATGTCCTATCTCAACTGTTTTGATAGTTCCTTGGCCCTTAGACATTATCCATTATTGCTTTATTGCAATCAGAAGGAGGGTTCCAGTCAAAAATAATCATAGCGAGCGAGGTACGGCCGTCGTACGCGTAAGGACTATCACTATGACGTGGCAGGCACCCTCTACAAATGTAATACCGACACACTGGCATGAAATACATAGTAAATATCCAGACAAGGTGTAAGAAAACGCGTCCAAGTAGTTTTGGTAAGAAGTGCTGTGGAAATCTTTGGAGCATGCTTTTGTGTAGCTCGCAAGTATCTTTACATGTAAAATCTAAGTTGCAGCCGCTGAATCTTCTTGCCTTCGGCCTTTAGCCAGTGCAAAGATGAAGACTAAATAACAAGGAAAAGCTCTGCAAGACACAAGTAGCATGCTATGAGTCTCATGTTAATAGTCAATTATCGCCAATTATTATCGCATAGAAGATCAATGGTCCTCAAAATCTATGTGGGGTTTGCATGCGTTCTGTTCGAAGGTGTGGATAGGTAGAACTAAATGTAATTAGCCGCAAAAGCGTCCGTGGGATCTTTTGCACCGAAGCCGGATTTAAGGTATGGGCTAACGCCGTGCCACGCGGAAGGTAATACATGTACATCATCAGGTGCACTACTCTATAAGTAGACAATCAAGTAAAGCATACGTATGTAAGCTTGGAAGAATTGGCAGTGAGATAAGTATCGGCCCGGTAGCAGAAATATTTCGAAATCCCATAAGAACCAGCGATTTCTGGCTCGGCACTTCGTATATGGAACAAATGACACAAGACCTTGGCATATACTGCTTATCGAAGCCATAGTGGCCCATGATGAGCATCATTCACGTGATATCGCGACATCTCGGAGCAAATTTCATGTTTCAGGGACCCTCTTGGCACGAATGGGGCATACGAAAAATGGCTTATACTGTACAATCCAGCTTTTATCATTGCAGCCTGAAACTGAAATTGGACATCAGCTATGAATTGCATCTCTAACGATCAAGAAGAAGATAGTGAAATGTTTGTAGCATAGCAACACTAATAAAGACACCCGCTTTTTATAATGAATGGGTCTTTCATAGGCTTTTCCGTCTAGTCCGGGGCTTGTGAGGCTCGTTGTAATCAGAATGCCAAGTGTATTTTCCGGTGACAGATCACATAGTATAGATCCTCCAGTGCAGAACGCCAAGACAGCTGCACGTTATTCGAGACACTTGATGCGATCCAATGAGAATGGAGAAAGCAGCCTGGAAATTCTAACGCAATGACCGAGTTCCCAACAAGCCGAGCTGACACTTCTCTGTTACACAACTATCAGATAAATTGAAAGTGTCCATAGGCCACCTCACAAGCTTACTATTGCGTGAGGTGGAGGTATGAATAGTAGTATGAGGACGCGACCTATACCGTTTGATCCCGTAGGAACCTTCTCATTTAGCTAGAACACTGTAGTTCCGACATCACTAAACGGTAGCTACTGGGCTTGTGATGGGATTGAGGGGCTGTGGCTGGTACATTGTAACTTATATCATACATAGACTTCTACGGCAGTGAGCATTGTTATGCTGCACTTTACACACGAAGTAACAGATTGTAGGCGCATACCTGTTGCTTGCGTACATCAAACCTATGCTAGATATATAGGTCCACCTAACTGTCAAGATAGGCATGCAAATTGGTCTTACTGTAAGTAGTAGGCAAGCTACATGAAGCAACGCGCGAAATTGATATAACTCAATGTGAAGACGTGCGTGTTGCGTTCCCAAACCCCTGATATACCTGCTTGGGGGTTCATACCCACCCTGTTACATATCCTCCATGTTTAGCGAACCCAAGAGCTTGGGTGTGTTTGCCGATGACTCGCCCGGCGAGCGCAAATACTATAGCTACCGTGGTATTGGTCGCTGTTAAGCAGATCATCACCTGCCAAATTGACGACAAGGGGTCAGCAACTATTACTGGAGTAACGGTCTCACGCTACCCGGCAAAGCATGAGGGTGCCATGCGCGTTGCTCCCTAGAGTATGGAGCATGTCTGAGGTCAGCAAATAGAAGAGCGAGATTCAGACTGTATCATTTGCGATTCACAATGATTCATACATACTAACGCTTTATCGACCGAGGTGCAGTAATTCGGAGACCTTTAGTACTTACTCATGTACCAGAATGTAGTTAATATTTGGTATAGTGAACGTTGACTAGTTGCTGCTAGTTAGGAGGGGGCACTTGTCATCCATCACCTATGTGTGCAGTGATTCGCCTCACCGTCACTTTAGTTGCTTTTGCTGCCGCGCCGCGCTGGATTTACGCGGGGGAGTACTTCGTAAGAGTGAAAAACAAAGTAGGGTGCAGAAACCGAGCAGCACAGTGCAACCTGCTTCTGACTGTACTATTAAGGCAAAGAAGGCAGTAAGAAGGATCACGGAGTTCCATGTATATAGCACAGTACTCTGCATAAGTCAGGTACTCATTACTAAGTACCCGGTGTATCGGATAGTACCAACTACCCGACACTCCAGGAGTGGGGGACCCCAAGGTTGCTAAGGTATGCGGTAGCCCGGTAAGTATTCATTCCAGCGATCGCCAACCTCTGGCAAATGAGAAGCCCGCAAGCTATCCCGGTTCGATTCCAAATGCGACCTTGGCACGACTCCAGTATTCGGTGATTGATAATCTGCCCTCGCCAAAGCCGCCCGTTCGGGGCCCCTGTCTTTATTTTGCGAAATGCTCCAATAGGGAAACAATCTGGAAAAAAAGAGAGAAAAAAAAGAGGTAACTTATCGATGTGACAAGTGAGCAAGTGGGGTTCACGACAGTTCCACTCTGCTGCCGAATCCTTTAACTCATGGAAGGATATACAACCCTTTACTACTTCTCTATTTTATCTCTTTGACTTCTTGATTCAACTCCCGTTCTAGCTCGGCCTGCCCTCCGACACTTTCTCCTTCCTTTCCCTCTTTGTCGTCTTCCCCCAAGCTCGGCCGACTTCCTTTCAGAAGTTGGACCGCTGCTCTACACTGATTGCTTTGATAAAACTCCTTGTTGCTCTTATCCTAGCTTGTTGCTCGGTTTCTGTCGCAAACTTCACGCTTGTGTAGTCTGACTCGTTGAAGATTGAGTTGAAGCCCGACCCACAGCCCACGAGGGCGAGCCTGTAAGCGCCGTTAGTGTGTTGCCCCAGAATTCGTTAATCGGCAGCTGTTTCGTCCTAAGAACGCCATTCCATTTTAAAATGGTCGATAGGGAACTGGAGAAACAGCCGGTGGAGGGGACAGGTGTGCTTGGACCGATAGCTGAACCTACCGGCGACCACACCGTTGCGCCCTCGTCCAAAAGCACACGCCCGTCATCGGCAACTTCAACCCCAACTTCCACGGATGCATCCGAAGAGCAGCGTGAGCAAGCGAGACAAAACAACCCCAATGGCTTTTCTCGCGTCAACACTGGTATTTCTGTCGAGCAGGCCCAGGCCGACTTCGCCGAGCTACAGAGGGAGATATCCGGCCTATCGCGAGCCAGCCGAGTAAGCAGCCGTCGCGCAGGCGATCCTGAGAAGGGTATGGTTGATACCACTGGATCGGAGACTTCAGAGGAGGGATTCGATTTGGAAGAGGTTCTCCGAGGTGGCCTTGACGCCGAGAGAGAGGCGGGCATTAGGCCCAAGCACATTGGGGTATACTGGGACGGGCTGACCGTCAAGGGTATCGGCGGCATGACCAACTACGTGCAGACTTTTCCCGATGCCTTCGTCAACTTCGTGGACTATTGGACCCCTTTGAAGAATTTGCTCGGCCTGGGCAAGAAGGGCGTGGAAGCAACACTCCTCGATAACTTCAAGGGCGTCATTAACCCTGGCGAAATGGTGTTGGTGCTTGGTCGTCCTGGATCTGGCTGTACCACCTTTCTCAAATCAATCGCAAATCAACGATGGGGTTACACTGGAGTTACGGGAGAAGTCATGTACGGGCCCTTCACGGACAAGGAATTTAAAGAGTACCGCGGTGAGGCTGTCTATAACCAAGAGGATGATATTCACCACGCTACCTTAACCGTGGAGCAAACTTTAGGCTTTGCAATTGATACCAAGGTTCCAAACAAGTTACCCGCGGGGACCGACAAAAGAAAGTTCAAAGCCGATGTCATCTCCACACTTCTAAAGATGTTCAATATTGAGCATACTCGGCACACCGTGGTAGGTGATGCTCTGATCCGTGGCGTCTCCGGCGGTGAGCGGAAGCGTGTCTCCATTGCTGAGATGATGATCACGAATGCTTGTGTATTGTCGTGGGACAATAGTACCCGTGGTCTCGACGCTAGCACAGCGCTTGATTTCGTCAAGTCGTTGCGTATTCAGACAAATCTCTACAAGACCTCGACCTTTGTGTCTTTATACCAAGCTTCCGAAAACATTTACAGGCAGTTCGACAAAGTTCTGGTCATCGATTCCGGCAGACAAGTCTACTTCGGCCCAGCCGCCGAGGCAAGAAGCTACTTCGAAGGTCTTGGTTTTCTACCTCGTCCACGACAAACGACGCCGGACTATGTGACAGGTTGCACCGATGAATTTGAACGTGAATACTCCGATGGATACTCTCCTAGAAACGCCCCGCATAGTCCCGAGACTCTTGCCGAGGCTTTCGAAAAGTCCGAGTACGCCGAGCGCCTTGCGAAGGAGATGGCCGACTACAAGACCCGACTTAACGAAGAGAGTGCGAAGCATGAGGATTTCCGCCTGGCCGTCCTTGAAGCTAAGCGCAGCGGGGCTAAGCGTTCAGTATACAGCGTCGGATTCCACCAGCAAGTCTGGGCTTTGATGAAGCGGCAATTCGTACTCAAGCTGCAAGACAAGCTTGGATTGTCCCTCTCATGGCTTCGTAGTATCATCATAGCTATCGTACTTGGAACTCTTTACCTTAACCTCAAAGACACGTCTGCTAGTGCTTTTAGCAAAGGTGGCCTCCTGTTTATATCTCTCCTGTTCAATGCTTTCCAGGCCTTCTCTGAACTTGGTTCGACAATGACTGGCAGACCTATTGTTAATAAACACAAAGCATATGCGTTTCATCGACCCTCGGCATTATGGATTGCGCAAATTTTTGTGGACACGGCATTTTCTGCGGTTCAGATTTTGGTCTTCTCCGTTATCGTGTACTTCTTAAGCGACCTTACACGGACTGCGGGCCATTTCTTCACGTTCTACTTATTGATCTTGGTCGGAAACATTGCAATGACTCTATACTTCCGTATCATTGGTTGTCTTAGTCCCGATTTCGACTACGCCATCAAATTCGCCGTTGTTACGGTCACACTATTCATTCTGACGTCCGGATATCTGATTCAATACCAGTCTCAACAAGTTTGGCTCCGTTGGATATTCTGGATCAACGCGCTTGGTTTATCGTTCGCAAGCTTGATGGCTAATGAATTTGGTAGTGCCGAGCTCACATGCACGGCTGAGTCGCTTATCCCAAATGGCCTTGGCTATGACGATATTAGGTACCAAGTGTGCACACTAGCTGGCTCTAAGCCCGGGTCTCTTGCCGTAAGAGGTGCCGACTATATCACCAAGGGTTATACATATGCGCCTCAGGATCTATGGCGAAACTTCGGTATCATCATTGCGATCATCGTTTTCTTCCTGATTATGAATGTTGTCTTGGGAGAATTCGTCAAGTACGGAATGGGGGGTAATCAAGCTAAGGTTTTTGCAAGACCTAATGCAGAGAGAAACGCACTTAATGAAGCTCTTAGCAACAAGAGACTTCAACGACAGAAGTCCAGGACGGAGGGAGAAGATACGACGACTCTTAAGATTGAATCAACCAGCGTCCTGACATGGGAGGATCTGAACTATGATGTGCCGGTCCCTGGAGGTACTCGACGACTCTTAAACAATGTTTATGGCTATTGTAAGCCCGGTGAACTTACCGCGCTTATGGGTGCTTCCGGAGCTGGAAAGACCACACTTCTCGATGTACTAGCCGCAAGAAAGAACATTGGAGTCATTCATGGTGATGTTCTCGTCGACGGTGCGAAGCCGGGTAAAGAATTTCAGCGGTCGACCTCTTATGCTGAACAGCTAGACATGCATGATCCTACCCAAACTGTGCGCGAGGCTTTGCGTTTCTCAGCTGATTTGCGACAACCGTTCTCAACTCCCCAGTCCGAGAAATATTCATATGTGGAGGAAATCATTGCGTTGTTGGAGATGGAGCATATTGCAGACTGCATCATTGGTACCCCTGAAGCTGGCCTCACTGTTGAGCAGCGTAAACGCGTCACAATTGGCGTGGAATTAGCTGCTAAACCCCAGCTGCTGCTTTTCCTCGACGAGCCTACTTCGGGTCTTGACAGCCAGAGCGCCTTCAACATCGTCCGATTTTTGAAAAAGCTTGCTGCTGCAGGTCAGGCTATTCTCTGTACTATTCATCAACCGAACGCCGCTCTATTTGAGAACTTCGACAGACTTCTCTTGCTGCAGCGGGGCGGTCGCTGTGTCTATTTCGGTGATATTGGCAAGGACGCTCACGTGCTCCGTACCTATCTTTCACGCCATGGTGCTACTGCTGGACCTTCGGACAATATTGCCGAGTACATGTTGGAGGCAATTGGTGCTGGCAGTAGCGCACGTGTTGGCAACCGAGACTGGGCCGATATTTGGGATGAGAGTCCTGAGCTTGCTAACGTCAAAGACAGAATCTCTCAGTTTAAAGAATCTGGCAAGAAGGCTGCCGCAGAGACTGACACGAGCCTCGAACGCGAGTACGCATCGCCTCTTATGCACCAGATCAAGACGGTCGTCAAGCGTACCAACGTCTCCTTCTGGCGGTCACCCAACTATCTCTTCACCCGTGTCTTTAACCATATCGTTATTGCCCTCTTGACTGGTTTGACATATCTCCAGTTAGACGATTCTCGGTCTTCATTGCAGTATAAAGTCTTCGTAATGTTCCAGATCACCGTCTTACCCGCGTTGCTTCTACCTCAGGTTGAGCTCATGTTTGTCATCAAGCGCGCAATTTTCTTCCGAGAGCAATTGAGCAAAATGTACAGCACATTCACCTTCACACTTAGCATGGTTGTCGCCGAGCTGCCTTATTCAATCCTCTGCTCTGTCCTTTTCTTTTTGCTCCTCTACTTCATCCCCGGCTTTCAGGCCGAACCGTCCCGTGCTGGCTACCAGTACTTTATGGTCTTGATTACCGAGCTCTTTGCCGTCTCTCTCGGCCAGGTCCTCGCAGCTATCTCACCTTCGGCATTCGTATCCAGCCAGTACGATCCTTTCATAGTCATCACATTCGCCCTGTTCTGCGGTGTCACTATCCCGTACCCGCAGATGCCCGGTTTCTGGAAAGCGTGGCTATACCAACTTGATCCATTTACACGTCTGATCAGCGGGACCATCACTACTGCCCTGCATGGCCTCAAGGTCAAATGCAAGTCTTCGGAATTGAATTCCTTCGTGGCTCCACCCGGACAATCTTGTGGAACGTACATGGAGAACTTCTTCGCTGCTGGTGGCAACGGCTACCTTATTAACAACAATACTATCAATTGCCAGTACTGTGCCTACGAGGTTGGCGACGAGTTCTATAAGGCATTCGATTACACTTTCGATACTCGGTGGAGAGATCTAGGTATTTTCATCGCATTTGTGGCTAGTAATACTATCATTCTGTTCATCGCTGTAAGTCCAATCTGCTTTTCAACTCGTTGAGAATTTCATATACTGACAGCTTTTCAGACACGCTTCTTGAACTGGAACCGACGGTAATCTACTACTTAGCCCGGACAGAGGGTGAAAGAATCCAACATTAAATCATCAGAGCATCAAACGTAGGTATGCATATTAGAATATAGACTGGCGTCATGGCTAATTGGTAATCATTATCGAATTCACATCAAAATGATAGGCAAGGAGGGACTGTGGATGAGTTGTAGGATTGTATATATTTGGACTTGTAGAGAGATAAATTTTCGGAACCGTGTTTACAAGACAGCTCATTTGCTAGTGATATTTATGTCCTTTTTTTATTTTTTGGTCGACGCCCATCCTCAGTCCGCGGTCAAGCGCTGCCCTTTTGGCCCGCCTCTTCGTCTCGGCCCTGACTTTGTCCTTAACCGCCCGAACATAAGACTATCGACATAGACAGACCGCTAAACACGCCACTCAACACCGTGCTTCGCAGCGACGGGCTAGGCGGCGCAGTCGAGCCAAAGAGCGCCGGGCTTGCCAACCTACTCACCGACTCTGCTTCGCCTCCGCCTCCACCTCTGCTTGCGTCTATACCTATGTTTGGCCCATGCGCCCTAAGTTCGTAGACTGGCACGCGGCCGTAACCCGAATGTTGAGATAGTAGCCCCTGCTCGCGGCTCGGAAACGAGTAGGCCGTCGCACCATCCCTAGGTGCTTCCCCAACGGCGCTGCCACCGCCGTCGCCGGCTCGACTTCCGCTTGCGAAAGAGCCCCGCACCTGCTGCTACTGCTGCTGCTCCTGGGAAAGCACCGGTGGCTGCTGCTGTTAGCGCTGGAGGGGCACGAAATCCAGCCGCGAGTGCGGTTGCGAATGAAGGTGGGGAAGGGGATGGCGACTGTGTCCCCGCGAGCAGTATCTCCGCCGTTGGCTTCGACGACATAGACTGGTCGTATGCTGGGTCTGTGACGGTGTGGCTTCCTGACCCTCCTCCCCCTGTTCGTTTCTTGAGCATTCCGCACAGACCTTGTTTTTCGTCTCCATCTTGTCGTGAGCAGCGCCAGGAAAACCCCGTTAGTGCTATCAGCGCCAGACCTAGTGGGAGCGCGGCGCCCAAGCCTATGGCGAGCGTCAAGGGTGAGGCCGTGCTTGTGCTCGTGGAAGATGAGTTGTCGGATGCTGCCAAGGCTGAGGCTGCGACGGTTGCCGTCACCGTTGTGGGTTCTCGTGGGGAGTCCGTAGTGGCGAGGGAGGTGTTGCTTGTGGTTGCAGTGGTAATAAGCCGAAATATCGATGTCGGAACATCCATTGAGAATGAGTCTGAAGTGACTGCACCGCGGCACCCCCCACCCCAACAGAAATCGCCAGCCGGATTGCATTTGTTGACCTGTATTTGGGTATCTGTATCTATTTATTGAACTCATGCATTAATTACTTAATGGTATATGTATCATCAGTTCGCCTTTTTATAATTACTTATTTGTTGAGAACTGCTATGGTCGAGGATTTGGGAAGGGAAGGTACAAAGACTATTAGATATGTTTCATAAGCGAATTTAGAGAATAGTTTTGTATCAAAAAAGGTATTATAGATCCCGGCCAAACTACCACAATAATGTGAACATGGTTGCCCATATTCAGGGTCGGTGCAGCTGCCGAGTGCGTACAGTTGCCCGTATTGGAGTGTGAGGTAGAGGCTGTTTGATGCACAGTAGTCTACTGAGCGGCAGTAGATGCTGACTTCGGCGTTAATATCATAGGGCACTAGCTAGTCACTTTCCGTGCCGTCTTATGTATAGTAGACGCTTTTTACCCTTCGGAGAAGAAACGATAAGGAAACGCTGCGGATGAGCCATAACGAAAAATGAAAGGAAAGTAGCGGCATGGTGAGAGGACCTATTTGAAGACCTGAATCTCAGACTCGAGAATCCAGTGCGACCAAGCGAGAAGATAAGCACGCGCCCATTCTTACACGAAGAAACATACCCGTTATATCAGCAAAGCCCCTACCTTGCCCTTGTTCCTTATCGCGTTTCATTTTTAGCCTACGTAGCACATCCCACGTACCTAGCACATATTGAGGCAGTTTTAGGAGCTGTGGCTCGGCGACGCAACCAATCAGTACCAGTAAACGCCAGACAGCTGCATTTTTGCTGTTCACGACAACGATAGACGGTGCACAACGGCCCCTAGGATATTCAACTATACGTCCAAATGGTTAGATTAGTGGGACGTAGCTGGAGAAGATCCAAACCCCTTAACTTTGGACGCCATTTAGAATTGATCTCTGCAGTCGCGGACGTAGGCTAAAAATAAATGGCAATTACGACATATTTTAGTGGCATAGACATTTCCAGTGACGCTATGTTGAAAGCAAGTCGGACCAGAAACATAACTTTTAATATTGGTTTGTGGTTAATATATGAGGAACCAGAGTTGATGGTTTGAATTTGGTCCGAGAGGTATTAGAGCTAAGATACTAAGTAAGAGGAAGTTCGGTTCAGTCCGTGACATTACTTTAATACAAGCGCATCGGTAATACTGTAGTTTGAAGCTGTGGATTTATCCGCCACAACCTACCGAAGCGTTAATATCTTGTTCATCAATGAGTCTATAGCAAAGGAGAAGTCGCGACATCTAATACAAGCATAACCGCGACTCCATTTCAGGAAGACCAAACACGTACACAGTCATAGATGGGAATTTTTGAGTAGCCCGGCTCCATGGTATCTCTGAGGTGGCCGAGGTTCTTGCAACACGCGTCATCTGGCTACTAAAACAGCTACGGTCAGCGACTCCGAATGTTAATCATATTATGATGTCCCTTTCAAGCATGAGGCTATTTTAGGTAGGAGGTTCTTGTCTCTGAACGTAGCTAAAATGGGATAGGGAAGTGTCTAGAATATCTACTTAAGTCGTGCAATACTGAGCATATGAAGTAGGCACGCACTCCCTTTATAGGCTAGGGAGTGAAAGAGTCGTATGCTTGCAGCTCAATACGGGACTTTACTCCCTGCGCACGGGCGGCTTCAATGACGCTGGGTAGGTCTTGAAGAACAAGCCTGCCAGTATATTCGGGCATGCTGGCTCGAAAGTCTTCTAGATTGTGGCCCGCACCCCCTTCGATATTGACAAGAGCTGAAGCATTGCCTTCTAGCCTTTTCACTAGATTTTCTTGTACCGGGAACATCTAGAATCAACTTGGCTAGTAAGAACGCAAGGTATGTATGAAGCTGTGGAAAGCTTGGAATACTTTGGGGTGTTTCGTCAACCATTCAAAAGAATGACCTTCCCACTTATTGGTGTACTGGAATGGGCCGTTTAAGGGATCTCGGGGGGTTTGAAAGTCGGACCCTCTTAGATAAGCGGGTAGCTGCGCAAATGACAATTGTGTACAGTCAAAACTGACCTCCCAGGTATATCGGCATACATTTACGACGGAGGTGAGAGAACGACAACCCAGAAAATGGTGCTGGCAGCATATTCTAGACGCGCCAGAACGCTGGTGAGGTTGTTGGCTACGTAGAGCCCATGTCTTTTTTCGTCGAGCATACGCATTGAAACACACATTCGCGCAATGCGCCCAACGAATTATGGTGCGGCCTCCGTGGTAGCAGCAAGCTCTACGACGATCTTAGGATGAGAATCATCTTGGGTGGCGGTCTTGAAGATCTGGAGATCGACAGCGATACGTGTTGCAGCTGTGCGCGTTGGCTGTCTGGATGTTAGCCGAGTCGCCGTGCTAGGATGGTTTAGGGTTTAAACCATCGCCCAGATACTCCAAAGCAACAATTCAACCGGACATTCGGCGGCAGCCAGGAGATCTCGAGCAGTTTCAATCAGCATCTCCCGTAAACCGGGCTCGTCATCCGCAAATCTTACACCCTCAGCTGCTACGCGAGCTAAGGCCCCAGCAACAGTGTCCTTTTGGACTGTCTGTTCGGAGAGCTTCTTGACCATCTTCTTTGCCCAAAAACAGGGGCGGGGGATATTCGATCGAGCGGTAAGGAGGGTAGGTCTCAGCGTGGGGTGACGACCTAACGTACTGCGTGTGGTTTCTTTAAGAGTTGGCGAGAGAGCCCATACTGCGTGAATAGAGGTAGATATATCAAGCACGCCGCATCTAGGGCACAGTTGTTAGCATATGCATGTATGATTGTGCATGCGTGTCCTTTCTGACAAAAGTTCAGTTCTCATTGCCCTTCTACTTGTCATTCTTCCATTCTCATGCCATCTGTCGATGATATCATCTCATGAGAACATGGTGTTTGTGGTGTGCGTCTACATAGAGAATAAAGATGATCATATATCCTATCCTGACTGTATACAGCGGAAGTTTGTCGTTTCTCTAGGAATCATTATGATAGGACGGACGCTAAGTGTGCGATACTAACTAGCTGGATGTACTATAAAGAGAGTGGGTGGAGCAGAGGCCTACTGAACACGCAGAACCAATCTTGGGGCGCGCGGATATGAGGTGCATAGGTCTATAGTAGCGGACGAGAAACAGAGGCACGACGTCCTCAAAGAAGTAGTCGCGCGTAATATACACAGTTAGCCCATGGAGGTTTGAATTGGTAGTTATTACCCTATATAGCATTAATGCATTATAGCAGAGTACTGGTAGCCTACCACCTCTCATGGGGAGTCTTAGGAGTGCTTTACGGTCCCCCTTTTGACGTTATATACGATCAATCGATCGATCGATCGATCGGTCAATCAAACGAGCTTCACCACAGCGACACACAGGGTGACGATACACAGCGATTGAAAAGTGATAAAGTAGGCCGGTGTACTCGGACGCCCAATAGGCGTGTTGATAGGCAGAACGGGTATGGATATGAATCGTTACCACTTCCGATGGCACTTAAGTGGATGAGGCTTAGTCTACGGAAGCTCCCGCGCGCTAAATTAGTTAATATCCCCACATCGATGGCTTTGACATATTGACGAGTTGATGCGTGAGCTCGGTACTATTGAATAGCTACAGCGACTACGACCGGGGACGAATCCGAGATGTGAGTCGACTGCCGCTCGAACGCATTGATTTGCGTCCCAGCTATGCTTCAAATGGCAGAAGGAAAATAGTATTCAAGCATTTTTGGCAATAGTAGGCCGTCATTGGTTGATCATGGGTAGGTGGCGGCAGGGAAATCGATGCTTCAACAGTTAAAGGGGAACAAACATTATATGGAGAAGACGCAAAATAGATCAAAGAGGACAAAGTGGGCTGGTTCCAGCCTCTTCAGCCAGGACGGCTCAGTCGAGCTTAAGATGCAGGGCGACGGCAAGATCGCCATCTACTGGGACGGTAAGTGCCAGTTCCAGAATTCGAAGGAGCAGCGCAGCGATGTCAAGGGCGTGAAGATGCAAGAGGTGAGTTTAAAGATAGCTCTATTCAACGCTGTTCAATTGCTTTCTCATGCTAATTTGACGTTTGTGATTGAAGGACGGCAACCTTTGCATGTAGTAAGTTCGACCTTCCGTCGTTCCCCAGATTCTCTATGTCAATATAACTATGTGTTATGATCAGCGTTTTGGAGGTATACTTTGTGGCTAACGAACTTCGTCACCTGCAGTACCACCGACGGCAAAGCCATTTGGCATACCGACACAGCTGGCGGCAAGGGCGATAGCACTTGTATCGTCGCTGTCCAGAACGATGGCAACGTTGTCATCTACAAGGGCACCCCGATCTGGTCCAGCGACACTCAGAAGAAGTGAGCCTGCCCTGGAAAAGGTGGAGGCGGACCGAAGGACCCAGAAAGTTATCGAACTAAATTAGAAGGGAGAAGGATGGTTGTTAAAAACATATCAAATTCTGGTCAATACGCTGTAGATGTCTAAACGAGTCGCTGATTATCAGGTAATTAATCAGAGATATGAACCTCAACAGTATCTAGTTTCTGTCCTTTAATAGTTGTGAGTCATGTTAAGGGACAAGTTCACGTTATTGAGTTTCACAGAGAACTCTCGCAGCATATGGGACTACGACGAATGGACCAAGGACTGACGTGGAACCGACATGGGAAAGAATGCAAAACGAATTGAATCATTGATACTGGCCTTGAGCTTGTGAGAATAACGATGTAAGCCTCACTGCAGAGATCTGATTGTATATTAGCGGAAAAATTCCTTAGGAAATCAGATAATCAGTTTTGATTAATATCTAGAATAACTTGCTTTAATATAACGATCTTCGTAGACGACGTATGCATGATACTGTACAGAATATGCTCTGCTTCCTTTCAAGGTGCTGCTGGCATACTAAAAAAGACAGTCTCCTATAAAATCCTCACAAACCTGAGTGTTCAAATTCCTTCCACTCGTGAGGATTTTGTAGAGCTTCGTCAAGTCGATGATGTTTCCGCGCCATAATATTGTCATTCTGATCGTCACTGAATGACTGCCGCCGGATTTCTGGTACGCGCTGGCATTTACTGATATCCGAAATAGCAGAGCCATCGCCCGTCTCAAGGATTGCGACTTTGCCTCTCTGTCGAACGTACAATGGATTTTTACTGGCAACAGAAGCGCTGTAATTACCGCTTGAGAGCGTAACTTCCACTAGCAGGCCAGAGAGGCCAGCATAAATGGTTGGAGAGGCGTCTGAAGGCTTTGCTAACGAGTATATGGGCGAGCCTGCGTAATTTCGAAAGGGGAGATAGATATTGCAATTCGGACGATAGAAGTCGTAACGTGATAGTGCATGCCATCGGCAAAGGCGGCCTGCCATATGGTCGCAAGTGGATCGATCATCACAGTACACAGGCTCATCGACAATAGTCGGCGGTCTAGGGGTTGGATACGGGCTGCGGCTGGTACAAGGCAGGGAATCAGTATGATAGTATGCCCTGGGCCATCGAAAGTCGAAAATCTTCAGCATGTGAGAGTACGCGCTGCCCGCAACAAATCTCTCGAGGCCGTGGGAGATTAAAGCGTTGATTGGAGTTGCAATTTCGAAGTTGTCTTGATACACTCGGTCCATTGGTGACGGAGTCCGCAGATCTTGTAGACGGATGGTACCATCATCCCACGAGCTGAGCATTACATTTCCACCTCCACTCGCAATTGATCCGACATCTACTGGAAGAAGCGCTCTCACAGTTTGGGGGTTGGACCCAATATGTGGATACTCGTTAGATACTCTGGCCGCTTTGGAGACCTCTAGTCCGGTTGGAGTGACAGTCAAAATCTGAATTGGATCGAAGCTTCTATTTAAGGACACGACAATAGTCTCTCTATTCAAGGTCTTCAAGGACCGGATGAAGTCAAAAGGTGAAGATTGTGGTGCATTCTTGAGAGAGACGGCATCAATAGGGTCAAGATATGACGAATCAGTAATATTCCCGGAATTCGGTTGTCTTTGGTATGGAATGGAATAGAGCAGGACATTCTCTTTAGTACCAGCCGCAAGGGTACCAGTACTAGGATTAATATCAACAGCCTGGATTTCCGGCTGACGAATGGAGAGTGGTGGCGATGGGCGAAAATGCGCTAAAGTGTGACCGAAACTGGAGTCATAGGTTGAGAGCAAGCGTAGATCGCCGTTGGCTCTTCCGACCACAACCGGCGAATCATCTTGGTCGCTTGAAGGATGTGCCTTCAGTATTAAAACCGCAGTAGTATCGTCCTTGCCGGCAACGTATCCAGTTTTTGAGCCCCTAGAGCAATGCCAGCTCTCAGAGACGACTGCTGTCTTATCCCTTCGTCGAATTCGTGCGAGAACGTCTTCGCCAGCACCCCAAACTACGAGCTCTTTATTATACAGCCCTTGCCTCTGCGAGTAAGCGTCAAGAATGATGTTTCCCGGTATTGACTGAACTCCATGCCCCCTTCGCCCGACGAGTCGGCGTGCCTCAGGAGGCGAGAGTGAGTGGAAAACAAAAGCTCGTCGATCCCAGTCGCGTGACTGAGCTGTCAGTACACGTGCAAGATCCTTCCACTCCTCTTCGGAATGGGATATCGGCAACGCGAGACTGCTGAAGCAACTAGTCACGAAGATGCGCCATCCGTTGGCTGAGATGAACGCGTTCAGCCCCTTGCAA
Organism: Xylariaceae sp. FL1651; assembly: GCA_025201745.1. Classification (NCBI taxonomy): domain Eukaryota; kingdom Fungi; phylum Ascomycota; class Sordariomycetes; order Xylariales; family Xylariaceae; species Xylariaceae sp. FL1651. The sequence goes on along the minus strand of MU624261.1, from coordinate 76,083 downwards.
GTTGCTCCTAGGTAAGCCACGCTTCTAGCTGTGTCCAAGTAGCCAAATATAATAAGTAATATGTCAATCGGGAGCACATCAAGCCTAGTAGACTGCGATATCCGTGAAGCTTCCATAGCGGGTATACATTGGTAAATCGTGAGCGTCTGATTAGATGGGCCTCTATAGATTGGTGGGTAGGTGGTGATGATGATGATTGTCTCAGAATCACTGACCGAGTCATAAACTGTTGATGGTAGGTTTAGAAGTGATGCTTCCGCTAGGGTCCTGTGCAATGAATAGGGGAAGGGGTAGAAAAGGTTTGCAGTACCCAAGGCTGCATCGTCGTAATCAAGGATCGTACAACAAAGTATGATATGATGGGAGCGTCACCCAATTCATACCCTAGTGGGCCATTCCAGTCCACATTGTCATCGCAATGAGTCTTAAGATGAGTCATTACTTGGGTCCAGGTATTTCGACTATAGTTGAGCAATGAATATAGCGACACATGGTGTAACCAATGCGAATCTGGGCTGTTAGCTATTCTTCATTAGTCTAGGACTTGTTTAGGTTGGGACACGGTGGTTGAGCTCTGAAGTGACGAAAATGAAAGAAGAATTTCTCCGAAAATGGTCATTGCATCATGACTCGTATAATACATAGGTTTTACAGTTGCATAGGTATCGGAGCTTTTAATGCAATTAAACATACCGAACTTGAAATGCGCTATAAGACTATGAAGCACAAAAGTACATTTGAAATACCTAGCTTCACATTTGCGCTCCTTCCCCCAGCTTCAATGTTAACTAGACTGTGTAATCTGGTTCTCATCTTCGTGTAGAACAGCATTCCGCAATACTTAGCTACGTATTCGATAAGAAAAACATCAGTATTATCGCGAACAAGAAGAAATTCTGTCAGATTTAATGCTTCACTGTTGTGTCTATTGTCTGTTCTAGCTGTTCTGCAAAGATTTATAAGGTACATGTAGATATGTATGCGGTGGAGCTTATCAGCCACAGTGGCCTGAGCCACCAAATTGAAAGCCACACAAGTATCTAGTGTATTGACTAATGTGATCCTTCCAATGCATCCTCGAGCTGTTTTTTGGAGTCTTTAATCTGACACATTCTGCATAACTCTTTAGCTTATTGAAAATAATTTTGCGTACATTTGAAGTCTTGTCGAATATTACTCCGCTCCACCTGAACCATACCTCATCTTGCCGCTATATGATGGCCATCATAAGTATTACCAATCTCTACTATCCTACAATCATTCTTTTGTTGTCTTGGCACCTCTATAAATATCTAGTTTACCCGGCGTTATTTTCGCCACTGGCTACGATACCCGTGCCTCACTGGACGTGTTCTTTCTCCAATAGCTGGATCCTTTGGGCTCGACTAAATAGCAGAGAAAACCGGAGCTTACACGCGGCCCACCAGAGATGCGGTCCAATTGTCCGAGTCGGCCCTTGCGAACTTAGTGTCAGTAGCACGGAAGCCGTAAAAACTATCTATCAGGGTGGCTTCGATAAGCATTCGTGGTACTCCGTATTTGACAATTTTGGGTACAAGAATTCGCTCATTCATTACAGACAGCGCTGAACTCTGGTAGGGTTCCTTGCATGTTTTCATCGGTAGAAGCGAGACATCATTCGGTTAGGAAGCGCATCGTTTCAAACATCTATTCGAAGTCCTACATCAGTGCCTCAAAATCTCAAGCAGCCCAGTCCGACATAATCTTAAACACGAGGTTGATGCCGTTGTTGAGAACCTCTGTGGTACCGAGCCAGATCCCACACGGCATCGACGTTCATTCTCTCTTCTGTGCCGTAGCTATGGACTTTATCTCTGCATACTGCTTCGGCATCCGCCGTGGCGCTAACTTCATCCAGAATAGAGCTTACCGTGAGCATTGGTTGAAGCTATACCAGACACGCAAGGGGTATGGGTTCTTCGCTCAAGAGCTCCCTGGTCTCTCAAGAGTCCTTAGATTTCTAGGCGTCAGCCTAACCCCTGCTTGGGTTGATATGGCGAATCAAGAGCTGGAGACATGGTGCAAGAAGCTGAGCGATGCCACAGTGCAAGACCTTCAGACGTCGGGACCCTTTCTCGATTCAGCCGACGACCCCGTCGTCGTGCGTACGTTACTCGCTGGTTATGAAAAAGAAAAGAAGGTCAATGGGCCAGAAACTCCTATCTACCCAACTGCCATTCTGAAGCCAGAACTTTCCGTTGCTTCTGAAGTCTTTGATCAGGTGTTAGCCGGTCAGGAGACGACAGGGGTAGCTTTAACATACCTATCACATCATCTCTCGCAGTCTCTTGACTTACAGAATCAATTACGAACTGAACTGCTATCGTTACAACCTAACATGGCCTTTAAAGATGGCAGGATAGAAATACCAGATTCCAAGCAACTTGATAGTCTGCCAAAGCTTCATGCTATGATACTCGAGACCATCAGACGATATGCACCCGCCGGGGGGCCTGAACCCAGGGTAGCACCAAGTCCATCTTGTCGTATAGGGCCGTATGAAGTACCCGGTGGCACTCGCGTTTCGGCATCTGCGTATAACCTTCATCGAGATGAACAAGCCTATCCGAATTCCGAAAAGTGGGACTACACTCGATGGCTAGTTGATGGAACTAGGGGCCGGGGCAGAAAAGACGCCCACAGACAATTCTGGGGCTTCTCCAGTGGAGGCAGAATGTGTCTCGGCTCCAACTTTGCTATGCATAGTTCGTAAAAGGTGTCCAATAAGGGTAGAAGAGATTTATTAACCCAAAGCTACAGATATGAAACTTACCATCGCAGCTATTTACTCTAACTATACGAGCTATATTGTTGACGACAGAGGAATTGAGCAAACTGATATGTATACGGGGCACCCAAAGAGCAATGCTCTGCATCTGCGATATGAGAGAGTGTGGTAAAGAAACCTTAGGGTTGTGAAGTATATTCTGTATTGCGATGGGGAAGACTGGGAATATCCACACATCCCCGCGGGATGTGTGGGATATCCCACTTTCCTTTATCTAATCAACGTATCTAATCTACACATGACATGTGGTTCCTATCGGACCCCCCTTGTCACACTGTATCAGAGTGCCTAATACATGATCTTAAGAGGACTCAAAAACATGCTTAGAAGGGAATAACGGGATTACCCAGGTTTAAGTAGCTTATATCTAAATTCGCGCCCGCAGCCGTCCAATCCAATTACAGTTGAGGATTTAGATTCAAGCTTAGCGGACTTACTTACCTTAAATCCATACTAGCAACTACAAACCAATTCCGGACTTTTAAGTTCTTTAGTACATTCCAAGAAAAGATGCCGTAGTATAAAGTATTTATGTATTCGCCGAATGGTGCCTATCTTTGAGTTCTCTCCGGGGCTTGAACACATCTGATGCTCTTTAGATCTTCTTTCTTTGAAACAAAAACCCCTCGAAAGGAAATAGTTACAATCCTAAATAGACAACCTATACAGTCAATATTTAACAATCAGTAATCTGTAGGCCAAAATCATCGATTCACTGCGCCCATTACTCGACTTACTCCTCTAACTATGACATCTCTACCATCCTCCCTTCCGAGCGTTCTACCGCGTCTCACAACCCGGGAGGCCATCACAGACATAGTGTATCGCTCCATAGACTCCTTTCTAGACTCCTTTAATATAGGCGGCGAGCCACTCCTTCGCTCCGCCGTGACAGCCGGCATTGACGCCATAGTGACAGGCATCTTCGCCAAGGTTGCTAAGATGATAATAATACACTATAAGACCAACGTTCGAATTCTCCGTAAGGACAGTGACACCAAGGCTAGTATAACGGCTAATAGGTTCGCCTAACACTATGCCGAAAGTAAGGACTTGTCAGGTGTTGACAAACGGCTTCTGGCTGGAGCATTGTATGCTATTGAGGCTGCAAAGGATGACAAAGACAGTCTATAGAAGGGGACGCACTTCATGGTGAAGATTTTGTGGCGTGAGGGCAATTAAGTTGCCATAGGGCGTTGATATTATCCCGAGCTGCATTATTGTGACGGCTGGCAACCTATTACAGCTGTCAACGGATTGACCAGACCGTTAAGTAGTAGGGCTATTGTTTGTTGTTTTGGTAAATACCGGGATAATTACTAAGTAAATGGTGTTAAATATTAGGTTATGTTTAATAGATGTATTAATAAATGTTTAATTAAAAAACAGTTTTTAGTCACGTATTGTTGAAATGAGGAGGCTGGTATCAGGTGGCTGATAAAGCCGGAGGCTAGGTACTTCGCCCCACACACATTTACCGTATATACAAAGGTATCCCACCTCTATACGTGATCTAGAACTGTTCTTAATGGAATTAATTAACATATACAACTATTAAACATAACCTATTATTCAACATATATAAAGATATATAGAGCTGTGTTTTATTTTTATTTATTTATTTACTAAATGCAAGTTATGCTTACATTGATATTTACGCTTGCTAGAAGTGCCGTAGGTTGACAAGGCTAGGTAGGCCTACCCTAGAGTTACCTTATAAGAGAGTGAAGATTTGTAAAAATTTTGATAAGGTGATGGATTATAAGTTGTTTACAAAGACTTTAAGGTAGCTGCTATCATTCGTTTTTTATATCTTATAAAATCATGTCTTTAATGAGAAATAAAACGTAATAAGTAATATATACCTTACCTTATACCTACTTTATACCTACCCTATACCTACCCTATACCTACCCTATACCTACCCTTAACCTACCCTTAACCTACCCTTAACCTACGTGATCTACCACCACTAACCTTTCTCGTATCACTGCCCTATAGCTATATATATACTGTATATACGGCATATTATTTAACTTGAGAAATATAAAGTTAAATAATAACTTAGTATTAAATATAATAATAATAATAATATTATTTATTCTTGATTTATATATATAGTGTTAAACGTTTGTAAAATTCTTCTTTTTATGCGTTTTTTTATTAAACATTTAAATATATTTTTAAATAAATATATTTTTAAATTTATGGAATTTTGCCAATTTTTATATTTATAGCGCGTTAAATTTTTCCCGCGTTTTTTAGTTATATGTAAAATTGGTATATTTATTAAACAAAGATTTTATTAATATTTTAAAAGTAATTAATGTTTTAAGGTGCGTTATTTAGAAATATAGGGTTAGGTTTTTTGCAGCAAAGTTTGTAGAATATAATTAGATATTAATTATTTTAGCATTGTTATTACGGAATTAGTTTATGTTAATTTTAAAGCAGTTGTTTTACTTTTAATACTAAACGTTAAAAAATATTTTATTTTTTTCTAAATTGTTATAAAATTTAAGTATTTTTATTTTAGCAAATTTATGTTATTTAAAACTAAAGTTATTTAAGTAGGCAAAATTTATATATTAACAATTAAATATTAATACTAAGAATAAAAGTAAGTTTTTGTTTTTGTTTTTGTTTTTATATATAAGTAAACATTAAACTACTTAATATATATAAAAACCTATTACTTATTTTTGTTTTTAAATACAGCTTTATTATAGCTTAATATTTTAATTTATACGGCAATACATAGGTAAGTAAGCTTTTTATAAAGGTAGGGCTTGTATAATTTTATTTTTATTTTAAAAAGAAGTGTTTTAGCGGCGGTGGTGGTTGCATTGTAATGCATAGTTTTTTGAAAAAGTTATCTAAAGTGGGGCTGATCGGGCGGGTAGGGTTACGTAACGCCTACTAAAGCCAACACCTAAAAACTACATTTACTATAACTCAAATAACTTTACAAAACAAGAAGCTACGATCATGCATCTAGAATCAATCGATACCTCTTTAAAATGCGCATTGATTGGTATAGGTTGCACTAGTATAAACCCTATAGTCGGCGAGAAAAAAAGGTTGCAAAATCGATGTTGTTGCTTAAGGCGGAGACCTTTATAAGAGTGCCTAATTTTCCAAAAAAACTACACTGCAAAAACTTTTCTAGGTGGTTATTTTTAGTGGTTAGGTGGCGCTTTATAGTGGTTATAGGTGGTTGTTGGTGCTATGAAAAGCTTTTTATGCTGTTATATTTTAGTGGCGTGGCGGCTATTAGGTGCGTTGCGATGGCGTATAGAGGTTATATGTGGGCTGGGTTAGGTTGGGGACTTGGCTGGGAATTTTTGGCGTGCGATTTTATATAGGAGTTGTCGAAGAAAATTTCGCTAAGTACGAAAAAAATATGCAGGACCGGAGATAGTTTGTATAGCCGTAAGTCGATTTTTTAAATTTGCTATATAAAATAATATATCGGAAAAGATTTTAGCGCCCGGGAAGCTTTTGAGCCGTGTTTTGGACTTAAGTGGGGTTGGTGGGTATATGAGAAAGCGAGCAGTTTTAAACTATAGCGCATTTTTTTACTAACTAGTGAGCTGCCTAGCAGTGGACAGGCTCGGGAACTAGTACTTACTTTTTCCTTGTGGAGGACCTGGGAATAGTACCTAGAACTTATTGGCGAATGGCTTAGGCATTTTGGTGTCGACAATTGCCTTTAGCGAGCATGTTGTAAGGCAATTTATAGCTTGTAGGACGCTGTAAAGAACACTAGCTTTTTTGTATGATAGACCTCTAGGCATCCCATTTATTAGGGGGCCCTACTTTCTTTTAGGCAGCTGCGTTTGCGCCCCCTAGGCTGAACTTTTTTTATAGAATTGTTTGTTAATATTTACAGTGTCTAGTATGCCCCTAGCGGGTTTGCTGTAACACAATTTGTAGCGCTTATTAGGCACTTTGGTGTCGATAATTGCCCTTAGTGGGCATGTTGTAAGGCAATTTATAGTTTATAAGACGCTATAAAAAACACCAGCTTTTTTGTATAATAAACCCTTAGTAGTTATATATTTATCTTAAAAATTAAACTATATATGTTTAAGTATAAGTAATTATACCGTAAAACTGTAAATAGCTTATTAAATTAATTATCGTTTATTTAATAATACTTTATTATATAGATAACCGTAGTAATTTTAAAGCTAATATATATTAAAAATCCCGATTTACGAAAGGATATATTTATTAAATTAAAAACTAACGCTTTTTAAGGCTTTTTAGTGATTTATAATAACTTTTCGAATCGCATGGCCTTGCGCCGGCGATAGTTTATTTAAATTTCTGCTTTATTAACTTTCGATGGCAGGGTTTTGGCCTGCTATAGTTATAACGGGTAATAGAAGGTTAAGGCTTAACTCCGGAGAAAAAGCCTGAGAAACGGCTACTATATCTAAAAAAAGCAGCAGGCGTGCAAATTACCTAATCCCGATACGAAAAGGTAATAATAATAAATACTAATATAAGGCTTTTTTAGGTTTTATAATTAAAATAAATATAATTTAAATCCTTTAACGAAGAACAATTAAAAGGCAAGTTTAGTACCAGTAGCCGCGGTAATTCCAGCTCTAATAGCGTATATTAAAGTTATTGCAGTTAAAAAGCTTGTAGTTAAACTTTGGGCCTGGCTGACCGGTCCGCCTTACCGCGTGCACTGGTTTGGCCGGGCTTTTTTTTCTAAAGAGCCCCATGCCTTTCACTGGGTGTGGTAGGGAACTAGGACTTTTATTGTGAAAAAATTAAAATGTTTAAAGCAGGCCTATGCTCGAATATATTAGCATGGAATAATAAAATAGGACGTACAGTTTTATTTTATTAGTTTTTAAGACCGCTATAATAATTAATAAAAATAGTCGGGGGCATTAGTATTCAATTGTTAAAGGTAAAATTCTTGGATTTATTAAAGATTAACTATTACGAAAGCATTTGCTAAAAATATTTTCATTAATTAGAAACAAAAATTAAAGGATCGAAAACGATTAAATACCGTCGTAGTTTTAACTATAAACTATGCCGATTAAAAATCGGACGATATTATTTTTTAATTCGTTCGGCACTTTACGAAAAATTAAAGTCTTTAGGTTTTAAGGGGAGTATAGTCGCAAGGCTGAAACTTAAAGAAATTGACGGAAAGGCACTACTAAAAGTAAAGCCTGCGGCTTAATTTAACTTAATACGAGGAAACTTACTAGGTCTAAATACAATAAGGATTGATAAATTAAAAGCTTTTTTTTAATTTTGTAAGTAATAGTATATAGCCGTTCTTAGTTAATAAAGTGATTTGTCTGTTTAATTGCGATAACGAATAAAACATTTACTTGCTAAATAGCCCGTATTGCTTTAGCAGTACGCTGGCTTTTTAAAAGGACTATCTGCTTAAACAGGTAGAAGTTAAATGTAATAACAAGTCTGTAATGCCTTTAAATGTTCTAGGCCGCACGCGCGTTACACTAACAAAAACAGCAAGTATTTCCTTAGTAAAAATACTTAGGTAATCTTGTTAAACTCTGTCGTATTAAAGATAAAGCATTGCAATTATTGCTTTTTAACGAGGAATTCTTAGTAAACGTAAGTCATCAACTTGCGTTGATTACGTCCCTGCCCTTTATACACACCGCCCGTCGTTACTACCGATTAAATGGCTTAGTAAGGCTTTCGGACTGGTCCAAAAAAGTCGGCAACAACACCTCAAAGCCGGAAAGTTATCCAAACTCGGTTATTTAAAAAAAATAAAAGTCGTAACAAGGTCTCTGTTAATAAACTAGCGGAAAGATTATTATAAAGTTAATAACAATTCTAAACCCCATATAAACATATCTTTCGTTACTTCGGCAGGTCGTATTTACCATATAGTCCCTACCCAAAAATACCTACCCGATAAACTCGGTAAGCCTATCGACGGCCCACGAAACTCTGGTTTAATTTTTTAAAATTCTAAATACTGCAACTAAATAAATTAAAACTTTCAACAACGGATTTCTTAATTCTAGCATCGATAAAAAACGCAACAAAATGTAATAAGTAATGTAAATTGCAAAATTTAGTAAATTATCGAATTTTTAAACGCATATTGCGCTTATTAATATTCTAATAAGCATGCCTGTTCAAGCGTTATTTCAACTTTTAAGCCCTTATTGCTTAGCGTTAAAAGCTTACGGCCTTGCTATAGCTCCTTAAAGTTAGTAGCAAAGTTAATTTACATTTTAAGCGTAATAAATATTTTTTTTTTATTTCGCTTTTATAGTTGTTTTATCTTTTGCCGTAAAACCCCCTTATATATTAAAAGTTAACCTTAAATTAAGTAAAAATACCCGCTAAACTTAAATATATTAATAAGCAAAAAAAAAAAAAAACTAACAAAAATTGCCTTAATAACGGCGAATAAAACGGCAACAGCTTAAATTTAAAATTTGGCCTTTAGGGTCCGAGTTATAATTTATAAAAGATGCTTTTAGCGCAGTGCCTTCCGAATTCCCTAAAACAGGACGCCTTAAAGGGTAAAAGCCCTGTACGGTTAGACACCAAGCCTTTATAAAGCTCTTTCGACGAGTCGAATAGTTTAGAAATACTGCTTTAAATAAAAGGTAAATTTCTTCTAAAACTAAATACTAGCTAAAGACCGATAGCGCATAAATAAAGTAATCGAAAAATAAAAAACACTTTAAAAAAAAGGTTAAATAGCACGTAAAATTATTAAAAAAAAACGTTTATAACCAGAACTTTTCTTAGCGGATTATCCAGTGTTTTTACCGGTATATTTCGCTAAATTAAAACTAGCATCGGTTTCTGTAAAAAGATAAAAACTTAAAAAACGTAGCTCCTTTAAAAATATTATAGCCCCTTGCATAATACCCTTATAAAAACCAAAGACCGCGCTTAGGCAAAAATGCTAGCATAATAGTCGTTAACGACCCGTTTTAAAACACGAACCAAAAAGTCGAACATTTATGTAAATATTTAAATATTAAACCCTTACGCGTAATAAAAATAAACAAAAATAAAAGCCTTTACGGGTACATTATCGACCGATTTTAATGTTTTCGGATAAATTTGAATAAAAGCATAACTGTTCGGACCTAAAAAATAGTAAACTATGCGTAAATAAAGTAAAGCCAAAAAAAACTCTAATAAAAGCTCGCAGCGGTTTTAACGTATAAATCGATCGTTAAATCTGCGCATAAAGGTAAAAGATTTATCAAACTATCTAATAGCTGGTTACCGCCGAAATTTCCCTTAAAATAGCAGTGTTAATCTTCAGTTTTATAAAATAAAGCGAATAATTAAAGACTCGAGGGCGCTTTTTTGCTTTCATCCATTCTCAAACTTTAAATATATAAAAAGCCCTTATTACTTAATTAAACGTAGGCATTTAAATATACTAATACTAGTAGGCTATTTTTAGTAAGCAGAACTGGCAATATAAAATAAACCGAACGCGAGGTTAAAGTACCGGAATAAACGCTCATCAAATACCACAAAAAATGTTAGCACATTTAAACAATAGAACGATGGCTATAAAAGTCGGAATCCGCTAAAAACTATATAATAACTTACCTATCGAATATGCTAGCCCTAAAAATAAATAGCGCTTAAACGTCCCACCTATACCCCGCCCTCAAGGTAAAAACGATGCTTTAAAAAGTAAGCGGCCGTAAAAATTAGTAACGAAACTTAAAACGTAAGCCTGGGTTAAACAGCCTCTAGTATAGATCTTGGTAATAATAGCAAATACTTCAATAAAAACTTAAAAGACCGAAATAAAGAAAAGTTTTATGTAAACAGCGGTTAGACGTAAATTAGCCGATCTTAAGCTATAAAAAAGTTCCGTTTTAAAAAAAGCATTTATGCCCTGTATAGCGAAAAAAAAGCCGGTTAATATTCCGGCGCTTAGATTTAAGTTTTACGCAATAACGTAACTAAATGCGGAAACGACGGCAGGAGCTTTAGGCAAAGTTTTCTTTTCTTTTTAACGGTTTATTACCTTAAAATTAGTTTATCTAAAGCTAAGGTTTAATGGCCGGAAAAGCCTGACACCTTTGTTAAGTCTGGTATACCCTTAACGTCCCTTAAAAATCCGCAAAAAAGAATAATTCTTAAACTAAGTCGTACTCATAACTGCAACAAGTCTCTAAAATAAACAGCCTCTAGTTAATAGAACAATATAAATAAAGGAAGTCGGCAAAATAGATCTATAATTTCGGGAAAAAGATTAGCTTTAAAGGTTAAATACGTTAGGCTTTTAGTAGATAATTTAAAAGCAGATCGCTATTAGCTGGGCAACCGGCCGGCGGTTTTTAGTATTTGGGTTCTAATGCTTTTAGCAGGCTTTAGCCGTCCGGCGTGCGGTTAACAACCAATTTAAAACTAGTACGGACAAAGGGAATTTAACTGTTTAATTAAAACATAACATTACGATAGTTAAAAAGTAATATTAACGCAATATAATTTCTGCCTAATGCTTTAAATATTAAAGTAAAATAATTTAACCAAACGCAAGTAAACGGCGGGAATAATTATAACTTTTTTAAAGTAGCTAAATGCTTCGTTATTTAATTAGTAACGCGTATAAATAGATTAATAAAATTCCTACTGTCCTTATCTACTATTTAACAAAACCATAGCTAAAGGAACGGGCTTAACAAAATTAGCGGGGAAAAAAGACCTTGTTAAACTTAACTCTAGTTTAATATTATAAAAAGACATAGAAGGTGTAAAATAGGTAGGAGCTTTAGCGTTAGTAAAATACCACTACTCCTATTGTTTTTTTACTTATTTAATAAAGCGGGGCTGGATTTTCGTCTAACTTCTAGTTTTAAAGTCTTTTGCAGGCCGATCTAGGTTAAAGACATTATTAGGTAAGGAGTTTAGCTAAGGTGGTACATCTGTTAAACCATAACGCAGGTGTTTTAAAAGGGGCTCATAAAAAACAGAAATCTCCAGTAAAACAAAAGGGTAAAAGTCCCTTTAATTTTAATTTTTAGTATAAATACAAACTATAAAAGTATAGCCTATTAATCTTTTAGTCCTTCGAAATTTAAAGCTAAAAGTGCTAGAAAAATTACTACAAGGATAACTAGCTTATAACGGCTAAGCGTTTATAACAACGTCGCTTTTTAATCTTTCGATATCGGCTCTTTTTATTATACCGAAGCAAAATTCGATAAGCGTTAAATTGTTCACCTATTAATAAAGAACGTAAGCTAAGTTTAAACCGTCGTAAAACAAGTTAGTTTTACTTTATTAATAACCTTACCGCAATAGTAATTCAGCTTAGTACGAAAAAAACCGCTAATTTAAATAATTAGTTTTTGCGGCTTATTACGAACCAACAGGTGGTCCAGGATTAGGCCGTAAGACAAGACTAAAAGACGCCTGGACCAGCTAGTGGTTACGTGATATTAGAGCGATAAGATCGCAATAACGCTCTAGGCGCTCTAAAGCGATAAGATCGCAATAACGCTCTAGACGCTCCAAAGCGATAAGATTGCAATAACGCTCCAAACGCTCTAAAGCGATAGGATTGCAATAACGCTTTAGGCGCTCTAGTTTGTATAAGGATAAAGGAATAAAAATATAAAAAAAAAAGTTTTCTTATATAACTAATCGTTTACTTATTATTATTTAACTCATATCTATAATTAATCTTTAAAAATAACTATAAAAAAACATTTTTTACAAAACAGTTAATTTAAAATATTATTATTTTTATTGCCCGCAATATTATTTTTTAACGTATATTTTAAATATAAATATAAAAATATCCTTAGTTATACTTTAAGCATTTATAACCCTAATACTATAAAAGCATATATAATATTAAATATTAATATACGCTTTATAACATTTTAAATAATTTTATTTTATGTTAAACAGTTAATTAAAGCAATATTTAAACTATAGCGCTAACTATATTATCTAGTTTTTAAAACGTTATTACTACATTTTGCGTAAAAATCGTAACAATGTATAATTAAATCCGAAAATTAAAACAAAAATTAAATAAACAAGCCAACATTTTTAACGAAACTACAAATTAAACCGATAAACTTGAAAAAAAAGCCGATAAATTTAAAACGCAAAACTAAAAACTATAAAACAACATTTTAAACATAAAAAAGCAAAACTAACTTTTTAAAAAAAAAGTCGATAAAATAAATAATCGATCAATAATCGTAAAAATAAAAAAAAAACTTGCAAAAAACTTTAAACTTTCGAGCTTAGCGAAATTCGATAATACTTTAAAAAAGCTAAAAAAATTTTTAACACAAGTTAAAATATATTTATATTTTTATAAAAACTCGTTCTAAAAAAATAATAAAATCGGAAAAATCTATATAACAGCTAAATTGTTTAAAAAACGAGCATTATTATAGTTTAAACCGCATTTATTTAAAACAATAATTTTACCGATAAAAAACTGTCCGAAAAATATATAAAAAATCTTTTAAAACTATAAGTCGTTTAAAAATAAGCTTAAACATTTATTCATTAATTTCGAAAAAAACGACAAGCTTAAAACGATTTACGAAAACTAAAGCAAACAAAATCGGCATTAATATATACAACAAAGTTCTAAAAAATCGCAGCTATTTTTAATTTAAATAACTAAGCTAAAATAATAATATTTTATAAAAAATTAAAAAACATAGTTAAAAATAAAATTAGCAAACTATTATAGCCCGATAATTTCGGCAAATACGTTAATAACGTAATTAAAGCTAATATAAAACTGTATAAAAAACGACGAAAACTTTCTAATAAAAAAAATAACAACAACAACAAGTTTAACTAAAAAAAAAAGCGTTAACAATCTATAACATATAGTATATACGTAAAACTAATAAAATTTAACGTAATATAATAAAAACGAAAAAATTAAAAAAAAAAGTTTAAAGATTTTAAATGCTATAATTATAATAAACTAAAACATTACGCTAAAAATTACAAAAAAAAGCTACGCAAAAACCCGTAAATATTAAAAGCCAAAATATTTAAAGCTAGAAAAAGCAATTAACAGATTAACATAATATAAGCCTACTATAACGATAAAATTTCCGACGTAAAACAAAATAGCAAAACATTAACCAAAAACCTAACAACATAAAAAAAAATATATACATTAACCAACTAATTAATTATACAGCTACACTTAAGGCAAACAGCGAAAAAAATTTACGAACAAGCTATTTATAACGAAAAATAGTTTACCGATAGTTTAAAAAAAAAAGTACAACTTAGTAAAACAATACGCTTAAAACGCGGCTTAGCTAAAATAATATAAACTCTAAAATAAAAACTTAAAACTATAAAAGTAATTACAAAATAAATTTAATAAAAGTTATAACATTAAATAATTATCGCGTTAAACAAACAAAAAAGCGCTTAAACCTAAAATAAATAACTAGAACTTAATTAAAAAAACAAAAGATAAAAAAGCCTTAACCTAGCTAAAAAAAAATTAAAATAACGAACTTTATAAGCTAATAAATAATAAAAAATATTTTTAAAACTACGTATATTTTTTAATCGACAAAATAATATTAACGCTAAATATACGATAAACAAAAATAAACTAATATATATATCGAAATATTAAAAATAAAATAATATGCAAAAAAAATTAGCTTAAAAAAAAAAATATTTAAACGATAACTTAAAATATTTTTATAAAATTTGCAATTATTAAATTAAAAATAAATAATTAAACTAATTAATACGAAAAAAAATAGCCCGAAAACAAATTTACTTACGCACGTAAAAAAACGAACTTTACTTAAAACAAAAAATAATAACTTTAACTAAAAAAAAAATAAAACAAAAACTCGATACTAAATTAAAGTAATAACTTTTACGATATTATAAAAAATACTAAAACATAATAATCGAAATAAACATAAATATTTTAAAAACAAAAAAGTTCGACACTTTTATTTCAATTAATCGTTTATATAATAATACTATATTTAAAAATAACGATAAACGGTTACGATTATATTATAAAAAATATTACGAAATATTATAAACAAGCTGTATAGTATATAAATATAAAAAATATATAACAAAAAAGATTAAAAATCTTTAATTTTTAGCCCGTATAGCTAAAATAAAAATACAATATCTTTATAAAAAAAACAAAATTAAAAAACTAGTAATAATATATTAAACAGCTTACAAATACGCTATATTTAAACAAAATTTATAATATTCCGAAAATTGCAAAAAAAAGTTTACGATTTAAAAACGATATTAATATATTTAGTGCAAAATTTACATATTTTATAAAATTTCTTAGTATAAACAAATAAAAAAGAAAATTAAAAAAAAAAATCGACGAAAATTAACTTTTATTAAAAATTGTCGAAAAAATAATAAAGCGGCAAAATTTACGAAAAAATAAAACCGACGACAAAATTATTAATAAATAAAAAACGACAAAAAGTAGCTATAAAACGAAACTAATAACTAGTTTACGAGATTTTTAAATTTTTATATAAAATAAAAACATAACTTAAAAAAATACAAATATTAATAAACGTAATTTATAATAAAAAAAAACTAAAAGTTTTATTTGATATAAGCGTTTATAAAAATTTTATTTTTTTAAATTTAGTTAATAAATTAAACTTAGCATAAATTAAAAAAAAAAAACTTTATATATTTACGACTTTTGATAAAAAAACTATAAATTACGATAATAAAAAAGTTATATAAAAAACTGTAAAATTTTTTATAATTATTTAAAATTATTTAAAACGCTTTAAGCTCGATATTATAAGAATATTATATAATATAATATTAAAATTAACTTAGTTGTAAAAAAATAATCCTAAAATAAACTAAAAAACTGGCCGTTTTTAGTAAAATCCGCCCGAAATAATTAAATTAAAAAAAAACTTAGCTTTTATAAAACTTTAAATACAAATTGCATATAAGTTTAAATAGCTAAATAAAATATAAAACAAAATATAATAATAAGTTAATAAAAAATTTACAATTAAAATACTAAAAAAGTACGCTAAATTTAAAAACCTATTTACAAAAAAACATAATAAAAAAACAGGGCTATTAAAGCATAATAAATATAATTACGCGATTAATTTAAAAAAAAAAACGTACCTTAAAGCTTTTAAACTATATAAATTAAATAAAAAATAACTTAAAAAACTACGAAAATATTTTAATAAAAACCTAAAAAAAAAATTTATACAACATTTTAAATTATTAGCAGTAGCATTGATATTATAAATATTAAAAAAGCTAAAAAAAAATAGTAAACGAAAATGGAAAAATTGCAAAAATTAGCGACATTTTAACTTTATTATTATTAAAAATAGTAAATTTATACTAAAAATAAATAATTTAAAAAATCGTTTAAAAAAAGCGCAATAGTTTATAACGTTCGATATTTTAAAAGCTTATTATTATATTAAAATTAAAAAAAGCAATAAATAAAAAATAGCGTTTATTACAAAATATAGACTATATAAATTTTTAATAATAAATTTTAGCTTTATTAACGCATTAGCAATATTTTAGTTAATAATTATAAATATACTACGCAAATTTGTTAATAAGTTTATAATAGTATATTTAAACGATATCTTAATTTATTTAAAAATATTTAAAAAATACAAAAAATATATGCGATAAATACTTTAAGCGTTATAAAAAGTAAAATTAAAAGTATATTTAAAAAAAAATAAGTTTTACAAACAGTAAATAAATTTTTTAAAATATATAATATTTTTAAAAAAAGTATAAATTTAATAATTTAAACTAAAAATAATAAAAAACTAGCTCGTATTAAAAAATATTAAAAATATATAATTGTTTATAAAATTTACAAATTACGTATATATATTTATTAAAAATTTTAAAAAAATCGCAGCGCTTTTTACGAATTTTACTAAAAAAAATAAACTTTTTTAATAAACGGAAAAAAAATAAAAAACGTTTAATATATTTAAAAATATAATTTTAAGCAATTTAATATTTAAATTATTTAATTTAAAAAAAAAATATAAAATAAAAATCGACGTAAGTAATTATGTTATAAAAAAATAATTAATTTAGCGAAATAAAAACGGCAAACTATATTTAGTGGCATTTTTTTCGAAAAAGTTTTTAAAATTTAAATTAAATTATTAAATTTATAATAAAAAATTTATAATAATAATTAAAACATTTAAACAATAAAAGTACTATTTAAATAGTATTATAGCATTAATAAAAATTTATTTAAATTATAAAAATTTTATAACGTTTATAACTATTAAAATATTAAATAAACGACAAATATAATAAGCAAAGTTTTTATTATAATTTAATTTTAAAATTATTTATATTAAAAGTAAAAAAAACGACAAAACAAATATTTTTAGTTAAAAAAACAACTATAAACAAAAAATACTATTAAAAAGTTAAATATTATTATATAAAAATATAAATAAAAGCTTATTTATAAATCTTATATAAATAAATTATAAAAAATAAAATAAAAAAATCTAAAAAACATTACGAAAAACAAATAAACTAATTAACTAATACTACAATAATAAATTATACGTATTAAAAATATATTAATATAAATTAGTTAAAAAAATATATAAATATTTATTTTTAAAACATTAAAAAATATTTAAAACGTTTAACAAATTACGAAAAAATTACGATTTTTTAAAAATATTAGCAATAGTTAAAAAAATTATTATAAAATATAATTTATGCAAAAAATTTAAAACAGTAAAACATAAATTATATAAAAATTTAATATTAATATTAATTTTAAACTAAGCATAAAAAACAATAATATTTGACTATATAATTAAATTATTAAAGTCGAAAAAATTTATAATAAAAATAAAGTTCGACTTTATTATAGTTATAATAAACAAATTTATAAAATATATTTATTTTATATTATATAAAAAAGCAAACTTAACAAAAGATTTAGTTTACGTAATAATAAAATATATTTTTAATAAATATAGTTATTTAAAAATAATTATTACTAACAAAAATAAAACAATAGCATTTAAATTTTAACAATTATTTACTAAAACTTTAAAAATTAAGCATAAAATATTTATAATATACTATTTATAAACAAATAGCTAAATAAAAAAATTAAATTAAACATTAAAACAATATTTACGTTATTATATTAATTAAAACTAAAATAATTAAATAAAATTATTATTAAACGTAAAACTAATATATAATAGTTTAATAAACGAAATAATAAAAATATTACTATTTAAAATAAACTATAAATATAATATAAATATACAACAATATTATATTAATAATATTACTATACTAGCAACAAAAATCTAAGCAAAAAAATTGCTAAAACTATAAAAATAGTTATAAAAAAACTTTATATTTGTTTAACAAAAAATAAAAAAATATTACGACAAAAACAAATTATTAAAGCTAATTTTAAAAAAAAAAGATAAAATTTATTTTTTAAAACGCAACATTCGAACAAAACGCAATAACAAAAAACTCGATTTTAAAAATATCGAACTTTTCAAAATTAAAAAAATATTATTACTAATAATATACAAACTAAAACTACTAAACACTATAGTTATCCGACTAATTTTTTATATATTATTATTAACCAAAACGCATTTAAACGCCGCGCTTAAAACCTAGTTAAAAGCAAACGAAAACAAAAACATTTACAAAATAGAAAAAATCCTAAATTTACGACAAAATAAAAAAAAGTTCAAATATTTTATCAAATAAAAAAGCTATATATACGCTAAAACTACGTAAAAACTAAAAAAACACTTTATAAACGTAAAAAATCTTGTTAAAAATTTCTACTAACAACACCTTAATCGACCAAAACCAAAAAAAAAAAGTCGACTACGAAAACATTAAAAAAATGCCAGTTAAACCTAAAAGTAAAAAAAAAACCGGGTTAATCTTCTTCAAAAAAAAAAGCGTCCAGCTCGACTAAACCCTTTGTCACTAAATCCGCAACACGTTTCTTATAAAACTCCCGTTATCTACGTATACGGTATAAACAAGCAAAAGCCTCTAAAAACGCCTCTTCGGCGTATTTTTCCTTTTCCTTAAGCCGAAAAAACTCCTTCGATACTTTATATAGCTTAAATAAAAAAACTTCTATACAATTACACGACCGACCAGCTCGAACATAATTACTATAACAAAATATACCCGCCATAATAATACAAATACGCTTTCTAAAAAAACAACAAAAGCAAAAAACGGCCTCGAAGCCTTTAAAATTAATTAAATAAATAAAAGCTTAACGCTACTTAATCTTTTTGTAAAAAAAACGCCTAGTTATTCCGTTAGGCATAATTATAAAAGAAAAAATCGCAGTCCCAAAAAAAAAAAAAACAAAAAAAAAACCCACCTAAAAAAATTATTAAAAACAACAATCGTAAAAAAAAAAGGATAATATTACGAACTAACAAATAGTCCAAAATTAGGCCGTAAAATAAAACTAAAAAACGCCCGGACCAGCTAATAGTCACGTAACATTAAAGCGATAAAATCGCAATAACGCTCCAAACGCTCTAAAGCGATAAAATCGCAATAACGCTCTAAGCGCTCCAAAGCGATAAAATCGCAATAACGCTCCAAGCGCTCCAAAGCGATAAAATCGCAATAACGCTCTAAACGCTCTAGCTCGTATAAAAATAAAAGAATAAAAATATAAAAAAAAAAGTTTTCCTATATAACTAGTCGTTCATTTATTACTATTCAACTTATATCTATAGTTAGTCCTTAAAAATAACTATAAAAAAACATTCTTTACGAAGCAGTTAATCTAAAATACTATTATTCTTATTGCCCGTAATACTATCTTTTAACGTATACTTTAAACATAAACATAAGAGTATCCTTGGTTATACTTCAAGCATCTATAACCCCGATACCACAAGAGCATACATAGTGTTGGACACTAGTGTACGCTTTGTAACACGGCTGTCCGACCGGGCAGTGCCGTAACGCTACTATTTGCTAGATAATAGTTAAACGCTTTTAAGTCAAAATCTATGCCAAAACGCGGTAATACTTCCTACACGTTGTAGACGGATACAAATAAGTTTCGGCTTTGTATTTTAATTAGCGATTCTTCTGCTATACTTAAAGTGTATAGTAATATTTCGCGTATTGTAATTTTAATACGCGTAAAATTAAATTTTTTATAGACGACTTAGCTGTACAAAAAAGTTTTATAAGCAGTAGAGTAACCTTATTATTACGATCTGCTAAAGGTAAGCCTTATTTTGCCTCGATTTTTTATATTTTCTTCGCCGCCGGAGGAAAATAATAAAAGGAATCATTGCGTTTTCCTTTAACGTTTTAACCATGTTTTACTTTAAAGTAAGCTCTGTTAAATACGTACAATTTATTAAAAAAATAATATACGGTAAGTAAAACTTACCCGGTAGTAGTGGTAATAATATTTTACTATAAAAAAAGGCTACCCGGGAAATATATAGACTATACTGCTACCGGGTAGGAAGGACGTATAGTATAACTATAGTAAAATTAGTAGGCAAATACGCTATAACTATAGTGAAGTTAATAGGTAAGTACGCTATATTTATAGTAAGTTTATTTAGAACTTACCTTTTAGGCAGCTACCCGGTAGGGATCAGAAATGAACGGCAGCCGGGTAAGTGAGTATAGGGTAAGCACTAAGTCTACTCGCTATAGATATAGTAAAGTTAGTGGGTGAGTACGCTGTAGCTATAGTAAAATTAATAGGTAAATACGCTGTAAATATAGTAAAATTAGTGGGTAAAATACGCTGTAGTTATAGTGGAATTAGTAAGTAAGTACGTTATAAATATAATGAGGTTAGTAGGTATAATATGCTATAAATATAGTAAGGTTAGTAGGTAAGTACGCTATAGTTATAGTAGAATTAGTGGGTGAGTACGCTGTAGTTATAGTAGAATTAGCGGGCAAGTACGCTGTAAATATAATAAGGTTAGTGGAGCAAATACGCTGTAATTATAGTAAGGTTAGTGGAATAAATACGCTGTAAATATAGTAAGGTTAGTAAAATAAATATGCTATAGTTATAGTAAGGTTAGTAGAGTGAGTACGCTATAAATATAGTGAGTTTAGTAGGGTGAGTACGCTATAGATATAGTAAAATTAGTAGGTAAGTACGCTATAAATATAGTAAGGTTAGTAGGTGAGTACGCTATAGATATAGTAAGGTTAGTAGGTAAGTACGCTATAAATGTAGTAAGGTTAGTGGGTAGGTACGCTATATTTACAGTAAGCTTATTTAAAACTTACCCTGTAGGCAGCTACCCGGCAGATTTTAAAAACGGTTGGCCGTTAGGTAGTCAGGTATAGGGTAAGCAAAAAGCAGGGGCGGATATATGCAAGGTATAGCTGTGAGTCGATTTATAAAATTTACTATATAAAATAATATGTCGGAAAAGATTTTAGCGCCAGGGAAGCCTCTAAGCCGTGTTTTGGACCCAAATAAGGTCGGTGGGTATATAAAAGGGGCTAACAGCTTTCTCTATTAGACTTTTAGGCTTTCTTAGGGGTTTATATTAGGGGGGGGAGCCCTTACCAGTGCCTTGGAAGGGGCTTAACCTTGTGTACAGGGTAAGTTCGCTTAAGTGCTTGTTTTTTGGCGCGGTGGCGGAGACCGAATAAGGGGGCAACTATTTTTTTGGGGAGGTATATATCAGTGGGCTATAGGGAGGAAGAAATCATAAGTTACAGTGGCTGTACCTTAACTACAGGGTAGGGCAGGCAGCCGCGGCTGGTATAGGGTAGGCAGTCTCCAAGGTAGCCACTATGTTCTTCCGGGTAGGACAGACGGGTGAAGAGCTACCCTGGAGTTGCCAAACTCTCGGTCTCCCGGGTAGTTCATATGAGGGGCTTTTACCCTGGAGTTGTTAGACTTTAAATCTCTCGGGTAGGTTCCCCATAGGGTAACCATCTGTTATCTTACCCTGCAGTCTAGGAATTTAAACCGTGCCGGGTAGGCTGTGTCGAACTTGAGGCTAAAATAAGGGTATATTAGGCGTGGCTTTGAGTTATAGGATAAAGCGGCTAGGTAAATAAGGTGAAAGTTCCGTCGATTAATGTTATAATACAGGTGTTTTATTATAGTTTAGGCTATATATAGGAAAAGCATAAATAAAGAGGAATATTTAACAATAGTGTGGCTAATATAATATAACATAATTAGATATAAGGTTAGTTTTGTTAAATGTATTGTTTTTCAAAGTTAAGTTATTAATTATATAAAACGTATATATAAAGATATATAAAGCTGTGTTTTATTTTTATTTATTTATTTACTAAATGCAAGTTATGCTTAAAACGTATATATAAAGATAGGTTATGTCTAATAGTTGTATATATTGATTGATTACTTAACAGAATAGTTCTAGGTCACGTACAAAGGTGGGATACTTCTGTATATACGGTATATGTGTGTGAGGCGAAGTCCCTACCCTCCGGCTTTATCAGCTACTTGAAACCAGCCACCTCATTTCAACAACTCCCCCTTAAAAAAAAGGAAAAAAAAAACGGGTGCCGTTAAGGCTCGAACTTAAGGTCTTTAGTAATTGATTTCCAGTGAAAAAAGGGATTACTTCAGGTATCCACACCTTGCCACGACCTTATAGGCCTTCACTTTATAGGCGTGTTTAATGCTTTTCCACAACTATTGCCCTTTTTTTTAAAAAAAAAACGCCGTATAAATAAATCCATTATTATGCATTCCTTTTCCACTAAACGATCGGCGTAAAATAGGTCCGTAGCCTTTTAATTTACAGGCACCTCTAGCCTATAAATATTTTCGCTTGTTTTTTCTAATGCGCGATAATGATTTCTCGTTAATAAATAGTTTAATTTATTAAAAAGCCGGTCTATTGACTATAACTGCTGTTTTTTAACAATACACACGCGGTTTTTAATATTAAAATCGGGTTTTTTTTATATTAGGTTTTTTTCGTATAATAGTATTTTATATACGCTATATTATTACTTAAATAATAATGTAATTATTTAACATTTAGGCACTATTATATTTCTTTGCAGTTTAGCTTTTTCTTTACAAATAAACTTATTATATCTTAAGTTCGGCTTTTCCAGTCAAAATAGAAAAGCATTGGGAAGCCTACAATTACTTTATATAGTAATAAGCCAGTAGATTTATACGGCACTAAAGCGGCAGCATAGTTTATAGTAAATAATACTTATGCTTAATTATTTTAATAATAGTTTACAAACGGTCGTAATCGTTAATCGTTATATTTATTTGTAATTTTAGCTTGCCCCACTATTTTATAATATTTTAATAAAGGTAGCTTTTATTTAATACCTAATATTTTAACGAGCTTGTTTATAAAGTTAGCAATAAATTAAGGTTTTTTGTTTAAAACAATGCTCTCGGAAAGTCTAGTAAAGCGAAATAAACTATTTTATAGTATATTTAAGCAACATCTTAAGGAATAGCATTTTTAAAGCAAAAAATTAACCAAGGTTACTTGCTTAACCTGTCAACAATTACCAGTATAGTTTTTCCTTTTCCGCTATTTATAACGTGCTTTTTAAAGTCTATAACTAGGTATTAAAACGCGCGTAAAAATATAAGCACTGGCTGTAAAAGTTTCGGCGTTTTATCTCTTAGTACTTTCGCGGGTTTATATTCCAAGCAATTGTCAACGCACTTATCGACAAATTCAACTAGTCCTAGCCACCAATACTAAGCGGCTACGAGCTGTTTAGTCTTCTTTCTACCCGGGTAAGCGGTCGTCATTTGCCTATATACCTCTTTTACTAATCGTGTTCTTAAATTTAAGTCTTTCACATTAAAAACAACTAGGCGTCTTTATATATAATCAAACCTGCTACATCTTGCTAGTTGTCAAACATAGCAGATTACGCTTTTGCTTGATAAATCTTTAATGCTAAGTCTTTACGGTTATATTTTAACATTTTGTCGATTAGGTATACTCCCTTTTCTAGCGGCAGTATCGGAATGTCAGTATTATTTCGAATAGTTAAACGGTATCAGAACTTAAAACGTATATTAAAGCTATAGTTGCTACATTATTTATGTTTTTTTGTAAAAGATTAGAATATCTTAGCTTGTTTACTAATTTAAAGAGGGTTATGTATTTTTAAGCGTTGCGTTTTTTTTTTATGTTTTTATATATTCTTGTTTTTTTGATAAGGCATTAGTTATTACGTTTTTTAAACTAGGCCGGTATATAATATTAAAGTTGTACTACGTTAGTAATTTTAACTATTCGGCCTATTTATGACGGCTGGTGTCTTATTTGCAGCTGTTAAACAGATTGACCAGCTGTCAAGCTATTGTTCATTGTCCTGGTAAATGGAATACCTAAGGTATCCATGTACCCCATTAATCCCTACCTATATATTTCTGTGCTGTAGCTGTTAGATAGATACTTTCCTTTCTTCCTTATCTTAGTTATTTCGTAAGGAATATACGGTAAATTTAATCTGAGAACGAACTGCTAACTTTTGGGCTATGACACTATTTTAAATTTAGCTTTTGCATTTTACTAAAATACTTTAGCGTTTTGTAATCTATAATAATTAAAAAGGGCTGGTGGCGCTAAAGGCTTATAAGTTCGGGTCTTTAGCTTTATAGCGCACGTATTACCGCTAGTATGTCTTTATTATAAATACTGTAGTTTATTTTTGTCATGACTCGACCCGTGTAGTACATAGGACACTGGCCCGAAACTATAAGGATATATATCCGGAAGGCATCTAAGACATAGAGGTTTTTCCTTCCTTAAGTATCAGTTATTAAGTCTATTGTATATCTTCGAATTGATCGTTGTACCTGACCTATATTCATTGTAATCCCCCTGACAATTTTTGTCTTGTCTATAGTTTAAAAATAATATCTTGTCGGGTGCCACTTTCCGTCGTCTCTTTTTTGCATTAGTAAGCCGGCAAAAGTACCGTCCGACATATCTGTCTTAACCTTTATCTCTCGGTTATATTAGAAATGGGCTAAAATAAGAGCAGACGTCAATTGTGCTTTCAAGTTTTTAAACGCCTTAATGTAAGCTTTGTTAAAACAGAAAAGGACGCCTTTTTTTATTAAGTTAAACAGCGGCTTTGCTTTTTTATTATATTCGGGAATAAAGCGTTAATAAAAGTTATAAAAGCTTAAAAATGACTATATTCCTTTTATACTTTAAGGTAACTTTTAGTTATATACTGTTTCAGGGTTATAAGGTCCATGTCACGTGACAGACTTCGGGCTTCTGTTGATCATGTACATATATCCATTTTTTCTGCGTTCTATTTAGCCAAGCAAGAAGTAGGCATCAAGCTTCGAAAATCCAAGCCCACCACCACCATGAACACAGTTCTATTTATCAGCCTTACTATTCCATCGTGACATAGCTCATTTGAACGCCCTTATCTAGATCAAGTATTCGCCCTCGTCACCGGCCTCCGGCGAAGAAAACCCATCCCAAAGGAAGCCTTTGGCTTCTTAGCCCCCCCCCCCCTGTTACGAACCAACAAGAAGAAGGCCCGCTGGCAGGCCCGGAGAAAAGAACAAGTCATCCACCGAGGACACGGATAAAAAGATATGCAATAAAGAGGAAGATCAGTAGTGATCAGAAAAAGTGCACTGATTACGACTGAACAGCACAGATCTTCAGTAATCTGATTAATAGTGATCAGAAAAAGTGCACTAATTACGACTGAATAGCACAGATTTTTAGTGATCTAATTAGTAGTAATTAAAAAGATTATAATAATTAAAAAAGATTATTAGCGATTATTAGGGATAAGGGAATAAGTATATTAAAAAAGGAATTTTTTGTGTAGCTAATTATTTATTTATTATTATTTAACTTATGTTTATAGCTACTTTTTAAAAACAGCTATAAGAGAACATTTTTTACGAAGCAGTTAATCTAAAATATTATTATTTTTATTACCCGTAATACTATCTTTTGACGTATACTCTAAATATAAATCTAAAAGTATTTTTAGTTATACTTTAAATATTTATAACCTTAATATTACGAGAGTATATATAGTGTTAGACACTAGTATATGTTTTATAATACTTTGAATAGTTTTGTTTTACGTTAAGCGGTTAATTAAAGCAATATTTGAACTATATCGGTACTAGTAACTTAAAAGTAAGCAGGACTATCGCAAGTCGTAGCACTATTTTTAAAACTATCGCAAGTTGCAATATTATTTTTAAAGCTATTGACGAGCCTAGACCACTTTATAGAAATTGAAAAAGAAGATAATAAGTTTAAAATTACCGAAAAATAGTACGATTATTTAGTAAACTTAGTTAAAAAACTTCGAAAAAAGCTAAACGCTAAAAATAATAAACGATAAATACTAGAAAAAAACTTAAAAATCGTTAAACTATTTAAGTTTAACGGAACCTTTAGCAAATTTAAAAGATTTTTAGCTTAAGTTTAAATATATTAATATTATTATAACAATGTTTTTAAAAACGATAAAAAACGAATTTTTTATACAGCATTATTGTTAAAAAAAAAAGCTTTAACCTAGTTCGAACTATATTTATTTAAAATAACGATTAAATTTAGAAATAAGTAGCTTAAAGATATGTAAAAATTTTTTTAAGTCGAAATTTTTTTAAAACCGAGTTTAAAAATTTATTTTTTAACTTTAAAAAAAAACGACAAGCTTAAAATAAGCTATAAAAGCTACGATAAATTAAATTTGCATTAATTTATGCAATTAAGTTTTAAAAAATTTCTGTTATATTTAATATTAACGACTAAGCTAAAATTATAATATTTTATAATAAACTAAAAGATAAAGTTAAAAATAAAATTATTAAGTTATTACAATTTAATAAATTTATAGAATATATTTTAGCAATTATTTAAATCGATATTTAATTATATAAACGATATTAAAAAAGAAGATAAAATTTTTTTAAAAATAAATAATAGAAAAAAAGCTAAAATAAAGCGAATAATTTTAAAAAACGATAACATTTTACAGTATATAAAATATATACAAAATTAATAGAACTTAATAAAATGCGATAAAGTAAAAAAAGATAATAAAAAATAAAAAAAACTATTAAATGTTATAATTGTAATAAATTAAGATATTATACTAAAAATTGCGATAAAAAGCTACGTAAAAATTTATAAATATTAAAAGTTAAAATATTTAAAGCTAAAAAAAGCAGTTAATAAATTAATATAATATAAACCTATTACGACGATAAAGTTTTAAACGTAAAGCAAAGTAACGAAATATTAACCGAAAATTTAATAGTATAGGAAAAAGTATATATATTAATAAATTAATTAATAATATAGCTATATTTAAAGCAAATAATAAAAAAAATTTACGAATAAATTATTTACGATAAAAAATAGTTTACCGATAGTTTAAAAAAAAAAGTACGATTTAATAAAATAGCACGTTTAAAACGAAGTTTAATAAAAGTTATATAAATTTTAAAACAAAAACTTAAAGCTATAAAAATAATTACGAAATAAATTTAATAAAAGTTATAGTATTAAATAATTATTACGTTAAATAAATAAAAAAGCGTATAAACTTAAAACGAATAGCTAGAATTTAATTAAAAAAACGAAAAATAAAAAAGTTTTAATTTAGCCGAAAAAAATTAAAATAACGAACTTTACGAATTAAAAAATAATAAAAAGTATTTTTAAAACTACGTATATTTTTTAATTAATAAAATAGTATTAACGCCCGGTATAAAATAAATAAAAGCAAATCGATATATATACCGAGATATTAAAAATAAAATAATATGTAAAAAAAATTAGCTTAAAAAAAAAAAATGTTTAAACGATAATTTAAAATGTTTTTATAAAACTTATAATTGTTAAATAAAAAATAAATAGCTAAACCGAACAATATATATAGCGATAGTTCGAAAAAACGTTGTACCGTATACGTAAAAAAATAAACTTTGCTTAAAATAAAAAATAACGATTTTAATTAAAGAAAAAATAAAATAAAAACTTAATACCGAATTAAAGTAATAGTTTTTATAGTATTATGAAAAATATTAAAATATAATAATTAAAATAGGCATAAATGTTTTAAAAACGAAAAAGTTTAATATTTTTATTACAATTAATTGTATATATAATAGTATTATATTTAAAAACGACAACAAATAATTATAGCTATGTTATAAAAAATATTACGAGATATTATAAACAAATTATGTAATATATAAATATAAAAAATATATAATAAAAAAAATTAAAAATTTTTGGTTTTTAGCCCGAATGGCTAAAATAAAGATTAAATATTTTTATAAAAAAAGTAAAGTCGGAAAATTAGTAATAATATATCGAGCAATTTACGGATATGTTATATTTAAATAAAATTTATAATATTTTAAAAATTGCAAAAAAAGGTTTACGATTTAAAAACAATGTTAATATATTTAATGTAAAATTTATATATTTTATAAAATTTTTTAGTACGAATAAATAAAAAAGAAGATTAAAGAAAAAAATTAACGAAAATTATTTTTTATTCGAGACCGTCGAAAAAATGATAAAGCAGCAAAATTTACGAAAAAACAAAACCGACGACAAGTTTATTAATAAGCAAAAAACAACGAAAAGCAGCTATAAAACGAGACTAACAGCTAGCTTACGAGATTTTAAAGTTTTTATATAAAATAAAAATATAATTTAAAAAAATATAAATATTAATAAACGTAATTTATAATAAAAAAAAACTAAAAGTTTTATTTAATATAAGCGTTTACGAAAGTTTTATTTTTTTAAATTTAGTTAATAAATTAGACATAATATAAACTAAAAAAAAAAAACCTTATATATTTACGATTTTTAATAAAAAAACTATAAATTATAATAACGGAAAAGTTATACAAAAAACTGCAAAACTTTTCGTAATTATTTAAAGTTATTTAAAACGTTTTAAATTCGATATTATAAAAATATTATACGATATAATATTAAAATTAACTTAATTGCAAAAAAATAATTTTAAAATAAACTAAAAAACTAGCCGTTTTTAATAAAATTTGCCCGAAACAATTAAACTAAAAAAAAACTTAGCTTTTATAAAACTTTAAATATAAACTATATATAAACTTAAACAGTTAAACAAAATATAAAATAAAATATAACAGTAAGTTAATAAAAAATTTACGATTAAAATATTAAAAAAGTATAATAAATTTAAAAACCTGTTTACAAAAAAACATAGTAAAAAAATAAAGCTACTAAAATATAATAAATATAATTACGCGATTAATTTAAAAAAAAAAACGTATTTTAAAGCTTTTAAATTATATAAGTTAAATAAAAAGCAATTTAACGAATTACGAAAATATTTTAACAAAAATTTAAAAAAAAAGTTTATATAATATTCTAAATTATTAATAATAATATTAATACTATAAGTATTAAAAAAACCAGGAAAAAATAGCAAGCGGAAATAAAAAAATTATAAAAATTAGCGACATTTTAACTCTATTATTATTAAAAATAAAAAACTTATATTAAAAATAAACGATTTAAAAAACCGTTTAAAAAAAGCATAATGTTTTATAATATTCGATATTTTAAAAGTTTACTATTATATTAAAATTAAAAAAAGCAATAAATAAAAAACAGCATTTATTACCGAATATAGATTATATAAATTTTTAGTAATAAATTTTAGCTTTATTAACGTATTAGCAATATTTTAGTTAATAATTACGAATATATTACGCAAATTTATTGATAAATTTGTAATAATATATTTAAACGATATTTTAATTTATTTAAAAACATTAAAAAAATATAAAAAATATATATAATAAATGCTTTAAACGTTATAAAAAGTAAAGTTAAAAATATATTTAAAAAAAAATAAGTTTTATAAACGACAAATAGATTTTTTAAAATATATAATATTTTTAAAAAAAGTACGAATTTAATAATTTAAACTAAAAGCAGTAAAAAACTAGCCTATACTAAAAAATATTAAAAATATACGATCGTTTATAAAATTTATAAACTATATACGTATATTTATTAAAAATTTTAAAAAAATCGCAGCACTTTTTATAAACTTTACTAAAAAAGACAAACTTTTTTAATAAACGAAAAAAAAATAAAAAACGTTTAACATATTTAAAAATACGATTTTAAGTAATTTAATATTTAAATTACCCGACTTTAATAAAAAATATAAAATAAAAATCGACGCAAGTAATTACGTTATAAAAAAATAATTAATTTAACGAAATAAAAACGGCAAACTATATTTAATAGCATTTTTTTCGAAAAAGTTTTTAAAACCCGAATTAAATTATTAAATTTACGACAAAAAACTTATAGCGATAATCGAAATATTTAAATAATAAAAATATTATTTAAGTAATATTATAATATTAATAAAAGTTTATTTAAATTATAAAAATTTTATAACGTTTATAACTATTAAAATATTAAATAAGTAATAAATATAATAAGCAGAATTTTTATCGCAATTTAATTTTAGGATTATTTATATTAAAAGTAAAAAAAACGACAAAGCCGATATTTTTAGCTAAAAAAGCGATTATAAATAAAAAGTATTATTAAAAAGTTAAATATTATTATACGAAAATATAAACGGAAGTTTATTTATAAACTTTATATAAATAAGTTATAAAAAATAGGATTAAAAAATACAAAACGCATTACGAAAGTTAAACGAACTAATTAGTTAATATTATAATAATAAACTATATATATTAAAGATATATTAGTATAGATTAATTAAAAAAATACATAAATATTTATTTTTAAAACATTAAAAAATATTTAAAACATTTAACAAATTACGAAAAAATTACGATTTTTTAAGATTATCGACAATAGTTAAAAAAATTATCGCAAAATATAATTTATATAAAAAGTTTAAAACTATAAAACATAAACTATATAAAAATTTAATACTAATATTAATTTTAAACTAAGTATAAAAAATAATAATATTCGACTATATAGTTAAACTACTAAAGTTAAAAAAACTTATAACAAAAATAAAATTCGATTTTATTATAATTATAGCAAATAAGTTTACGAAATATGTTTATTTTATATTATATAAAAAAGTAAGCTTAACGAAAAATTTAGCTTACGTTATAATAAAACATATTTTTAATAAACATAAATATTTAAAAATAATTATTACCGATAAAAATAAAATAATAGCATTTAAGTTTTAGCAATTATTTATTAAAACTTTAAAAATTAAGCATAAAATGTTTATAGCATATTATTTATAAACAAATAGTTAAATAAAAAAATTAAACCAAATATTAAAACAATATTTACGTTATTATATTAATTAAAACTAAAATAACTAAATAAAATTATTACTAAACGCAAAACTAGCATATAATAGTTTAATAAATAAAACAATAAAAATATTACTATTTAAAGCAAATTATAAATACGATATAAATATATAACGATATTATATTAACGGTATTATCGTATTAGTAGTTAAAATTTAAGCAAAAAAATTGCTAAAACTATAGAAATAGTTACAAAAAAAATTTACATTCGTTTAACAAAAAATAAAAAAATATTACGACAAAAGCAAATTATCGAAGCTAATTTTAAAAAAAAAAAATAAAATCTATTTTTTAAAACGCAACATTTAAATAAAACGCAACAACGAAAAACTCGATTTTAAAAATATCGGACTTTTCAAAATTAAAAAAATTATATTACCAGTAATATATAAACTAAAATTATTAAATACTATAATTATCCGACTAATTTTTTATATATTATTATTAATTAAAACGCATTTAAATACCGCGCTTAAAACTTAACTAAAAATAAACGAAAATAAAAACATTTACGAAATAAAAAAAATTTTAAATTTACGATAAAATAAAAAAAAGTTCGAATATTTTATTAAATAAAAAAGCTATACGTACGCTAAAACTACATAAAAACTAAAAAAACACTTTACGAACGTAAAAAACTTTGTTAAAAATTTCCACCGACAACACTTTAACCGACCTTAACTACGGCCGAAAAGTCGACCGTTTAAAAAAAAAAAAAGACTTTTATAATACTTTAATCAATTATATTAATTACGCCCGCAACATAAGCAAAAATTATCGCATTTAACTTTAAACGTTTTTGCTTATTTAATTCGTTTAAAAAACGAAAGCTTCGTTAAACTAATTTAACTTTTTAAAACTAAACTATAAATTTTAATTTACAAAGGCAAATAAGCCGAAAAATTGCTTCGTCCGCTTTGTTTTTTTATCGCTTTAATTTTTCGCGATAACGACGCTACAATTCGATAAAACGCTCTTTTGCTAGAATTTTTTTACAAGCTAAACGTTAAAACTTTACCCGGATACGCTAAAAAAAAAACAACGAAATATTATTTCTATTACAAAAACCACCTGCGCAAATATACTTTTTATAACGCTTAACACTTTTTATTATAACGCATTTTTAACTTTTATTTAAACAATAAAAGCAAAGCATAATTTTAAAACCAAAGTCTTCGAAAAAATTTGCAAAATCGAGTCGACAAACGGTAAAAAAGGCAGGTTTACTGTAAAATTTAGCAATACAACTTAATATAGTAAAAAAAGGAAAAGTTAGTAAAAAGATATATAAAACATATAAAAAAAGAACGCTAACCTATTTATTTTATTAAAACAACAAAACTAAGAAAAAGGGAATAATATTACAAACTAATAAAAAAAAAGCCCGCTAATAAGCCCGGAAAAAAAAACAAATTATCTACCGAAAATACAGATAAAAAAATATGCAATAAAAAAAAAAATTAATAGTAATTAAAAAAAATGCACTAATTATAACTAAACAGTACAAATTTTTAATAATTTAATCAATAATAATCAAAAAAAATGCACTAATCACGACTAAACAGCACAAATCTTTAATAATCTAATTAATAGTAATTAAAAAAATCACAATAATCAAAAAAAATCATCAGCGATTATTAGAGATAAAAGAATAAATATATTAAAAAAAGAATTTCCTATATAGCTAGTTATTCACTTATTACTATTTAACTTATATCTATAGCTACTTTTTGGAAACAGCTATAGGAGAACATTCTCTACGAAGCAGTCAATCTAAGATACTATTGTTCTTATTGCCCGCAATACTATCTTTTGACGTATACTCTGAACATAAACCTAAGAGTATCTTTGGTTATACTTCAAGTATCTATAACCCCGATACCACGAGAGCATATATAGTGTTGGACACTAGTATACGCTTCGTAACACCCCCCCTCTAACTGTCAGGTCTTGATGGGAGGACTCTGTATTAGGGATACCACCTAATCAGCTGGTTCCGCCCAGCGGTGTTCTTTTCCCTTGATCAATATATATATATATATATATATATATTTTAAAATTGTAATTTTTGTTTAAGTATTAAACTATAATTAAGTTTTGGATTTTATAGGTAAAGCGTTGTTAAAACTTTTTTTTTAACGTTTATAAGCAGTATACGTTTTTTTAACAAAGCGTGAACGCGTTTTTAAATTTTTAAAATTTGTCGATGTTTTTTATTTTTAATTTATTAAACTTATTACAGGTTTTAATATTTCAGTTAAAATTAAAATACTTTTGTTATAATATTTTAATAGTTTTTTAAAAATATTAATTTTATGAAAGTATTTATTTTGCAAATATATTTATAAACTTTTGGCAGCACGTTTTGCGGTATAGGATTTGATATTAGCTATTTTAGGGGTATTATTATAAAAATAATTTTCGTTTGTTATAAGGCATATATTTTGTTTGCGATATTATATTTTAAATAATATTTTATTTTTAGCAGGATCGTTATAAAACTTAAAAACGTTTATTTTAGCGAATTTATAACAAGTTAACTTAAATTAATAACTAGTTATAAAAAATAAGGTATTTTTACAATATTAAACTATTAAATTAGCGATTAATTAATTTACATTATTTAATTTTTTCGTCTTATATATAAATTTGTTTTATTAATTATTTTTAAGCGTTTTTATTTTAGTTATAAATTTTATAAGCGTAGTTAATTAAAATATTAATATTACGGTTAATTACGTTTATATAGTTATAGAGGTTTTTAGTTTAATAAGTATACGCGATTGCTAATAAGGCTTTTAGTTTTATTTTTTTTAAACAATGCTTTTTTATTAATAGTACAAGCTTTATCGAAACTAGCTTATTTTATCAGTTTGTAAAAATTAAAAAATATATATTTTCTATATTCCCTTATAGCTAAAAAAAAAATTAATGTTTATACAAAAGCTGGTTATAGCTAAAACTTTTATACGTTAGTCGATGTTTTTTACTAAAACTTACGTTTTTGTTACTATTTTTTATGAAAGGTAATATTAGCGGTTTTAGTTTAAAGTAGATTAATAATAGTTGCCTTAAATCGGCGTTAAACTAAAGTTATTAGTTTTTTATTTAATCAAAAGTACGGTTTTTTAAAGTCGTTTTACGAAAAATATATTTCGTTAATAACGCGTTATGTTAATATAGTACGTTTTTATTTTATTATAGCGATAATAAGTTTGTGTATTAACAGCTATTAAGGTTTTAAATATATAAGTCAATAAGTTTGTAAAAGTGTTTTTTAATTAATGTTAAGCTTAGTGCATTAGGTATACAGCAAAGTTTTAGTTCGGTTTATTAAATATTATTTTTTAAAAGTTTTTTTTTTTTTTTTAATTTTAAAATAAATGAATAAATAAATAACTTTAAAATTATTACAGTTTAAAATATTTTATTTAAAAAACAAGGCTTTGAAAGGTTATTAGTTATATTTAATTTTAAAGTAAAAAAAGAAAAAAATTATTTATTAAAATGCCAAGCAGAACTTAGTTTTGTGTATATAGGTGGGTTATATAACCTGCAGGTGGTTATAGGTAGCTGCAGTTGATGGCACGGATAGGTGTATCCGTGACTATTTCTATTTTAAAAACAAGTGATTTGGTGGCGGTGGTTGCATCTGTTGCATAATAAGTTATGTTCAATAGTTATATTAATTCAATTGATTACTTGAGGAACAGTTCTAGGTCACGTACAGAGGTGGGATACCTCTGTATACTCTGTATATACGGTAAATGTGTGTGGGGCGAAGTACTTAGCCTCAGGCTTTATCAGCCACCTAATACCAGCCACCTCATTTCAACAAAGACCAAGCTCTGGCTAAGGTTTGGTATTTCCCTCTTCTTTACATCTACATAATCAATTCTACTATTATTCACATATATCCCCAAAGACCACCTTTCATTTTTGTAAGAATACGTAAATATTAACCTTAGTTCTTTACCTCCGAAATTTTAAACCCACCAAGGCACAGCTTCTGGAAAACCTGGTTTGGATCATACTTAGCCGCAATACTTTTTAGCTTCTTTACATTGTTAGTGCCGTAGGTACCAAGCGGATCTTGGCTCTTATCCGAATAATTCAAATAAGTCCACTCAAGATTGCAGTCCATTGTAACCGCAAACTCATTCACAGCCTTAGCCCACGCCTTAACCTTAGGGTAAGCAAACTCCTCTTGTTCCGGGGTTCGGACCATGGCTACGGCCTGGAACAACAAGCCATTGACCGATTGGTTTTCAATCCCCATAGCGTTGCCTCCTGCTGCTGCAGACCGCTCGCCGAAGATCTTTGGGAGCGGCTGGAAGAGGCACTGTGTCCAGAAGTCGCCATCAGAGATAAAAGCCTTGAATTCGGCGACCATAGCCTCGTGAAGTTCTGTAGCCTTTGCTACTATACGCACGTCGTTTTTGAAGGTTGCTGTAAACCAGATGTCGCTAAATTTCTGTTAGGTATTTCCCCAAGGCGAAAGAGGGAGGAAGAGATATGCTTTTTAGTTTCTTGAAGATTTGAGGAATAAGAACTTACTGGTAATGCATCGGCATGTTATTCTGCGGAGCAGAGACCAGATCTAGTACAGTTGTCACTTGGCATGTGCTCGCAATTGACGGTAAACTTAACCACTTATCGTATGCAGGAGGTCTTTCTATTCCGGTAGTCTGGACATAAAGAGTTGCTATTCCTATGTCCTTGAACTGAGGCTATAGGAACGTCAATAAAAAGGTGCTCTGCTTACACTCCACGATGGGGGAGAGAGCGGAGATCTGAAAATTGTTCATGAGATAGAAAGGCTCACTTCGAAAAACGCCGAGAGTTAGTTTAATCATGCCAAAATAAGTTTGTGCGGTCACGATACGCACCCGTATAAGCAAAGAAACACAGCAAATTACTATCCAGATCCTTGTGCATATCGTCCGTAAACGCAACCAGCGCCTCCGTCGCCGCAGGCGTAACCTGTCGAGGGAAGACCGTCACGCCACCCCAGATCAGCGAGCTCTTCAGGGCCCGCATGCGGAAGTTCGTCACAACTCCGAAATTGCTCGACCCGCCCTTTAGGGCCCAGAATAGATCTTTCGTGTGCACATCCTCGGCATTGGCGGTCACGACCCGGCCATCGGCGAGGACGACCTCGAAGGCGACGACGTTGTCGCACGCGAAGCCGTGGCGCGCCGTGTAAAATGTATTGCCCCCGCCCAGGATCAGGCCCGCGACGCCGACGTTGCCTTCACGGCCGCCCGCGACGACGCGGTCGTGCTTGGCCAGCTCGGCATAGACGTCCCGCCAGCGCCCCCCAGGCCCGATATCCACGGTCTCGGTACCCGCGTCGAACCGCGTCCATGCCAGGAGGCCCAGGTCGATCGTCACGCCATTTTCGATGTTGTTCGAGCCCGCCCATTGCGTGTGGCCTCCGCTGCGGATGGCGAACTGTTCGCCCGCTGCCGCGAGCATCTTGACGGCTGTTGCAACTTCTTGCGCGTCACGGGGCTGCACGATGCATGATGGCTTTAGCTTGGCACTGTTGGACCAGTAGCTGTCTTGCCGCACTTCGTACTCAGTATCTGAAGGGAGTAGAACTTGAAGGCCGGCTTCACGAAGTGTCTCAGACGCTGGTGGCCGTATTGGCTTTGAGAACAAACCGCCCATTTTCTTGTCTTCGTAGCTTTAGTCTACCTTGGATGCGGAACAGATTGATGAATGAAAGTAGACGATCTTGTTTAAAACAAGGATTGATACTATTTCAAGCCTAACTATAGACGCAGGAGACGTCATATGCAAGTCGTCTCTAGGTATATAATAACCTTGGACCAACACTTATGCTTATCCCGAGAACCCAAAATAGTGTATGTAGGTAACATTAGCGTAAGTGTCAGCTTCATTTCATAATGGCCATACCGTGATGCCATGTCAGCACCAAATCATGCATAAGCATGCAGGGTAAGGTGTTAAATGTCAGGGGTTTGCTATTGATACCATTCGGGCAGCTAGCCATGCTTGTGCTTTATCCTAATAATGCACAATACTTGCACTCTTTTCATCTAATCTTAAGCAGATCGATTTTTTTTTTTTTCCCCATAGGAGGCTGTATAAATCGTATCAGATATCTCTTGCAACTACTATAATATGTTTATTACTGCCAACTTTCTTGATGTAAATATATTCATCTAAGAGGGGCCAATCCTTTCAAAACCTGCTATCCTGTTAATATCATTATCAGGTTTCAAGTTCGTATGCTAGATATTTTGGATTTTAGTTTATTGGGGTATAATTAAAATTTTAAACCCTCCCAAAACCATATGAAAGTCTTTCACAAGTAAATTATTGGCAAAAAGTATAGTTATATGCCTATAATGCAAAACATGGAGCATACCCAGAAAACACCAACTCAACGGCATAACTGGCACACACCCCCTATTTGCCTCCTGGCTTAGCAACCATCTCTAGTCCCCGCCCTTTATTAACTATGGACTCCCACATGCCCGCTGGTAGCAGCCAGCTGAGATACCTGACCGGTGTCGCCGTGCCGCCGCGCCAGATTACACCGCTCTTGCCACCGGTGATATCGGCTATTAGTTCGCGACATACGACCTCTGGGTCGACGGCGCCAGGCTTGTGGGTGCCCTTGCGCACCTCGTTGAGGTGGTCGCGCATGTTCTGGTAGTAGGATCCGGCGGGCAGGTTGAGCTCGCCGGCGCGCTCGTGGATGGGCGTGTGCACGGCGCCGACGATGGCCGTGACGACACGCACGCCGAGGGGCGCCAGCTCTGTACGCATGCACTCGGACATCTGCTTGGCTGCTACTTTCGAGCTGCTGTATACGCCTGTAGATAGCGTGCAAGGACGAATCAGCTTTCACAATACACTTTGATTCGACTTTTCT
Source organism: Xylariaceae sp. FL1651 (assembly GCA_025201745.1). Taxonomy (NCBI): domain Eukaryota; kingdom Fungi; phylum Ascomycota; class Sordariomycetes; order Xylariales; family Xylariaceae; species Xylariaceae sp. FL1651. The sequence goes on along the minus strand of MU624261.1, from coordinate 37,932 downwards.
CAGGCGCGCCGAGTTGAAGAAAGGACTTACTCGACCAGCACAACGGCATCTCGCCGGCAATAGAACTGAAATTGGCGACACAGCCGTGCGCCTTAATCAACAGGGGCGCGAAGCCCTGCGTGACCAGCATAATACTCCAGACGTTGACGTCGTAAAGGCGCTTGGCCTCGTCGACATTTACGTCAAGGAAGGGGACTACGAAATCCGCGCCGGCGTTGTTGATAAGTATGTCAAGGCTGCCGTTGGTGCGTCGGTCGACCTCAGCGGCGCACGCGGCGATGGACTCGCGCGATGTCACCTCGAGCTCGAGAACCTCGACGCTGTTGACACCCACGAGGGACGCGGCTTTGCTTGTGTTGCGTAGTGTCGCAAAGACGTGGTAGCCTTTTGCGGCGAACTGCTTGGCGAGCGTCGAGCCAATGCCGCCATCGCTACACCCGGTAATGAGAACTGTTTTCTTGTTCATTGTGGGCTATTCGTGCGCGTGTATGTGTGTGTATGCGTGTGTCGTATCTTCCTTTAGTTTCGTTTTTCTCTGTGTAAGTGGTGATTGACGTAGTTTAATCAATCTTGAAGATGCCAGGATGTATAGTAGTACACCCTTGCAAGCGATCTAGGGCGAAGAGCGTCTTTGTTTTACCCAAGTAGGAGAGCATGACACATTTGCCAACGGGACAAAAACGGGATTCCCGATTTCCAAGATACCCCGAACGCATCAGCTTGCCTACTTGTGCCTCTGCACCTTCCTGCGCCATAATGTTAAACGCGTGCCATTCTAGGATCCCGCAGGTGAATAAGCTCAAGGGTGGCCCGAGCCTGTTGGGTAGCTTGCTATACCAGCCAACGGGAGTCGTTACCGATGACCAGCGGGGCTTGGCCGGGGTCTCATGCACTGTCATCGATCTTGCATATGCCGCCCTGCCGACCCCAGATCGGCCTAATGGTCACTCCTGAACGGGTAATCATGGTCACCTTGCCCGATCCCCTGGTTGCACCGCAGTTCTAACATAACCCACCAATCTTCCTAATGACGCGGGATTACACCCAAATCACAGCCCGCCGGGTCAGAAAATTGTCGGTTTCTCCGTGAGGTTGATTTGATTTACTCGTGTACTCTAGATGACTGCTTTGATAGCAGTTATACATAGCTAGCTCACGGAATTGAATTTGTCATTGTCAGAATGCCAGCACTAGGGGGGCGTAGGTCTAGTGTAACATGTCTTAAAGCACTACCGTAAGTAGAATACCTGGATTCCATATTTCAGCACAAGGTACCTATATTTGTGTATGTACTGGTATCCACGTACTTATGAGTAGTCCAGTTGAGCAGACACTCAACCCAAAAACTCTCATAACTGACGGCTAGCATCATATTGCAGCTGTCAACGAATTGACCAGACCGTCAGGTGTGGGGCTATTGTCCATTGCTCTAGAAAATGGTGGAACAATTACCAAGTAAATGGAAGACCTAAGGTGGATAATCCAGGTATCCCACTAATGCCTGGCTATATACTTCTATACTGCAATTACTAGGTAGATACTTTCCTCTCTTCTCCATCTTACTTATTCTGTAAGGAATATATTTGGTCTTGAACCAACTGCTGACTTCCAGGCCGTAACGATAACCATCCAGATCTATATATTTCCCTAGGCACCAAAGATACAACGTATTTCTCGAAGGACAAAGGCCAAATGATCCATCCTAATACAAAGTACCAATTCCACTCTCAACAACGCCTCTACCATAAGGTACGTTGGGTTAGGACTATAGATTACCAAGGAAAATGAAACGTGATGACTTGAGTACTAGTTAAATTCATTGCTGTTTTATCAGGCACCCTAGATGTACAACGAGGTCAGCAGTCTTTGACACAGGAAAAATGGACCAAAAACAGAGTAGTAACACATAAAATAAAAAATAAAAATAAAAATAAAAAATCAAAGGCACGGATTAATATAGGCTCCTAAAGCCATGTTCTCACACAACTACCAATACCGTTCAGCTTTGCTACTCTATAACGCAATTGATTTACACAGTCTATAAATCCTTCTAGTCCATACATGAGTGTGATATATATGCCTTTCAAGCCATAGCACCTGCACTCTTCGCGTCTTCGGGATTTAATCTCCTCCATCCGCCAAGGAAGCTGATAATAAGAGATGTGCCACAGGCAGCGAGCGCGAGCGTGAATGCCACTTTAATACCGGCAGCGTATGCCACGAGAATGCCCGGGATCTGGTCCTTCGGGAATACAGAACGGATCTCTAGTGCACCGGTGGTAATCACTAGGGCTGGATCGACACCCGGCGCACTTGAGGGCAGAGTGTCAATGACTTTATTTACGAAACCCGACTGCGCAGCGCCGATAAGAAGACCTCCACCAACATTGAGGAAGACTACAAACCAAGAAAAAGGTATGTTAACACTCAAGGTACAGAGTCTTTTGGTGAGGAGATAGGTATGGCCAATACTTACATAGTATGATAGCAGTCACAGAAGGAATATCTTGGGGCTCCGCAAACCCTTGAGATATAATCACTGGTATCTGGAAACCAGCACCCCACCCAAAAGCGGCGATTATCTGGTAGCCAATCCAACTTCCCGTTCGAGTATTAACGTCTAATGTGTATAGTAGACCGGCCCCAACGGTAGCGACAATAGCACTGCCGACCTGAAGGGGAACAGCATGACCCGTTTTGGTGATAAAAAGTCCCGCTGAAATAACAGCGACTGTAGCAGCTAGGATTAGGGGCAGCGTGTCCACGCCAGATATGATTGGATCAGCATGACCTATAGCATTTGGAAGTTAGTGAGAGCATATAGAAGAGATGCAGGCTGGATAAACATAAGAGATAATGATTTCCAATGGAAAAAAAGGAGTAGTATTGACGAAGAATAACACATACCGATGCTCTGGAAATAGACAGGCAAGTAGTATATGGTAAGGAAGTAAGATCCCGCGAATAAGAAAGCAAATGCACTGCCAGCGCAAATATGGCGTTGCTTCATCAAGCGAGGAATGAGCATGGCTCTCTCACCCGCGTGCCATTCCCAGGCTGTAAAGACCGCCACGAGAAGCACAAAGCCAACGAGGAGGCCGATAACTGTACTGCTGTTCCACGCCTTCGTCTGCCCGCCATACTGCGTAGCCAAGCTGTAGGATACAAGCGCGCCGATGATCAGCGCCACGCCGACGAGATCGGCCTGCAAGAACTTCTCCTTCCAACTCGCCGGCACCGGTTTAGCAGCGCGCGGGGTGCGGAAGAAGAAGATTATGATGAGAACGGTAATCTGTAGATTAAGATCAAATTAGTTCAACGTTACTTTTTTCGCTTTCGGTTTGGACGAGCGAACTGACCGCGCCAACAGGTAAGTTGAGGTAGAAACACCACCGCCAGGTTGTCGTAGTCGTGATAGCGCCTCCCACCAATGGGCCCACCACCGAGGCGAAGCAGTACGACAACCCCACGATACCTGTGTACGTAGGCCGTTTCGCAGGCTCAACTACGTACGCGATGATTGTGTAGCCTCCGGTGCCCATGCCGGCGGTTCCTGCGCCTGCGATGGCGCGCCCGACGATGAGTACATCTGAGTTGGGCGCGACAGCGCAAAGCAGGCTGCCCAGCTCGAAGACGACGACGGATATCAAGAACGTCCATTTCAAGTCAAAGTACTTGTATGCTTTGCCCCATGAGGCCTGCAAGCTGCCAGACGTGAGGAAGAAGGCTGATCCGTACCATGCCGCTTTGTCCAGCCCGTGGAATTCGTCGGTAATTTTGGGAATCGCTGTTGCGACAATGGTCTAGAGGATTGAGACGTTAGGGTTCTCGATAGTCGTTTTTAAGGGCCACAACATAGAAGATGGCTGTGTTTTGTTGCGGGTCTTAAGATGATAACTTACGATGTCTAGAGAGGATAAGAACACACTCAGTACCAGGGCTGTGACGATGAAGAACAGTTTGATGCCACCTGGATACTCCTCACTCCCCATCTCAGTCTCCACCAAGTCCATCTCGCTGCTGTTAACGACATTGTTCACATTGCTGATTGAGAACCCCTCGCTCGCAAGATCTTTCTCGTGCGAGCTCGTGATCAAAGTGTTATTGCCAAAATTCAGTGGTATGTCCGGGCGTTGAAGCAATTCATGATCCAAGCTGGACCGTTGCTGTTCAATCTTTGACATCGGGATGTCGCTGAAGGAAGGACAATAGAGAGCGACGATGAGACGTAGTCAAAAAAGAGCTAGTATTGTCTATGTTGAAATGGTAGCAGTGTAACGGGATCCAGCAGGGGTAGAAGAAAAGATCCTAGATAGACACATTGTATAGACTTCAAGTTGTCCAACACCTACGAAATGCGACTGGCATACTTACCAAAACCACTGTCCTATGGGGGGATGGAATAAGACGGAACCTCAATCCTATGCTATTCCGCAGATACAGCGTAAATAAAGTTAAGTTACAGGGGACTCAGTAGGGCTTCTCCACACGGCGCAAATGATAGACCGGTGCGGGTGATAAGCTGGGCACCACTTTACAGGCCCTTTTGACGAAACTTAGTCAGACAGATTCCCCGAACGCCAGGGGTGATTCGAAAAGATCAACTTCTGGTGCTAAGGTTAGTAAACCAGAGTGACGTACCTCGTACTTTTCATGCCTAATGCAACATGACACTCATAATAGATTTATTCAAAGTTGCATTTACGTCGGGCATCTCTATTCATATGTTTATGATATCATGATTGAGTTGAGCCCTTCCTGCGCTTCCTGTAACATCTTTTCTGTCATTGATTGTAGGTAGTTATTAACCTCTAATCTTAACTTGAAGCCCCTTGCTCCCTGGAGCAGGGACAGGAATCACATAATCGCTATGGGGGTCAATGTCCCTCGCGCGCTGCGTATCGAAAAGCTCCAGCGTGCGTCCCTCCTGGCCATTATATACATCATATCTGCGAAACAAAGTCCCTAAGACCATAGCCATTTCCTTCCGTGCTAGATTCATTCTACAGTAATATGAACGGTTAGTATATGTTTCTCGTAACCCTGGCTTCCGCCATGACAATAATAGGGGGTAGGTGATTTCTTACCCGAGGCAGCTCCTTGACCCGCGCGAGAATCCCAAGAACGCGCGAGCGATCTTCGGATTATCAATCCACCTCTGCGGCCGGAACTCATACGGGTCCTCGAAGACATCGCCATTCATGTGCGTCGTGAGCGGGGACATGGTCGTCAGGGTCCCGGGCGGCAGCACGTAGTCTTTGCCAGTGCGTTTGTCGTGATAGGCGATTGGAGTATCTGGTGAGATGCGCGGCTGTCGGTTCATGACGCCCGGGTGCAGCCGGACCACCTCATTGATGATGGCGTTGAGGTACGGCAAACCATCCACCTGTGAGAAAGATGGGATCTCGTTGGCATCGGGGATCGCCTGCGTGAGCTCATCTCGAAGTTTCTGGAGATCTTTCGGATTGGCGAGGAGCTGGTAGACTGCCGCGGTGAGAGTGTATGCTACATTCAACTATGAGTATATTTCGCTCGTCGTCTTGCGCATGATTACGAGGTGCCAATGACTGACCGGTAGTGCCTTCACCGGCAAATACTACTAGTTGAGCTTCGGCAGCCAGTCTCGCGTCTGTCTTATCTTCATCTGGGAGTGTACTGTTCAAGATGCCTTCAAAGATAGTACTCTTGATTCTTTCTGGGTTCGGCGAGCTTCGTATCTCCCGGACTTTGTCAGTCCACCACTGCACAAACCTCGTCCTTAGTTCGACTTTTTGGATACTTCATTGATCTTAGAAGGAGATGTGATCTTACCGACTGTTTACTCCACAGCTCTCTCAGCGACGGCTTAAATATGGCAATGGCCCATATCGGCAGCGATTGTATCAAATCGGCAAACCAAGTGAAGTGGCCAAATATGTGTGTCAATCCAAAGAACAGGTCTGTCGCCTCGAAGTACGGCTTGCCAAGGTCGGCCTTATCCAGAAAGCGAAATGAGTCACCGAACGCATACATAGTGATAACATCGCTCGTGCAGGCCTTGAACAAATAATGAAGCTGCACCACGTCGCCGGCCCGGCCACAGTCTGCTACTCGCGCCAACATTCTATCAATATGTTCTTTCATGATGGGCTCGAGGCGGCGGATGCTGGCAGTGGAGAAGAATGCATTTACAGCATTCCGACGCCGGCGATGCATGTCATGGTCTATCGTTGCCACCATGGAATTGGGTGCTGTGAACCGTATCAGTCGCCTACTAAAAACCATATTAAGGCTGATCGGTTGCTCACTCCCTGTTCTCTTGCCTACCACTTTGGGCTTGTTCGTCCTCCGCCCAGCGCTAGGAAAGATGGTGTCGAGTATCTCAGGGTCATCGAGATGAACTTCGTCCGGATTGATGCGAACAATTGGGCCTAGAAGATATAGGTTAGTTTACGAAAACAGAATCAACCTAGGTACTGAAAGACAAGACAGCGCGCACCATATTTTCTATGCATATCATCGATAGCAAGAAAGAACTTGCCACCTAAGAATACATCGTAGTATATCTCGGGCCAATAGGTAATCGCTACGGGAACAGCGTCAGGTTATCCAAGTGCTTATCTCCATAGCATGCGGTTTCTTAGTTCTCAGCTTACCAGCTAGTCTGGGCCCTGGGATATTTGAAAGTGGATGAATGGATACTACAGGAAAATGTTAATCATTAGTGACCGAAGGCTGATAAAGTGTGTATATAGCTTTGTTCCACGAACATCTGTAGATCCAAAGACAAGCTATGTATGTTACGAAGCTTATGACCAATACGTTAAAACCCTGCCATCCCCAGCCCGCAAGACCATTTTGAAAGAGAGTCTCTTTGCTGATCAACCAGCTTTGGGGTAGGTATGGGAGGTCGACGGTAGACATTGTCATCGAGGAAACAAGCAACCGAATAAGTTCTTTCGTTCTTTAGTGGCGTTCATCTCTCAGAAGCCCCCATTTCACTCACTAGACAAGTTTCTTAATGACAATTGTGATACTATATATCTCTACTTGAGGCGTTGTCATCCCCTCACAAAGTAACGCATCTCAGCTGCGAAGAATGCCAAATTCGATTACGAATGAGGTGCGGTGGGGGTGTAAATGTATCACAGTGCATAAATGATTACCGGGGTACTGGTAAGTGGATGGTTAACTTACGCCTCATAATCATCGATGTAACCGTAAGCGACCTTGCATGGAACAGGGGTTCCTTTTTTTAACTTTTGGGATAGAGAATGCATTACGGAGTACATGGCCGTATTATTACTTCCTGCTCACGTTTTCGGTCCTAAATCGATCACGGGAATGTAAGGGCCTTTTATTCAGGCACCGACTCAGACACCGAGGTAATCAGACAGGGGCTATTGATGAACTGGTTACTCTTGGCCGTTCACAGATCTGCTTAGTAACCGAACGTGGAAGTTAGCGAGTCTGTTCTGTAGACGCATCGATTCGGATGAGTGTCTTATTCAGGCAATGAGACGCAACGCCCGCCAACGAATACCTAATGAGCATTTAACTAGATGAAGCAAAAGCTAAGAACATGTAGTAGGAGAGTATGACAGAGTATTTTATAGCACCCCCTGTGAAAGCCACGTGTGCCTTCCCGCCAGACGATCCTACTTGGATCGTGAGTGTATGGTGATTTCTTGTCTACGCCTATTAATAGAAATTAAATTTGCTAGCTTAGAATATCTCCAAGGCACACATTCGAATCAATAGCATCTACATTTATGTCCTTACTATAGGAGCTCTGAAAGTAGTGTTTCCTCTTCGAATCCTTTACATTCACATCAGACCATTGCTCTATATCATGCGGTACCGAAGGGGAGGTTCCGACGTAATATCTTCAGAAAACAAGAAGCTTGATCCATCTTGCCACCCTAAAAACGCCTCCTAAACGCCCCTTGGCCCCATGATGCCCATTCCGTTCCTTGCTAGAACCATTCAGCCCTTGCGATAGGGCTTTATGTCCCGGCCCAACTAGGCGGAAGGATTCCTAGCTCAGCTTGATGTTGGGCTGAGAGGACGGGGCGAAGCTGGTCATAGACAGTACTAGAAATTGTTGGTAGCAATCATTAGATTTAGTCCCTGGCCATCTATTTAAATAAAATGGATGGTGGTGTCTTTCTGTACGAGCGCCGTTCCCGGTGACCTTGCCTCCTGTTGTCGATTTGTTATTCCGTATATTCAGGTGATGATTCTCCATTCTTTTAATTCAGTTCAGATTTTACGATGTATTATTTCCATATAAGGTTTACCGCGGCCGTCTTGGCTATATTCCACGTGGCAAATGCCTCCCCAGTCCTCAGAGACGGTATGACAATCTCTACGAGGGGACAACCGCGTTGCCGCTACCTCCCAGGGGACACCGCATGGCCCAACCAGAGCGCCTGGAATAAATTGAACCAGACGGTTGGTGGCAGGCTGATCCGGGGCACGCCCCTAGGCCAGACATGTTACGGGTCGGATCTTACTGCTTCTGCCCAGACACAATGCGCCAAGCTCCAGAGCGAGTGGACGTTCTTAGAGCCCTTGTAAGTCGATATGCCGCTACCCAATTTTCAGCACTGGCCGGTTGCCTGGTAATGCACCTCTGCAGGCATGTGTGCACACGTGAGGCTAACGACTTCTCTTATACAAGTCTTGACGACCCGGTGAATGTCATGTCACCCTACTGGATGAATAAATCCTGTAGTCCATTCGATGGGCCCGGTGGCTCTTGTTCGCTGGGTAACCTACCGTCGTTTGCGATAAATGTCTCTAGCGCAGATGACATGATCGCCGGGGTGAAGTTCGCCCAGAACAACAATATTAGAATCGTCATAAAAAATACGGGCCATGACTTTCTCGGCCGATCATCTGGCGAGGGGGCCCTCTCCCTATGGACACATAATCTGAAAGAGACAACTTTCATCAATAACTATAGGAGTCCATCGTACAAGGGTCCAGCAATGCGCATCGGCGCCGGGATCACCAATATCGAGATGTACACAGCATCCCACGCCAAGGGCTACCGCACAGTCGGCGGCTCGTGTCCCACCGTAGGTGCCGGAGGCGGGTATACTCAGGGGGGCGGCCACGGCCCGCTCGGTGGCAAGTACGGGCTGGGCGCCGACCAGGTCCTCGAATACGAGCTCGTGACAGCCGAGGGGACGCACGTCACGGCGTCACCGAGCAGCAAAGACTACGCGGATCTGTACTGGGCCGTGGCGGGCGGCGGTGCCGGCAACTACGCCGTCATTGTGTCCATGACGGTGAAGGCGTACAAGGACGGGCCGATCGCCGGCGCGGGCTTCGCCTTCGCCAACACGGGCGGCCCCAACTACTGGCAGGCCATCTCGGCGTGGCTGAAGCACCTGCTGGTGCTGAACGAGATCGAGGGCTTCGGCACGCTGTGGGCGTTCACGGCGCTGGGCTTTCAGCTCGAGTACGCGACGCTGCCGGACCGCAGCGCGGCAGACATCTCGGCGGCGCTGGCGCCCTTCTTCGCCGAAGTCGCGGCCCTCAACGTGACGGTCACGAACCGCGTGGCCAACCAGCACGCCGACTTCCTGGCGCACTACGGCGCGTGGGCGACGCAGGTCTACGACACGAACAACTCGGTCGGCGGGCGGCTGATCCCGCGGGCCACGGTGCAGGACGACCTGCCCGCGCTGGTGGCCGCGTTCGCCGACATCGCCGTCAACAGCAGCGACGTGGGCGGGTGCGCCATCAGCGGCATCTCGGCCAACGTGTCGCACGCGCGCGTCGGCAACGGCGCGGGCGCGAACTCGGTGCTGCCTGCGTGGCGCGACGCCCTCTTCACCATGACCATCGGCATCCCGCTGACGCAGGACGCCGGCTGGGCTGAGATGAGCCGCGGGCAAGCCCAGCTGAACGCCTGGCAGGACAAGTTGCGTGCCGTGACGCCCGGCGGCGGGACGTACATCAACGAGGCTACGTACGACAATGTGAACTGGAAGACGGACTACTACGGGCCCAACTACAATAAGCTCTTGGGCATCAAGAATAAGTACGACCCGAACCATCTGTTTTGGAGCAATGCCGCTGTGGGCTCCGACTTGTACTGGAAGCTAGCGGGGGATGGAAGGCTATGTCGCGTGTGAACGAAGTAGATATTTAGATCTCTGACTTTTGTCTTTTCCTTTTTTTTCACATCATTTCTGTGTATATCGTAGTGTGAACAATATACACCAGACGCTAGACGGTCATGTTTGATTTCGTTTGTCGTCATGGAAATTCAGGGCAGTATAGTCAATACATTTCAATGATATATGTCCTTGGATTTGCATCGATTGAAGAAGGACAGCTCTGTGGTGCCCCTCTGATGACTCTTCACCATCTTCTGGAGATTGGTGGAGGTACAGGCGAATCAAGACCGGGGACACGAATTGTCTCCTCGATTGATGTATGTTCTATGTCATATTGAGAGGACGAAAGTAAATAAAAATCATCATTTCCAATTCTTTTGGTATATTTATATATCTAGGTCATTGTCAATATAGAGAAAATCGGACGCAGTCGAGTTCTAGGTGAGTTCTCAAACTGTGGGCTGTAAATCGTACTGGTGCTCTTATACCATCTTCATTGCAACTGTAGTTATGTGCATATGCACAGTATGTTTTGTATATTAACTGAAAGTCGGATGCAATTCTGATACTTCCTCTTACCATCCCTCAAGCCTTGCGAGTTCTGTGATTCAAGTTCGCCCCGTATTCCAGCAGTACACGAACACCGGTCTCAAAGCCAATGTCGATGGCTGTGTGTAAGGGTGTCCTACCAGCGGCGTCATACCCATCTATTAGGGCCTGGTTGCCCGCGCAGTGTTGCAGCAGAATCTTCAGCAGGGCCTCACGGCGGTGCACAACAGCGAGCGTCAGTGCCGTACGCCCTTGCTCATCCTCGTCGCTGATGCGGGCCCCGTGCTCGAGGAGCGAGACTACGACGTGCTCGTGCCCACTTATGATGGCGTGGAATAGCGGCGTGAGGCCGTCACTATCCCGTTCATTGCAGTCACTCTGGTGCTGCAGCAGCACACGGACGATTCGGTCGTGGCCCTTTTGGGCTGCGAGATGTAGTGGGCTCTGCCAACCTTGGTCTTTCTTTCTCTGCCTGTTTGCAGTCATCTCTTCCGCATAGGGTGTCGCAATCTCGTCTAACGATGACGACGCCGTATCTGCGCTCATGCTCACGCTCGGGCTCGCCAAACTGCCACTGCTACTACTTATGGGTCTGTCTTGTGTCTCTCGGCTGTAGGCTCGAAACCTCGTTGATGGGGTAGTTATCGGGTTGAAACCTGAAGCGGCGGTTTGGGTAGCGTCTTGCGAGTCAGACCGTGAGTACAGCGGCCGATGTTGTGAAGCAGGTATAGGCACAGAGGGGGCGAGTGACATTGGGTTCTCGTTGGCAACCCGGGCTGTTTGCGATGAGGACAAGGTCGCCGCTGCCACTGATACAGGCGGTGTCAGGGTCGGGGCAGCGGTGTTTGTCGGAACTTCGTCGACGCCATCCATGTCGAAGAAGTCTAACAGGGCATAGTTGCCGAAGAGACTGAGCTTGGACGTGAAAAAGCATTCGCTCGACCTGTCATCAGCTAACATCGTGGCTGGCGGGGTCACCGGCTCTGGCATGGTAAGCGAATTTAATGTTGCCCCAGCAGTTGTTGCTGATGCTGGAGTGAGTTGGTCGGTACTGGCGCCATCATCTTTTCGTCCTGCTATTGAATTTCTCTCCTTCTGCTGACTCTGCTTCCCTATGCAGCGCCAAAAACAACGAGGTTAGTGATGAACTGTAGACCTTATCTGGACATGGGACATGTTGGCTACATCTACAGTGAGACTCAGAACACGCGGGGTAGGACACAGAGGATCAATGTTTGCCGGCTAGCAACGGCGCGTATGTTTGACTCTACGAGACTGCATGAGAAAGTTGGTTAATTGGAAAATACTCACAGCGGAACCTGCGCTGCGCTTCGCGGTTCTGAGCGCGACGTTTGGCGAGTGTTTCCTCTCTTGTGGTCATCTCCATCGTTTCTCAAATAACCCACCCAAGCTTGTCTGGTTGTGTCTCCAGTTTGGCGTCGGGGCTTAACGCTTTTGTACAAGGTGAGTGACAAGTCTCTAGCGGGTTGTTGATTTCCCGGCGATGATGATGGAGCGAGTTTCCGGAACCTCAGCGGTGATCGGCGTGGAGTATCTACTTGTAGATCTAGAATGCATGTGGAAGAATGAGCGAGAGACAGAAGGCTAGCTATCACTCTCTCCATCTACCTATGTACTCGTCTCTTTTTTCAAGGGTACATACAAGGTTACAAAACTAGCTTAATCCGACGAGCAACGTAAGCATGGCGCATCCACGTTTACGCCGTAGACCTACAGAAGCCATGGCTTTGCACTGAAATATGTACAGAGCTGTGCAGTAGCACCTATGCATTTTCTTGCTTCCTTAAGCCACCCATAGACGCCATCGATTCATTCGTTCGGTGTATCCCATGATCGCGCGATAGTACTATAAAGGCCGTAGTGAAATACCGACTTTGAAGATAGAGCCGGAGATAAAGAAAACTGCAATTGCTCAAGAGATCTACTCCATCTTCATATTTACTTATAAGAGGGTTGCAAAACGCATGTTCCTAGACCAGTACACACGCTTGTGCCTATATTTAAAATGGCCTCCCCACTACACATACAGTAGTCTAGCTCGAACTGTTGTTCTCTGCCTTCTTAAAGGTGGGATGGTTATACAGAAGAATATCCCTAGCCCCGCCAAGAGTATCCCTACATACAGTAGGTAACATTACAATATCGAACCTTCAGGGTCTCTAGCGTCTGCAGTGTTCGGATGATACCATGTGGTGGTCTTATTGTGAAGGAGCAGCTTGAGAACCGTTAGGGTGGTAAGTGCAAGTATAGTGTTGAAATTTGGAACAGTAAATATAGGTACTGTTTGCTAATTAGGCTGCTACAGAAATCATGTAGGATGGGATTTTCCGGTGGCGCTGGTAATGATCCTAGTTGCATTGTACTGCTTCGAGATTTCGCTATCATGAGTATTCCAGGGTTTAGATAGATTGCTTACGTATCTATTAACGGAGTAAACAGGAGTAGCCAAAGCCCAAGACCTACCTACCCCCTACACCTTTGTTCTACTTTGTAGGTGATATCGGTCTTTTGAAACATATTCGCCATGGAAAAGCCTCGTTTAATATGTAGCAAGTTGACTTTGGTTGAATGTCGATTAAGCCGATGAATCAACATTTGCTTTGTTCTCGAGTTAGGATCTGGGGCATTCCATTCCATATATGTAAGAGCTATTCCTCGAAGTACACTTCGCATTAACACTCACCAGCCTGTCGACTTATAAAAGGTCAAGCCATGGCTGGCTGGCCCTCGTTATCCTACCTAGGTAATTTCTCAGAGTTCTGGATCAATCTCGCATAACTGGATTTAGGTTATACTATGTAAGTCACTGCTTGTATGTAGTGATATACACTAAAGCAGACTGATTTGATGCCTTGTCGCGTTTCAGAAATAGAAAGAGATAGACATCAGGGTGACGAACGGGGTACGTACTGCGGGGCAAGTCAAAGTCGGGCACACCGCACACCCAAAACGTACATGTACGTAGGCCATCGCGTTTTTTTGGCATCAACTTGCGTAGTAGACTAAGCAGTGGGCTGGGGTTACTTAACGGGATTTGCAAGGGTTTCGGCGGTAACTTATACCACGCTAAGGGAATCCTTCTGTCTTTTACAGTAATAACAACCACGGTATCGGCTACATGGTCGGAGCTCCCTTATGAGAAGGTATACTAGCGCTGCTGTGTCGCTGTGATGCACGTCGAGACCGCACTTCTAGTTGCGTTCGCGAAATACGGGCCTGTAAACTGCATGCAGTAACCCCAGGCGGGAACCCTACGCGTCCAAATAGGGGTTCCAATGCCCTATCAGAGTCTAGTACGGTTGTATCTCCAAGGCTGTCGCATGTCTAGATACATAGACTGACGCGGTTAGACTAGTGTTTCTTTTTTTTCTTTATTCAGGGACTTTGACCATGTCCACGCGCCAGACTGCATGATAAATTCACCGAGAATTTGCTGTATGTACTCTATTCCTTATAGCGACTTTAGAAATTCCGTGCATACCCACAGTTTTACTAGGCGCGGTAAGCGGGCTTGGCTGGTGCTGATTGTCTGTTAGCGCAACAGGGTACCGAGCTTCTGTCTCGCTAGTAACTTGTATTACATATTGTCACCGGGCTCGGCGTGTAACGTGGAGACTTGCTAGTATTACTTACATGGAGCATGTAGTATGTATGAAAACGACGTGAGGGAACGAGGTGCGAGATACGTTAAAATGCGATCGTTTTACCCTGTAAATGACGTGAGCCCAAGGGTGTTTGCTTGGCAATGGAACATTATCTACCCGACACGTCTACTTGCGAGCCTTTGTCTAACTGCAGCGATCTAAGCAGATTGGTGCGAGATCTAGCCTTATAGTATGGGGCGCAAGCTGCGTATGTCGGGGCTACCCAAATGGGTTATATGATCGGTCACATGGTTGCTTCGTGCCTTTCTGCTGGATCCAGCGACTTAGGTCGTAGCATCAAACTTTTTATTTGGAAGACACGACACCGCAACAACTTAATATGGCTGCAGTAGGATCGGTGTTATTGGCTCAGACTGTAACAATTAGATATAGAGCTGCACTCAATTGGTAGCGCTAATTGCAAATAAGGTGTGCGTTAGGCTCGATCCCTCCCGTGTTTTAGTTTAGTTACAGGGATCCTGGCAGCTGAGTTGAGTGACTAGTGGTATTGATACCGTAAGAGGAGAGGCGGCGAGCGATATAATCTACACCCAAAAACAACAACTATGATGCTATTCTTAAGGTTGGTTTTGCTGTGAGTTATGTATCTCATTGCCTGTATATCTCATATCCAATATTTTGCCCATTTACACACCTAACAGCATCAATGGTGCAAAATCACACTAATCATCAATTATACGTTATTAAAGCCTCCTCCTCCCTTCTAATGCCTTCTTTCAATACATCCTCGTCTCAAAATACAAGTTCCCAATATACCAGTCAAAGTATACACAAATTGCAGCAAAAATTACGTCAAAAACAACACCAGTCTTGTTATCTCTAGATGTAAATTGCTTTAGATTGAGTATATAACGATGTAAGGTAGTAGTTGTACGAGTAGTGAATCGCATCATCATTTTCGCTTGCAGCCTCGAGAGGTAAAAGGAAGTGAGGTCTAGAGACCCTCAGTAAGTACCGTACGCAGTAAATGCTTCTTGAGTTACTACACCATCAAATCCCCCACTAAATCCAAAGCAGAGGGTGTGGCCCGTATTTAGGCTCGAATCCTACTAACGTTAGCGTAATAAGTAAGGTTCTGTGCGGCTCAATTCTTTTGTGGTCTGCAGGTGGCAAAAGTTACCCGTCAATTGGACATTACCATATGCTTGTGTAATCAGTAATCACCGGCAGTTACATTACCAAGTTTTAGGGGGAGTGGGATGTGGGTTAGTTCTGCCGCATTTTTCAACCCTCTTGCTGCCCTAGCATTAGGTATGCAAAGGACGTATGTTCTTTTTCGCCAAACGCACTATCATCAGGCAAACCTATTGCAATCTTGTTCCTCGCTCTAACTTAAACATTGTGGCCTTCAAATTTACGTTGCTATTTGTGTCTCGACTATAGCACATGCGTAGTAAAAGCAATGTAATTCTAAAATAACAGCAAAGACCTATGGGGGTTCTGTTTTAAGCCCAGAGATCTACGCATTTACGCCTATTCCAGGTATCTTCCTGCATTCCACGTTTCACATAGCACAATCTGCATCAACTTTCCTCACAGATCAACCTCCTTGACCTGCTCCTTGACTTGCGGCAGCTTCGTGATGATCTTCTCACATAGGGCGTATAAAGAACGTGCATTGGTAATATCAAGCGTGCTGAGCTCTGCTCCGAGTTTTGTGCGCACCCAACCACGCAGCTCAACAGCTGACAGTGAATCAAGACCGTACGCTTGCAGGGGCTTGCCACTCTCGACCTCGGTCTCTAGGCGCAGAACTTTGGTGACTTGTGCGGAGACCAGGCCTACGCTGGCCTTGAGGAGCGTAGTAGGATCGGCCCCCGACTCGTGCATCATACGGAATGCGCGTACGGCCTGGTCTGCCGCATCGTTACCCCCGTTTCCATCCTCGTCGCCAGCCACGGCATTGCTACTGCTGTTGAATAGATAGCCGAAGCGAGCTTCACCTGTCAGCTCGGAGGAGCCATCGTTAGGCAGGGGGAAGGTCACGCCTGTGATGAGTTGGGCTGCGCTGGCTGCGTTCAGGGGATTGCGGCCGTCTTGCTGCAGAATAGAGTAGGTCAGAATGCGCCGTAATGTGCCCTCATTAATGGGTGTCCACTGCTTCTTGTCGAAGCGCGCTTCGAGTCCGCTCCCTTGCTCTGCGATGTATCCAACGTCCTCAATGGCACCGAGGTTAACGCTATTAGCCGCCAGGCCGAGCGATTGACGGTAGTGAGCGAATGCATCGAGGAACGCATTCGCTGCAGCATAGTTGGCTTGGCCCTTGTTACCTACTACACCAGAGATACTTGAGAGCAGGGTGAAAAAGTCGAGTGGTAGCTTCTGTGCCTCCTGTGACGCTCGATGGAGATTCCATGTACCGCGAACCTTGCTTTCGATGGCTTGATGGTAATCTTCAATGGTCATCATCTCGTAGGGTTTATCCTAAATGCATGGGTTAGCGCGAAAATCGACTATAAAATACTGACTCCATGCATTGCTTACTCTCAGGACCATAGCTCCTTGGATCACGCCAGCAATCCGCCTCTGATTAGCTGATTCGAAAATACTTCGCACAAAATTGAAATCGTTGACATCACCCCGTGATTCAGTGATTTCGCAACCATAGGTCAAACAGCTTCGCACAACTCGGGCCGATGCATCATCTGTTGTGCCACTCCTGTTGCAGACAATGATATGTTTAGCACCATGGCGCGCCATATGGATTGCAAGGCTGCCGCAGAGGCCTTTCAACCCTCCAACGATGAGATAGGAGGCATCCGAATGCAACTGAAGCGTACGGACTGCTGGCCTGATAGGTACTTGTACATCCTCGCCATGGTTGGTGATCACGATCTTACCAATGTGTTGCCCACGTCGGATATAGGCCAGGGCGGAAGGGACATTCTCAAAGCCGTATTTGATGATAGGGTAGATGGCCTTAATGTGGCCTGCTTCTACTAAGTCGAAGATCTCGGTGAGGAGCTCTTCCACTAGTGAATCCTTGATGTGCTTGGTGTATGACAAATCGATGGCTCGGAATGAACAGTTCCGGTCGAATGGCTCCATAGCCAAAGTATTGCGGTCAACAATATCTCTCTTGCCGATTTCAATCATATTACCGCCGTCTGCGCAAATCCGCCATGATGAATCTAGCAATTCTCCTGTGAGAGAGTTAAGGATAACGTCAACACCACGACCTCCAGTTTCGCGCATTATTTCTTCTGCAAAATTTGTATTTCGTGAAGAGAACATCCGGTTCTGCGGGATACCGAAGTTGGACGCTAGAAATTCACGCTTCTCATGTGTGCCAACAGTGACGAAAATCTCAGCCTTCTTGTATTGGGCCAACTGTATAGCAGCGAGACCGACACCACCGGCTGCCGAGTGTATAAGAACGGACTATATCCTATGTTAGTATTGGGTTCTTTACCTCATCGTCATTACTCATTTTTAACATACCTGTCCTTCTTTGAGACTACCTAAGTGAAACAGAGAATAGAGCGCCGTCATATATACGAGGGGAATAGTGGCTGCCTCCTCGAAGCTCATCCATGCGGGGATGATATGGGTACGTTCGACAGGAGCTTGCAGTCGATTGGCATAGGTGCCACTCCTCATGACCGCAACGCGGTCACCAACTTGGAATTTTGTAACACCTGGGCCAAGTCGCTTAACAACACCAGCGCATTCGCATCCGATCATGTACTCGTTTTCTGGCACGATGCCCATTGTGGTGGCAACATCCTTCTTACTATTAGCAACGGCTCCAACCTGATTCTGTCATACAGGAAAAAGGGAAACAATGGTAGAGAACTCCGAATTGAATAGACTCACTTTGAAATTAACACCGATAGCCATGACCTCCACTTCGATGAACCCAGGTTCAACTGGGACTACACTAGTATGGTTCTCGCACCACATGAGCTCCAAGGAACCCACCTTCTCAGCTCGGATCTGCACCATAGTCTCGGTCCCGTGCAAGCTCTTCGTGATAGGCTCCGTGCCCTCTACCTCGTTACGCTTGAATGCATTGATCTGAGTGTCAGGGACCACTCTCTGTACAAAAAGCACCCCATCGCGTTCGGCATATTCTTCCTCGGCCTTGCCAACCCGAATTTGTTCCAGAACTTGATCAATGGCTAAAGCTGTCGCAGGGCTAGCATCTGAATGCACATCAAGCGTTGTTAATTTCGCGCTAGGATCTTCGTGGCGAATCACGCGGAAGAGTCCGTGTACAAGCGCGTTGTCGGGGTGGGTGACATGGTGCTGCGAACCCTTCGTAACCCATAATAGTGGGCTGCCAGAGGCAATCAACAATTTGAGAGCGTCCCATCGAGTTGTATCAATCTCTGTGAGCACAGGACTGAAGAGCTCATCCAGAATGAGTATCACAGCATCGGTCGGAATTTGATCAGGACTCTTTGAAATGGAATGTTGCGTAACATCCCATTTAGACTTTTCCAGGGTTTCTTGGAGACCATCAGGAAGCTGAGGGGCATCTTCAGAGAAAAAAGCCACGACAAGGCTATTCGAAGAAGAATAGGCAGGTGTGCTATTGCCAGTATTGCTATTGCCCTTACATAAGTACTGGACCGAGGACCCCGTAGTCGAATCCATCTCAGCTATCTGTAGCACAGATTTGAATGTGCTAGACGTATCGAGTTCGAAAGACATTTCAGACCCCGAAGGCTTAGTCTTATCTACTATTTCTAGCGATGCTTTCACTGTCTCGAAGTAGTCTGGGGCCGAGGAAACTGAGGTTGTGTCTGAAGGAATTTCATTCAGCGAATAAGGAGTTTCAGGGGTCCCAGCTCCCGATGAATTCAGTTCACCATCAGATGTCTCATGAAGGATACTCTGGGAGGATGTCTCGATAGATGGTTGGCCGTTGCTTTGCACCAAACATGTGTAGCTATCAGTCGCGAGGAGAGGCTGTAGATTCGCAACTATATCTCGAAAACCAAGGCCCAAGTTCTTCGAAGCTTTGACAATTGCGAGATCGTAAACAACATTGTTGGTGAGACCAAGACCTTCCTTTTCCGCGTCGATGAGATGGTATGAAGAGTTTCGGTTTGACTCATTCTGAGTCTGGACTGCAACAAGCGCCTTAGCATCAATGGATGCAAAGTCGTATTGAGAATAGGCCAATCTAGGTGCCATATCAAGCGTCTCGAACCACAAGCACGATGTATCGGAGTGGTCAAGATTTACTTCCAAAATATTAAGCATTGGCTTCTTATGAGCAACAAGGTCGATGACCGCATCGAGCTTAGTGGTTGCTGCATCATCTGGTGTGAAAACCATTAACTGGGCCTGGGTAAGAAGCGAGACGTCAGGTTTCCACACTACACGGTCGAAAGTGTGTGCGTCGGGCTTGAGTATGACGTCGAGTTTAACATAGTTCAAACCCTTGACTTGCATTAGCATTGCTCCAGTATTTGGATCGTAGACAGATATGTCAGAGATAATGCTCTTTGCTTGGTCTGGACGCCCGCGGCCCGTATAACCAGACTTAGCAATCGCCAGGCCTTCGCGCATGCCATAGGGCAACCTATTAATGATAGCCTCGTTTACCACTCCTGGTACAATGACATCTTTGACCAAGCTACGCTCGTTGGAAGCATTAGCAGGCATAGCAACTTGGAGGCAGGCATCAAGCACAGCCGGATGAAACGGGTAAAATGATTGAGGATCCCACTTGGATTTGGGTGGTGTTAGGTCAACCATAGCCCGGCAGGACCGCTGACCACTTGTGGCTTCGAGGCTTGTGACTTTCTTGAACGATGGACCGAAGCCCATGCCAGCCTCCCGCTGGGCCTTGTACCAGAGGGTGAACGGAGTCGGCTGCTTCAAAGGCGCAAGATCAGCGCCGCTGATTTTCTCCTCAACAGCATCTTGCACACGAATGAGGCCAAAGCAGTGATCGATAGTCACATCGTCCTTGGATGTAGAGATGCGGAACTGATGCCAGTCTTTGCTTCCGGGAACCTTGGCAAGAGTTAAAAGAATTGTACATTCTTTTCCTTCTTCAACAACTAGGGCACGATCAAACCGGACGTTTCGTAGACGGTAAGCAAGTTCATTAGCAGACGTGACTGCTTTCTCGGGGTTGAGAGCGCAGTGCTTCTGGAACATAGCCTCAATAGCCATGGTGGCAAGTCCTGCGCCTGGAATTAACACGTCGGGTCCCATCTTGTGGTCGCGGAGCCATGGAACGTCATCAAGCATTAAGTGCTTGCGCCATGTAGGGTTATGCCAAGAGGTACCGAAGATCTTGCTCCCAATAAGGTCATGGTTAATGAATTGTCTGAATCGCCAGTCCTTACTTGCCGCGCTCTCATGCCAGTACTTGATAGAGTGGTTCCAACAGTAGTTAGGAAGATCAGTAATAGTCTTGACGTTATTGTCACTGTAGCTGTTGACCAGAGCCATGTCAATATCCGCGCCCTTCACAAATAGATGGCCTGCTACATCGAAGAGAGCCTTAATAGCGTTTGCTCCCCTGGACCACGCAGCGCAGTATGTGACATCGCCGCTACTAGGAAGAGATTTTAGGACTTGAGAGATCGGTCCTGACAGAGCGCCTGAAGGACCAACTTCCACGAGGATATCGGGAGAGCATCCATCTTTCTGTGTAAGCATAGCCTTTAGAGCATCGTAGAAGCGCACTGGCGATACCATGTTCATCTTCCAGTACGAGGCATCAGTAGGGGAAGATTCTGTTAGTTGGGTAGTAGTGACAGAGGAGAACATGGAAACGCTCGAAGATGAGCTATCCAAAGTGCCGAACTTGGCATCCTTGGCAAGAAGAATCTCATATTCGTCGCCTATGACACCCATGAGCGCCGAATGATAAGCAAGATCAACTTGCAGTAGTCGAGCAAAATGCCCCTCTGCCTTGATGTCAGTAGCTAGCTGTTCAAGCGCGGTCTTCTTGCCTGAAATAGTCAAACTACTAGGACTATTGAAACAAGCAATCCACGCAACCCCCTCATATTTTTCAAGGAAAGGAGCCACAGCATCTGACCCAAGGCCAACTGCAAGCATCCCAACATTACTTTCAGCATCATCTTTGCGATTGACGGCAGCTCGACCACGATAGAATGCTGCCTTTATAGCGCTAGCTCGATTAAGGAACCCAGCTGCGTAGGCAGCGGCGATTTCACCAGAAGAGTGACCGACGACACTTGAAGGGTTGATGCCCCATGATGCAAGAACGGCAATGATACAAAGCTGGATGGCCGTGACGAGCGGTTGCGAGAATTCGGGTTGGCGCATGTGGTCAGCCGACCGTGGCTCGGTCAATTCGCGGACAAAGGACCATGTGGGTGGGTTTTCGACAGTTTGCAGAACCTGATCAAGCTCCTCAAGGATATTTCGAGTCCATGGGAAAAACTGTAGCAGCTCTTTGCCCATCTGAGGCCATTGTGCACCTTGTCCGGTAAAGACGAAGCCGATCTTCGGAGTCTGAGAGTTTTTTTTCGCTAGAGTGAAGTCATTTACTTCGATCTCAGTGTTACGAGTAGTAACATAGGCTCGGTGCCACAAACGCGAACGACGTTCTGATAAAGTGTACGCTAAGTCGTGAAGATCTACCTTGACGCGTGGATTGACCAGATGGGTACACAGAGCTTGTATGCTAGCTTTCAGTGAAGCGGCATCGTTGGCAGATACTACAAGAGTCTGCGGTTTGGCCACATCTTCATTTTCAACTCCGTCCCACGACATGTCGTCGGTGGATGCGAATGAAGAAATGTGAAAGTCCCTGTGTTGTGCGTTTGCTTCTTCGATGACTGCATGGGCATTTGCACCGCCGTAGCCGAATGAGTTAATGCTAGCACGTCTGGGCTTTCCATCACAATCAGGCCACGGGATCATCGCTCTGGAAGCCATAACTTTGTTTCCGATAAAATCAACTGGAGGCGAGTATGAGCGTTAGCAAATTGTAGTCGCCAAGGCGTGTTCATATACTGGGAACTCACTCTTCGGACTGGGAGTGATGAATAGAGGAGTGCCCGGGATCATGCCATTCTCAATTGACAAAACTGTCTTGATCAAACCGGAAATTCCAGCCGCAGGCTCGGAGTGACCAACGTTGCTCTTGATCTTTGAAGGTGTCAGCCAAATACTACATAGATAAGCGATTCACGGGATAGTTTACTGAGCCTATGATGAGTGGCTTGTTTCCATCTCGGGTTGAGGCGAAAGCGTAGCCAGCGCCCCTAACCTCAGTTGGATCACCTGCTTGAGTTCCTGTTCCGTGGCACTCGAGATACTGCGTGTCGTTGAGATTTGAAATGCCAGCGTTGAGATAAGCTTGCCGAATCGCAGCAGCTTGAGCTTCAGCACTAGGGCTAGCAATTCCACCCGTTCGTCCATTACTGTATAGTAGGGCAGTGGTCAGCAACTAACAGCCATCTATCATCAAGAAGCATGTAGAGAAATAACACCAGAGTGATGCTAGCTAAAGAGGCACGAACCTGTTGGAAGCTAATCCCCGGATTACGCTTCTAATGGGGTCCCGATCTCTTATGGCATCAGACAGCCTTTTGACGATGACACAACTTACGGCTTCGGCCTTGACATAGCCATCGGCATCCACATCGAAAGTATGGCACAAGCCTGTAGGTGAATGGGCTTGCCCTACGTTTCCGGCATCGATGACGTGATCTGGGTTTAGATATATGTTACTTGTAGCAACAATTGCAGCATCCACTTCCCCTGACTGCAGCACACGAGAGGCCATATCGAGACCAACCAAACTGCCGGAACAAGCAGTGTCTATGGTGATGCTGGGTCCCTTAATATTAAGAAAGTAGCTGATTCGGTTTGCCATTATGGCGCGACCAATGCCGATAGCGTTGTTGGCCGGTCGGTCCTCAGGATCTCGGTTTTGCATGTCGCCGTAGTCTGATGAATAGGCGCCGACGAAGCATGCGACGGGCTTGCCATTCACTTTTTCCAGCGGTATGCCGGCATTCTCGAGTCCTTCGTATACGACCTCGAGCATTTGGCGCTGGTTAGGATCCATGGCAATGGCCTCGGTGCCAGAAATTTCGAAAAAGGAAGCATCGAAATCTGCGAGATCAACATCGTGGAGAAACATACCGCCCAAAGGACGCATGGTTCCTGGCTTATGAGAGCCATCCCAGTGGCCATCAATGTTGAATCTTGATTTGGGCACTTGGTTGGAAGCAACTTTTCCTTGTTCTAAAAAGTCCCAGAGCTTCCTAGGCGAACTGTTGCCGCCGGGGAGCCGGCATGCAAAGCCGACGATGGCAATAGGTTCTTGTACGTATTTCGCCTTGGCCATTGTGAAGTAACCAAAATTGGTGGAGTGGATGATAGATGAGAGAAATATGAGTTACTGTTCATCATAAAGGCTTAAGCTCTCTTCTTTGTTTCTTTTAAATCGTTTCTCTGGATGAATACACATTTGGATCGAATTCTAAGTTGAGTTTGGTGACCTCTCTGATTCTTCTGAAGTAATCAAACTGGATTGACATCAGTCGCTGAGGCCGACCATTATGGTATGCAAGCCGCATGGCACAATGTGCATCCCTGTTCTGCAGTCAGCAATGCCGAACTGTTGGTAATCATGAGAGAATAAAGTTGCGGCTATCTTTGAAGCTTACCAGAACAGGCTGTAACGTAATCGGCCTTACAGATGATAATAATTCTAGATCTATATACAACATAGCGTTGATTATGATGCAGTATCCTCACCGTAATCCTTACCTCTGTATTGTCACGTGTACATGAGAAGGATTCATAGGCATTCCGCAGTCACAGAATCGGTGAAGGTCTGTCACTAGACATCGTAATCCACACAAGGTTCTTCATGTTCTAGAGTGGTCACTATCGGTAGGTCGTTGGTGCAGATTGAATAGACCAAGAGTATACCAACTTGTAATTTTCCCAGATAGCTTCACCCGAGAACACCTACCTACCCTCTTTTCCCCTCTTCAACGTTCAGCTGAATTTGATAGTATCATCCAACATGGGCTCCCTAGCCGCGCTCTCGAGGCATGAGGATATCGAATGCAAGACGATCGATGGCATCACCATCAGAGGATGGTTTTTTCCAGTAGAGGGACCAGCCCCTGCGGTCATCATGTCTCATGGAGTATACTTCCCAGCCAATAGAGTCGGGTGGCAGCGTTGAGAATCTAATCAAGTGACTCCTAGTTCAATTGCGTCAAGGAGATGACGCTTCCAGATGTCGCTGAGTGGTTCCAGTCTCTGGGATACAACGTATGCCTCTATGATGCACGAAGCGTTGGAGCAAGTGATGGAATACCACGAAACCAACTTAGCCCGCTCCAAATGGCTGAAGACTTATCAGGTGAGTACTTAGCATCTTGCAACCTCGCCAATTATTTCATTTGGTAGTTATGGTAGTTGCTAAGTCGGCACGATCATTGTCGATCTAGACATTATAACATACGTATCGACTCTGTCGAGCGTTGATTCCCGTCGCATCCTACTCTGGGGCATGTCATTCGGCGGTATGGTGAGCGGGTGCACTGCTGCTGTCGATCGAAGAGCCAAGGGGCTCGTCATGGTCTGTCCGCTCTTCAGCTTTGTGCGACCTGATAGACGGAAAACAGTGTTTGCGCAGTGCATCAAGGACCGTGTGTCCCAGTTACGGGGCAATGAGCCTTTCACCCTGCAGCCTTTCACCCCGAAAGGTGACAACCCAGCTGGATTTGGTGGTGCTGGAGGGCCTGGCGGGATTGAGGCATATAATCTGATGCAGGCAGCAGCGGAATCAGGCCATCCAGACTTTCGCAATCGTATCACGCTGCAGACGTATCATAAGATGGCATTGGCAAGGCCTAAAGAGATTCTGGACATGATTGATGGGATGCCGGTCATGATGATCATTCCCGAGCTGGACGATATATCGCCTCCAGAGGAACAGCGGGAGGTATTTGACAAATTGCAAACACCCAAAAGAATGTACTGGGTCAAGGGAGCAGGGCATTTATCCATCATGACAGGAGACGGATCCACGGATATGCTAAAAGCAACAGTTGAATTCTTCCAAGATGCACTCAACGGAAGCGTGGAATGAATTGGCTGATCGTACTGAGCTATCCATTTGCCTCAGTCGCATGGTCTAAATACAGACGCTGCTGTCTTGCATCTTGTGTACTTCGATGAGGGAACTCGGTGTTCAGAAAAGCATTTGTTTATAGGTGGTCAATTAGGCATACCACAATATATTCAGTTTTTGTGATAGCCGAAAGGCAGTACAGTCTGAAAGGACAAGAAATGGTAGCGCGTTATTTGTGCTTCGTCAAGTATTTAGCTGAAGGGGATCGGGGCTTGATAAAAGAAATATGAATAAGTACTTTGGCAATGCCCAATGAGTCTCGTCTGTGTAGATACTAACAAAGATAGCTCGTTGATTGAATAGGTTGGTCGCTGCGCGTACTGCGAATGCTGAGCTGCAATGAGAAGAAAGGTGACTGGGTTTGATATGTGGAGCTTTTTCTGTCGGTTGGAGGGGCGGGCTAGCAGCTGAGGTCGCCTGTCGGCAAGTCCAAAAAACACGAGCGCCTGTCGAAATAGCACTAACAATGAGAATTATAGGTACTTAAGCACTTACTTATCGTACTTCTTATAGTGGACATAACACACTTACCGCCTGACTACAGCACATTTTACAGAGTAAACAAAACACAACGGCAAGCAAACAGCCTCTCCTAATGCTTTTCTATCATTCTCATGTTTAAAGTAAGTACTCCTCCTACCATTCTATACACTTCTATCATGTCTCATTCTTGGTTCTTCTACTTACCAAGAGAAGTCAAATAGAATTTATATCACCTCTGATAGGTATTTTATTCTAATCACATCCTCTGGGCTTGTCTCGGTTTCGCTCGGACGTGTAAGAAGCCATGCGGATGCATGATAACTCGGTCTTCCCACTTCATTGTCTCATGCGCATCAGCCGTAATCTCCAAGTCATATCTGGAGAATAAATTGGCTAGCATGAGATACATCTCTGCCCACGCCAGGCTATATTTGAGACATCAGATTGTCAGCCGTTTCGGCCCCTCATTCAGCATCTTCAAACACCGTAGGCTCTAGATACTTACTTCTTTCCAATGCAATCCGTTCTACCCCAAGAGAAACTGACGAGCCAGTGCATGAGCTCCTTTCCGGACTCGCCCAACCATCGCTCTGGTCGAAACTCGCCAGGTTCTTTGAAGATCCCAGGATCTCTGTGGATTAGATCATGGGAGACCCCCACCGCATAACCTTCAGGAATCGTGACACCTGATGCGGGCACGTAAAGCCCGCCTTTAGGGACTCTACGGGGTAGACGTCCGGGGATCAGTGTTGCGTGGCGCAAGCTCTCCTTCACAAATGCTGTCTTTGAGGCGCCCCTGTCAGCTCTAGAATTCGATAATCACAGGATGGTTTTCATTGCGACTCACAAAATATGGCAAATTCTCTATCTTCTTCAAAGGTAATCTGCCGTGAGCATCAGGCTCGATCGAAGACAATTCCTCTAAGATTCTTTCCTGAACCTCTGGGTACTTCAAAAAATGATAGGTCGCATAGGCCATCTGATTAGCAGGAGGCTCAGTACCACCATTGAGAATCATGGCACTCTCGTCAGCTAGATCTTTGAAATCCAATGGCTTAACGTCCGGGTTTGCCTCTCGCCGACGTAAGTTGTTAGTTACCATACGATCAAAGATGGTCTCTTCGTGAGCTTCTTTCAGGAAGGTCTTGTCCTGGTCGTACTGTGCGAGAGCTTCCTTCGCCAGCCCCTCAAAGTACTAACAACAGTTAACAGAGCTGTGAGAAATTTGACCTCAGTCTACAGTTTCTTACAGTAATCATCTTGATGTATGTGGCACTGAGAACCGCTGCTAGCCAGCGCGGCCCGTCCGTGATGAGTTTTCGGAGCATCGTGAAATGAAGGGCTATCCAGACGCCTCCGGTAAAAAACTGCATGTCCTTAACTCGCTCTAGAAAGTCTGGTGCTGATATCATGTTTAGGCTTCTGCCAAATAGCAGCTCAGATACAATATCCGCCTATTCGATGTAAGTATTCATTCGTTCTGCATATGGATAACAAAATAATGCGAAACCCTACCGTATAACAATAGAAGAGCTCGTGAACTGGCACTTCTTCGCCACGCACTCGATACTGGTCGACCTTCTCAAATACACGGTCAATCTCTTCATACAGTTGATTTTCCATCATATTAATCCGACGCTTAGAGAAAACCGGATCAAGAACCTGACGCTTTGCTCTATGTGCGTCGATCGGTATTGTCATAGTCATCGCACTTGAAGTCCCCACTGAGTAAGTCACGGGATCTTTAGTGAACCCCTTGTTCCGGTTGAAGATTCTACTCAATGTTAGTCTCAATAGTGTCAGTATCTAGAGTGACCGATCTTACTCATGAAACACCGAGATGTCACTAATATGAACCTCATGAGGACTAAGTCTGACAACCGGCCCTAGTTGATATTTTTCATTAGATTATACAAAGCTTCAAGCATGAAAGCGTCGAAGAACTTACCATACTTCTCATGATACTTGGGGATTTCATGGATGAATTTACCCTGGCGAATGGCTTCATGATAGGCTTGTGGCAGATAGCTGATGCGACAGAGCAAGGGACCTGGGATTTGAGCAAGAGGGTGAAAGGTCAAGCGATATATGGCAAGGCATGCCCAATAGATCGTCAGCACGACAACCGCAACACATGCAAACCTCCAAGCCATTAAACTAGGATCTTGCGAAAGCTGTCGCCAAGTTTCATGGTAGAATTGGACAGCCATGATGAATTGATAGTGCTCGTACTTCCTCGAGGATAGAAGAGGCTTAATGACCAGCACGATTAGCGGTCGATGATGAATGCGGCCGTGTCTGTGGCTATCGATCCTCTTAGATGTATTACAATGCTACAGATTCAACAAAATGAAAAGAGTGCACTTCTACAATACTATTGACTCTACGGTAGTGATTATGCGATATTGACGACATTATACAATGCAATCTAGAATGCCTGGTATTACCACACGCTTTTTACGACTACCTAAACGCATTGTAAGAGACTTATGCATGATTTGCGTATGTAGCTCTTTGTGATGCCAGAAAAATCCCTGGCACTATGCAATACATGTCGGGCTTCTAGTAATCTAGGAGCATCGGCAATTTACGCTGTTCAGCTACAGTAACTCCGAAAAAAAAACGACGGAAATTTTTTTGACCTTAAAAAAAACTTACCTATTTCCGAATTAAATAATTTACAACATATTTAGTAAAATATATATTTAAAAATTCAAAAAATTAAATTGAAACTAATAATACTTTTTACTGTTAATTCTTTTATTTTTGCGGGTTTATTTAGTAAAGTTATAAATTATTAAATAATAAGTATATTAAAAAGTTATGTTTTCATTTTTCAAACCTTGCTTTAAACTTAAATAATTTTACGAAAACAAATCGGGCAATTAATTAAATATTATTTTTAAATATTGTTAAAGCATTTATACAAAATATTATTTTTTTAATATTTATTTATTTATAATATTATAAAACTATTTACTTTTAAAGTTTAAAATTTAAAAAATAAAAATGTTCGTTTTTTTTCGAATTATTTTACGAAATTACTTTTTATAATTAATTAAATAGTATTTTTTTAAAATTTTATATTATTTTATATAAACGGTAATTTTTTCAAATTTTGTTTATATATAAAGTTATAGAATTGTTTAGTTTTAAAATTGTTGATTACGGGTTGAAAAAAAATTCCGTCGTTTTTTATTTTACCCCACTGTACGTGCAGTTGATTGTGTCTATCTACTGTATCTTCTAAGTTCTTCCGAAGGTGCTAGCCCCTACCCATGCAATTACTAATTTGTCCGTACCCCTACGACGTGACAGCGAAGGATAATGGTCTCTGTCCAGACCGCCGAAGCTGACGCTCTGTCCAATCAAAAACCTGTAGCATCAGCACGGAGTCGCGGGGATAATAATCACGCCGTAACCATTAGCACAACCATAATCTTTCCTCCATCGCAACGCAATAATACATGTCCTTCCTACTTGGCGTGTCATGCGACTTCACATTGCGTATCCAACAAATTCGATTTCTGCAGGGCCAGTGCCTAGAACGCAATCCCTGGGCATCGTTCTGTAAGGAACTCACGTGGCAAGTGTCGAGATATTGTCAGATATAGCAGCTTACCTACTTTACCTACATATGCGGGCAAGTGATTATGGCGCAGGATGAGTTACGTGAACTTTCCTTCTACTCATTGCTAGGATGCAAGGTGTTCTAGAGTGTGATCTTTACCCATACGCAGACGAGTCTAGGAGTAGTTGGCGTAATTGTTCAAAGACCTTCGCACTAGTTATACGTAGATCTCGCGCTCCCTTCTCCCATACGTGTGAACAGACACAAACTAGGTATAACATGTCAGTTACGCATGCACATATGCTTCTGACGTAGGGACATAGTATGCGTGTTCTTGGGCCTAGCTAATCCTAAAACAATCATCGTCAGACGGTTATAAATCCAGAAGCCCGGGAAGATGGGACTTGAGAATAGCATACAATATGCGCAACTCTTCATTGCCTCTCATTCAACACTGGCATACACTATTTTGATCATACTCGCCACGTCTTTATCCCTATTCCTCCTCTACCGCGCTGCACTCCCTAAGCCCCTCCCCGGCATCCCCTACCATGCCGCCTCCGCGCACAACATCTTTGGCGATGTGCCGGCCATGCTGTCCCACATCGCCAATGAGGATGGCACCTTCATCAGCTACCTTGTACAGTCTCTCGAAAAGCTTGATGCGCCTCTAGTGCAGGTCTTCATTAAGCCCTTCAGCAAGCCGCTGCTGATCCTGTCAGACTATGTCGAGGCCCACGACATGATGGTTCACAGGACGAAAGAATTCGATCGTTCCACATCTTCAGGAGATTTGGTTAGGGGTCTGGGGCCCGACCATCATATTCACCTTAAGACCACGCCGAAGTGGCGGTCACAGCGACGCCTGGTGCAGGACCTCATGACGCCGAGTTTTTTGAATAAGGTCGCCGGCCCTGCCCTTTATCAGAAGGTGTGTGAGCTTCTAGACCTGTGGCGGGCCAAGAGCAAGATTGCAAATGGTAAACCCTGGGTGGCTGCTGAAGACATTGACAACGTATCGCTTGACGCCGTGATGGCTTTCGCTTTTGGGGAGCGATTCGGTCAAACTCACAGCGCGACACGGCCAGCTATCGAAGCGATTCAAGCCTTGAGCGAAGCGGATACCACGTCACTCGTCGAGTCTGGCTCCCAGAACGACCCTGTCATTTTCCCCAAGGGTAAAACGAATGAATTGCTTCGCGCCACCCTAGAACTAGTCGAAACTGTCCAGGAGGTGCAAGGTAGCCCATTGCCCGATCTAAAATGGGCCTACGTGAACAGTAAGCCACAAGTTCGCAGGGCGACCAAAATCAAAGAAGGTTATATCACGTCTGAGCTGAAGGATGCTCTCGGAAGACTCAGAGGCACAGAGGAAGAGTTCGTCAAGTCTGCCGTCGACCACATGGTCTTTAGAGAGAAGGTATTGGCAGAAAAGGATGGCCGAAGTCCTAACTACTTCTCACGCGTGATGATGGACGAGGTGAGCCCAGCAGTCTAATGCATTGCTCTTTCTGTTCGTGTTTGCTAACCCGCGATGGACTCCAGATCTTCGGCTTTGTCATCGCTGGTAATGACACATCAAGCACTGCCATAAGCTGGGGTCTCAAATACCTAGCGGAGAATCAAGTTGCGCAGAGGAAATTGCGCAGAGCCCTTGAGACTGCATTCCCTCAAGCTGCATCAGAAGGTAGCACCCCAGGCATACAAGATATCACAGGCACACACATACCCTACCTAGATGCAACTGTCGAAGAGACGCTACGTTGCGCCGCAAGTGTGCCCGTCGTCGACCGCCAGGCAGTTGTTGACACGGAACTATTGGGCTACCGCGTGCCCAAGGGCACCGTGGTGACCTGTCTCGTGACAGGCCCGTCCATGACGAGTCCTGCTTTCAGCATCGGCAAAGGGCGGCGAAGTGCCGGCTTGAGTGGAAACGGAAAACAGCGGCACCGCAATTGGGATCCACAGGGCATGGCATCTTTCGAACCCGAACGCTGGCTTGTCGGTGGTGGCGGTGAGTTCGATGCCGGTGCTGGTCCGCAACTGGCTTTTGGTCTGGGCACGAGACAGTGCTTTGGGAAAAGGTTGGCTCATCTCGAGATGAGAATCATCATCGCGCTTATCGTGTGGACTTTTGAACTGCTGCCTTGCCCATCTGCTCTTTCGGGACACAAGCCCGTCTTGATTATGACAAATAGACCGAAGGACTGTTATGTGAGGTTGCGGGAAGTTCAGAGGAATATGAAGATGCAAATCACGATATAGTTCATTGTGCATGAGACACATGAGAGTGCTACTTACATTCAGTAAATACCTATATTAACTTATCCAAAGATCATTGATTTTTTTTGCGGCTTGACTATGTGACTCAACTCGACTTAAGATCTTTATCAGCTTCTAGGAGAGTGAATATATAGACAGATATAGATAAAATAGAAACGGATGAATAAATACAAGACTATTGCTCAGCATATACCAAAATGCGGGTTATGGCCTAAAGTCCTGTTTCAACAAACTAATCTTCGAACTAGTTGTAAGCTTAGTAGCCTCTCGAATTGCCTGTGTCACTCGGAGAATGTCGTGTAGCCCCACCACATCTCTCTTCTTACTCCATCCAAGACTTGTTGGAAGCCGTTCAGTTTCTAGATAGCAGACGAGTATCAGATGTGATCTGTGATTCAATTCGAGAAAATTACCCACCAAAGAAGTACTCCACTAAGGACCTGTTCACCGTGACCGTCTCCATATCGCCAAAAGCAATAACGGACGCTGCTACCTCACCGAGGCTGAACTCCTCTGTGTTCGAGGTGAAGACGTACGTTGGGTTAAAGGCCTTGGAGCTGATCTGGCGTGCGACCTTAGAGTTAGCCAGCATATTGGCATCGAGAACAGTTCCGGTCCAGTACATCCTTGTCTCGTCGAAAACGGTCTGATTGAAGAGGTGGTTATTTCCGAAAAAGGCATCAGAACGACTGTTAAATGTTATTAATGCGACGGGGGAAATAGAGTGAGGTTGTACTGAGATTGATAATTTTTAATTGGAAGGGTAAATAGCAAATTAAAAGATATACCCGTAACTTACCTGAGGCTCGCATCGTGCTCTAGAACGTTGTGCTGGCTAAGTTGGTCTCTAACTAATTTTAGCGTGGTTTCTAAAGTCGAGTATAACGAAAAGGAAATACGTGATGTTTATATGTCTTACAGCGTGAAGTAAGTAGCATTTGGCTCTGGGTTGGCAATAATTGCCTGATCAAACATGATGTTCGCAAGAGATGTGTTGAAGTTTAAACCTTCGGACAAGGCTCTGACAGCATTATCCCTTGTGATGTTTCTGCCATCGCGCTGAAGAAACCCATGGTTTGCTAATGTGTTCATCATAGGGCATGGGCCACGGACTGTGAAAAGATTGTTAGACTGCTACAGTAGTAATGCTTAGAGACATAGATATTTCACCGTACAGTCTCCCGGACCTGCAGGAATCCAGGGGTGATCATGGTTATGGTTTTCATGCCTTTGGCCGAAGACCAGACTTAAGATTACGGACGAACTCATGAAAGAGAATTGCATGATGAGCTGCTGTACTTGTGGAATGTGATATTGTGAATATTGATCTTCGTGTAGTCACTTCTGGGGCTGGTGATGGCATACTACAAGAATGAAGCCCATACTTGATACAGAGAAATCTGTCGGATTATAAATACTGACTTTCTATTTGGCGCTATGACAGCAGGTCTTGGATATATATTGATATGTTAATATTCGGCCAAAACAGGACTTGACCAACCCCTATATGATTGGCTGGAGTATCAACAACCACGCTATGTACTGCATGGGATGCTACTAATCAAGCATGTAATCTCGAATACGCGGGTCTAGATACGCGTATCTTTGGTTTGGCTACCTCTGTCAAGGCCGATCATGACTAGAAAGTGGATTAGCTGTTTAGGTATGTAGACTAACCTCTTGGGTTCGCTTCTGAACCGTTGTACCTAGATTTATGCGAGAAACACAATCGGCTGCTAGACAGTGGATTCACAAATCTAATGTCTACTGAGGCTTTCCTTGCGCAGCTATCATCTTTGTCACAATCGTGTATAGAGCGGATTACCAGGGAGACATAGAAGAGGCGGCTCAACGTCTATACTGCGAGCTCAATGAGGATGCATGACTAATTTTTGTTATACACACCTCTCTTAATATCATACATAACGGTATATCGCAGGCTTGTTCAGATAATGCTGTCTTCTTTCCCAGTCTCAGACCCGAACACCAAATTCCGCACCCACCATAGTTGGGGCTCATAACAAGGTCCCAATGCACAGCAGATCATGCGCAAAAATCGGGGTCCCGCATCCTGAATTTGCCATATACTCCTAGCATAGTGTAGAAGAGCCGCGTAATGGGCGAGGATTACGAGTGCCTGCGGCAAGCGCTGTAAAACTAAATCATTGAACCTTGCGGGGTTGCACACTGACCAGATCAACGCCATTTGGTATTGGTGATTGCGAGTCTTCCCGGCGGCAATCTCGTCTAGTCCAACTTGCAATAGATTCACGGCTTCGAGGCATGCTTCAAGAGCATCTTGATCGAGACCTTGTGACTCTCGGAGCCAGTGGGCGAGGTCGTTGAGCTCTTTGCCACGACCAGTTCTAGATCTCTGAACCCCAGTGAAAAGCATAAACGGCCAGAGCTCGGATTCAGCCAGAAGCTGCCATGAATCGGATGCAATGGCTCGCAGGCCGCGATGTATCTGCACATATTGGCAATACCGATCCAGGAACATCGACTCATTTGACTCTAGGCTGGCTAAAGTATCTACTAGCATGTGGCGACCAAGAGTGGATGAAAACAGGAGAGCTGCGGCACAATTTGATTCATTGATCTGCAAGTGCTCCGAGTTGAAGATATTTATTGCCTGGGTTTGAAGCTGGAAGGCCTCAGAGAAGTAAACGCTGGACCTTTCCGGTTTGAACATAGCTAGATGGCGTGAGGATATTGCTAGCACCGCATGGAGTAGCCAGGGGAATTGGAGGGCTTTTCTATGAACCATGTTCGTCGCTGGTATGTCGAATTCATTGTCTATTTCAGGAACTGAAATTGAGAATTTATAGTGAATGAGAAACTCCATATGGTATAAGTTGACTAATGTACCCGGAGCTGAGCTTTTAGCGATATCCTGATCTGTCCAGCTTGTGACATTTGGTCTTGAGATAATTCTCGGTTGTGTCCTGGGAGATACTGCAGCGGCTGCATTCGATTTGAAGCCCGAGGTAGTTATCTTATCTGAGCAATGTGTGCTCTCTGGGCTTGCAGTTGCCTCTTGCCGCACGCCCGGAGACGCAACTGCAGCTGCGGAGCTCACGTACCGACAGTGTCGTTGGGTAATGGCGCAATGGGAACAAGTCGGCCGTTGCTCATCGCACTTTATGTGCCGTTGTTTGCATTCTCGGCATCCCAGTCGAGACTTTTTGTGGGCTCGGCGATTCATTGAGATGCGAGCAATTAGCGAGCAGGTATTTGTTGAAAATCCGCGGATAGGAGCATACGAAGATCATGAAATACGGGAAGAACGTTTACGGTTATCATCCATCCCAAGGAGAAGCGACAAATAATGACAACCAAAAAACGTCAAGAATATAAGAAACGCATGATTAGGATTGCACGGATCGAGTACGTGTATCGAATACGCGGACTCGTATTCTGACGTCTGGGCACAAAAGCCATTCTGTCAGCACTACCAATTGGCTCAACACTACCTGGCCCATAGCGGCGATCGAAAAACGCCATCTCGAGCTCCAAGTCAGGGGCCAAATAGCAGGAACCTTCAATGATTGGCCACGCAGAAATAATTGCGTGTGGCAATCATATCGAATACGATGGTCCGGCTAGTCTATATGCTGTAAAGGAAGCCACTTTTTGGAAGCTAAAGAGTGAGTAAAAGGTACCGAACTTGGAAACACCTCAGAGACTCTATCACCGAAATTTATGTAGCTTCAAATAACAAATGGATCGAGGGGTTATTACGGTCTAAAGCCCCAAGCTTGGTGCATCATCGTAAGCTTATTCCGTAGCCGTTCAGGCCGAGCGCTCTAAAGTAATCTTCGCAATTGCCTAAGACACTTACAGGAAACAAGTGTGTTTTGTGGACATAATACAAAAAAGCTTATGTATGTATACCTTACAAAGGGGGCTTGTCGATGATGTGCACTTAGATTAGCCTGTTCCGCTTGGGATGCCTTATATAGAGAATAGCCAGTCATGGCCGTAGGCTCCGGCACCAACACTCCTCTTATCTGATCGTGACGCCACCTTTCACGGCCTAAACACCATGGCCACATCACTACTAACTTTTTGTGATACATCTTATTGGACTTCCTAGTTATTTAAAACTGGCGTGTGACATATATCCTGCGGCGTACTGAAGACAGCTTCTTCTTATGAAATAACGAAGTTATCAAAACAAGCTAGAATTGAGTCATCATGCCTCTAACTCGATTTTTGTGTTCTTTGCTCCGAATAAAACTTGTTTCGCAATATCAGGTGTAATAGTGAACCCATGTTACATGTCCTATGAGCGCTTCTAGCCCTCCTTGACATGTTTGAAGTCGATTTTTTTTTATAGAAAAAAAGGTATACGAAAAGAGCTTCAATGCATCTTGCGCCAGAAATCGGTCGGGACATGCATGATACCCGCTACCTCAGGTAATCGAGTCTTCTGAGACAGAGGCAAAATCTTGCTTGTTGGGGTCATCTTGCTCGCGCTTCTTCAGGTAACTAACGTTTCGTATCAAAAGTCCGCGCGTCAGGGTGTACATCGGGATTTAGAGTCAATTGTTGGTTGGGGAACGACAGCTGTGTGCATATGCAGTTAACTCCTAACAATCAGCCACCGCTCTACGCTCAAAACATCGACTCATAATTTCACCCTCTTGTTTTCCTGAAGACCCTGTGCTCATTCTACACATCTTTAATACAACCTACAAAATGCCTCCCCCGCCATTATCTGATTAATTTTGGGACGCGCGACATCCTCCTGCTGACCCGACGTACCTCTCGTTCAAGAGGAAAATGGTGCTAGTAACACGGGCTAACACAGGGATGGGTTTTCAGGCAGCTTTGAAATATGCACAGCTAAGAGCATCTACGTTGATTCTGGTAGTCCGGTCTGTTGAGAAGGGCGAGACCGCGAAAGGAAACATCTTGCGCCATGTTACGTCTCCCGTGACTATCATAATCAAGATCCTAGATCTATCGACCTTTGCTTCCGTGAAGACCTTCGCACAAGATATCATTAAGCATGTTTCCGAACTTCATGTTGTCCAGCTGTGCGCCGGTATTATGTCAACCTCATTCAATCTCGGCGCAGAGGGTTACGAAAGTGCCTCTCAGGTTAACGTTCTCTCGACTGCCTTGTTGGCTCTTTTGTTGTTTCTTAAGGTACAGGAAACTGCTGCCGCCGCATCCGACGACAGCTATATGCCACACATCTCATTTCTCAATAGTATGGCCACCCAAGATGTCCTCGAGGAATGAATACCCGAGGACCAAACCTTGGCACAGCGCATCAACGATGCCTCCAAGTTCGACCAAGTTTCGCAGGACTATCTAGTCAAATTAACCGGAAGATACTTTGTTGAAGGACTAGCTGCTCGCTACAGTAAAATGTCTCCTAGGGGTGAGACCGACATCATCGTCAATTGTAGCTGCCCTGCAATGTGTCGCGGTACCGACCTACATCGAGACTACCCTTGGTATGTGAGACTTATGATGATCCCGTACAAGTTCATCTGCGGTAGAGACCCCGAACATGGTAGCCGAACACTGGTCAGCGCCGCAGGTTTAGGCCGTGAGAGCCACGGGAAGCTTTGGTTGAACGACACACTACTCGAGTCAGTGCCCCCTTCACATTGTGATCTCACGAGTCATGCACCAAGTTGACTATGCCGGATTTATGGCTACTGAACGTAGTGCCAAGCTTTGCCGACAGACAAACGAAGAGACTATGAACGTCTTACGAACTAAGGGAGGACTTGAAGGCTATCCGTGGTCATCGGAACCCGCTGGTCTCTGGGCAAACCCCTATAGTGCAGAGTCTGGCCGTATGTATAGAAATCACCTTATTTACTTTGGTATGTTCATAGATTCACCATGTTGCGAATTTCGCTTTAGTCGACCTGTAGAAGTGGTTGCCGTAAATGATATATTGAAATACATCGTAGTGAGGCTACATATTGACTTACTCTAGGTTTATAGACTATGAAAAGTAATTGACATGAATAGCTTAAGCGTGAGTTTTTTTTTTTTTTTTTTTTTTTTTTTTTTTTAAGAAAAAATAAAAAAAAAAAAAAAATGTTTAAAAATAAAAGAAAAAAAACAAAAAAAAAAAAAAAAAAAGAGAAATTATGTTTACACACGAACGAAATATTAGGC